>CM076578.1:564445355-564860355 GCA_034641835.2 Pinus albicaulis
GATGCAGGAAACCGAGAAAAATGGTGATTGAGTGGAAAGAGAGAGAGCACGGTGAAGAGGATGAACAAGCCATGGAAAATGAAACTTGCATGAATGCCCTCAAGAACTGTGGGCTAAAAAATTTCTTCCTGACACCTTGTTTACGAGCTCAGCCTGAGCTTCTACAGTACTTGATCAATATGTGGGACGCAGATGAACAAGTATTCAAGTTGCGGGATCAAGTGTTAGAACTGGAGGTTGCTGACGTGTACTTCATAACCGGATTATCGCGCAGAGGTCCGGTACCCATATTGACAGGGAGCAGACCGTCTGGTGAGAAAATGGAACAAGTGATGGCACGAGTGTGCCGAGGGGCACAACTGGGATCAGGAAGTGGAAAGGTGGACATCCACACCATTCCTGACCTGGCACTGAGAGTGGTGCTACATACCATCACGCGGGCTGCGGGGTCGCAGGCACCGCACGAGGCCACAAAGGCCTAACTTTTGTTAGCCTGAGAGTGTATGACTCCTCTATTGTTTGACTGGGCCACAACAGTGACAATAAACATAAAGAGGCAACTGACCAAATGCAAACAAGCCAAGCTGAAACAGTTTGGCTATGGTTCTGTTCTAGTATCATTCATTCTGGAACGATTACCAATCTTCCAGGGCCAAGGGGCCATAGTAGCTGAGCTGATTCCACGAGAGCCAAGAATGGCTCGGTGGGCAGCATTGATGCCCAGAGCTGGAGGGGGCCAACAGATGTCCTGGAGGCCGGAGTTTTTTGGGTGGTTGCGGCATCAGTTGATTGTAGTGGAAGACTGGCCATATGCAGGTACCGATTTTATTGGTGATCCAGATCTCCCACTGCCGGAGGGAGATGATTGGGACGAGGAGTTGGGTATGACCTCTTCTCTTTTTGATTTTTGTGTTTTATGATTTTTTGTTAATACATGTTCTTCTTGACACATTTTATATGTATGTAGACGTGGGCCCAGAGAGACCAGCCGGTATGTCTCCTATCGCACGGAGAACTCTTCCCGCACCTGATCCTCAGGCAGAGGGTGCAGAGGGGGGGGAGTTAATCCAAATTCTCGAGGGTATCACCTAAGGGATCCCAGACTACGCCCGGCTGGCTGATGTATCGATGGCGTACCAGAGACATATGGTGGGAGTGCCTAGTCACCTCCACCGACTTCTGAGACGCTTAGTGCGTACAGTCGCCTGCTATCATGAGCACCATGCGGATTAGACTCCTAGGGGTTTTATCATGCATATTTTTTTAGAGACATTTCGTCTCCGGATGTATTAAGATGAACATATATATTTTTTGATTCTATGCGACGCACACCATGTAAACATTTTGATATCTATATATATACATATCTATTTCTGGATGGATTTTCCTATTACATGTGATGATGATTTACAAATTGCGCAAATGTCTATCTAACACCAAATTAGCTACTGCATCTGTTAATGTATTCATGTGCCTGGGTATATGCTGATATGTAATATAGTCAAAATTTCTTCCCAGTAAACGAATACGCAGATACAGATGTAAAATGGATGGGTTTCTGACCGAATAATGACCGTTCAGTTGTAATACTAGAGGTTGTGAGTCTAGATACACAAGAGATTCACGGATACCAAGGTTTACAGCCTCAGTTAATAATTCTAAAATAGCACTATATTCCGCGATGTTATTTGTAGTACGTCCCAGACACACACCTTGCAGGTTGACCAACTCACCAGCAGGATCATAGATTACCCAGGCCGCTGAAGACAGGTTCCTGGTACTGCGGGAGGCACCATCCGCGAAACCAACAAATGGATGAATGGACATCTGCATAATCAGGAAGACCCGATTGGCAGAAAGATGTTTACATCGTACACCACACCACACATGCACATAAATGAAAAACACACACTTATGTACACACAAGACAGGCATGCCCCCCAGCATGGTGTCTCAATTTGAGGTGCATGCCCCCCAAGCTTCAGTCCATAGGAAATGGAGTGAAGGTTGAAAACAAAAGAGATTTGAACTAAATCTATCAAAACTCGAATTGAAAATGCTCGTGTTTCATTATTTTAACGAGGTTGACACACTTAAAAGAACTATCCTTGTAGCAACTTGTTTTATTGTTTTAGGAGCTTAACACAAGTGGAAGAACTATGCTCCGATGAGCTCCAAGGAGGAGGCTCAGGAGGGAGATGATCATGTACATTCCCAAAAATCCTCAGTTTAACGAAGATGTTGATCGAGATGGTTTGAGTAATGTTACTCAGGATTCCCTCCGAAAAAACCTCGTGCATGAAAATGGGCGTTTTGAGAGGAGGAGTAGGAACCTGAGATGCATAATGCTATAGACAATCTGTCATTTCCCCCAAGCTAGGCATGAAAGAGGAGCAATGATGTCCATCGCCCCAAGGCAGCTCCTCAAGAGACATAGTTTCAATGATGGCTTCATCGCAAGGAAAAGTCTCTTTGAGAGGATCAGGTGAATCGGCCTGACCAAGCCAGAGGGATTGAGAGTAGACGTCTAGAACCATGCTCAAAGGAGAATGCTGAGGAGGTGGAGGATCAGATGCGGCAACAATTTCACAGTAGCTAATCTCTACTGGAGTTAAGGGCATTGATTCTCCAAACTCAAACACCTGCTCAGGTGTAGGGATGAGCCAGGGGTCATCAGACCTGGAAATCATGTTAACTTGAGCGGTGTGCGGTGGTGGTGCGGAAAAGATACCCACGAGGACGGGGTATTTGAAGAGACCGGGTCCTACACTGTGAGGGGGATTCGGAATCTGATCCACGTATGGTACGTTGTTCTCGGAGGTAGAGGTGAAGAAGGACAACTGATGCACCGTGACGATTTTGCCCTCGTGAGGGACCTTAAGAAGTCGAAAGATGGTGGATGGCATGCATAGCATGGCATGGGTCTAGCTGCAGCCAAGAAGTATATTGTAGTTGAGCCTGGCGTCAACCACCTCTACTTCTACGTTGACAGTCTTCCCATGTAAAGTGATCACTAAACTCTCGAGAACACCCAGGGGTTTGGATTCCCGACCATCAAATGCCTCGAGCGCATTGGGAGAGCCAATGGCCTTCCAGCAAGCGGATGACATAACACAGGTAGAGGCACCTTCATCCATGACGGCCCTATGGATGTTAAGATCGTTAATCCCGACTTGAATAACAAGAGCAATTTGATGTGGAAGTCGGGGATTGAAATTCTCTAAATCGAAGGTGAAAAGACTCGAATCAGCGGGATCAATGCCACCGATCGCAGATAATAAAGCCTTCCATTGTGAAGGACAACTTTGAATAAATTCTAGTGCAGACATAGCAGAAGGTGCCTATGCCAAATCCTCAACAATGCTGTAGTGCTGAGCGGCACGGGCATTCGGATTATAAGAAGATCTTCGTAAGACACCTTTAGAAGGTGGCTTCACAACGGGTTCAGGAGTAGGCTTCTTGATTTCCAATGAACCGGAGGTGGGGGGGGGGGGGTGGTCCATCCGCAACTGCCTTCCCGGGTGCCTGCCGCAATTCGTTGTAATCCTTCGAACACGTAGCGACGGAGATAGGTGCAACACTTTTCATCATAAAAAATTGGGACCCAAATGGTGCAGATGGTGATGGTTGTTCAACCATCTAGGTCTGTTGAGACGAGAATGGCTCTTTTAGAACTGCCGGAGTCCCTTTTGAGCCCTTAAGAAGTTGACTAACCTCGGATCGTCGTGGAAAATCCTTAGTATAATGGTCTCCTTCACAAATGAGGCAGGGGTACTTCGGTTTACATTGAGAACCATCCTCAGTACGAGATTTGGATTCTGGCCTCGGGGCATCGGATTTGGATTTACCTTTGCCCTTCTTTTTCCCTTTGGAGGATTTCTCCGTAGGATTGGCCTGAACGGCGTTCACCTCCGCGGTTTTGCCAGAATCAGACGGGGCGGGATTAGCAGGAGCATTGTTGGAAGAATTAGACTTCTGCTTCCCATTCGAAGATTTCTTCGAATTCTGAGACACAGAACCAATGACACCATCAACCGCAGGGCTAGGTGGAGCCTTAGAGGTTCCGGACAGTGGAGCATCAGGAAAGATATCATAAAGCGTGCCGGACTGAGAATATACAAGATCCAGATATTGGGCACGCGCAATGGCTTGTTCCTCCGTCACACACGCTCCCATCGCAATATCTTGAGCGATTTTATTCACGAAGGAGGTGGTGAACCAGTGAGTTAGTATCTGATCAGTTATATGAAACTTGATCAGTCTATGACGGCTCTGCCACTCATGAATGTGATCAGAAATGTGAGTGGCTTTATCCTGCTTCAGAGAAGTTAGGAGGTGCGTCCCGGCTTCATAGCGAACTGGTAACTGAAAATGCGTCAGAAAAGCCATGGCTAAGGAATTGAAATCTTGGAGGATGCCATGGGATAACTCTATGTACCACTTAGCAGCAGCTCCAATAAAAGTGCGTTGGAAGAGGCGCAGACGAATTGAATCATCAACCCAAGAGTTAGACAAACACCAAAGATGATACGTCATCACATGCGCCTGGGGGTCCTCTCCAGCTTTACCCTCAAACTTGGGGCAATCACCTGGTATCTTGGTGGGAACCGGAGGCCAATACAGATTATGCAAAATTGGATCATTGGTCAGTTTTGAAACACCCGGCAACTCCAAGGTGGCCAGGAACGGTAGCGGCGGATTAACTGGCAAGCCAGGCCCGGGATGAGGACTGGTACCCATACTCCACAATGGTTGTGAATATCCTTGCCCCCATGGGTTCTGTCCCATAGGATTCTGACCGTAGGGGGTATAGGTCATATAACCAGACTAATTTGGCTGCTGGTAACCAGTGTGTGGGGCTTGATAACCAGAGTACGGACCCTGATTATGTGTCGGCCCAGTGTAAGAAGCATTTGGATTTGGCTGCTGAGTATAGGTAGAACCGGGTGGAGGAGGATAATACTGAGAGCCTCGGGGCTGATTAAAATTCGGTTGAGATTGACCATGAGGATAATAACCGCCCTAAGGATGAGTCGGCTGCTGATAGGTGGACCCCTACAAATCCTGATAACTAGGGCGCAGCTATTGATTTGGCTGCGGCATCGAATGAATCGGCTGCTGGGCAGGGTTAATGGAATGAGTGGGCTGCCCTGAATGAACAGGTTGACCCGGCTGAGAGGGTTGACCTGAGTGAACAGGTTGACCCGGATAGACAGGCGGCGTCGGTTGCGCAGGTTGAACTGGTTGTAAAGGAGCCCCAAGTTGTACCAGATGGGCCGGTTGGCCTGGAGGCGGAACACTGGGTTGTACCAGATGAGCCGGTTGGCCTGGTGGAGGAATAGGGCCAGGCAGTTGCTGGTAACTGGTTTGACCTGGAGCAGAACCATAGGATGGTCCCGGCTGATATGCAACGTTAGAAACAACAGGATACTGCGGTTGCATAGGCTGAGAAGGTTGGATTTTCCCCCCAGGACGATAGACCGGTCTCGGTTGGTACCCAGGCTGAGGCTGGACAGGCTGACCGAAAGGGCTGTAATATTGTCCTTGCGGACCGTACGATGGCCCTTGCTGGCCCGCGGGATAGCCTTGCATGGGCTGCCCCTGTGGGTCATAAGGATAGCCAGGTTGGCCCGAAGGTTGGCCTTGGAAAGGTTACCCTTGCGGGTTATAAGCCTGGTTATAAGGTAAACCTTGAGCATAGAGGTAAGCGTCAGGAGCGGGTAGATGCAAAATGTCCCCGTGCTCATCATAATGACCTGGAAAAGCATACATGGGTGTACCATCCTGTGCATAGTGCGAAAAGAAAGAGCGGTTGGGATCTTGGGAGGATGGTCCAACCTCAAGGTTCGGCTGTTGCAGGGACAACCGATACTCCTCCGGAGAGATGTTCTCCGGTATAGCAGTCGCTAAATAGACATCTTCAGGAGACGGCATAGCCCTGGCGAAGGGTGTCGTGACAACGGGTACAGATGCAGCCACACAGACAGTGGGCCGGACGGGTACAGAAGTAACGGGCATCTGAGGAGACACCCCCGATGAAGGAGCAGCTGGCCTCGAAGAAGGAGCTGATACTCCCATAGAGGCTGCGGCGGAAATGATCTGACCCAAAGACCTGTACCCTAGTGGTAATGAGGGACTGGATGTCGACATGATAGCTGTTTCAGAATTGTCTCCCGAAAATAATCTTCATGGGAAGAGCTGATAGTCTTCACCAGACGTTGGGATTTCCTCACCAGAATCACTCACGGTTGATCCTACCGCTAGATCTCGTAATAGACGGCGAGGACTAGGAGGAAATACAGCAGAAATAAAAGGCGAGGCCGATGTAAGAGAAAGGAAATCAGCTCCTAATCTCAATTCAGACACAGGGTCCAAAAAGGGCCAATCGAACTCGACTGGTTCCCCAAAGGGTTGCTCAGAAAGAACCGGTCCCCCGTCAGCAAAATCGGAAACAATGGGCTGTTGTGGTTCAGCAGAGGATTGTGAAACCTCGGATGAATCTTCCATATAAGGACTACCAGTAGACGAAACCGAGGGTTCCGCCACTGTGGTAGAAACGACAAGAGAAAAATATCAAACACACACTCAGGCTGAAAAAGAGTCAAGACACATGATCAAACAGTCAACAAGCAAAGTCTAACAAGGCGTGTAATTGTGGGTGATTAATTTTTCACCACATTGAAAAATAAGAAACTTCACCGTTTCATGTTTTAAGAGTCGAGAAACGGTCGAAAAGGTGACTCTATCTCTTTTAGATTTGACACAAGCGTGAAAGGACAAGCGCTTGGCGATCTTTTCAAATTTAGGGAGTCAGAAAAGATCAAACGACTGCTCAGGAATACTAGGAAAAAAGGGTCTACCAAATAACCGTGAACTGCAATATACACCTTGGTTTCAATAATGAAAGAGAAATCAACCAAGGACTTTCCGTACGTGCAGGAAATCTCCCCAAATGTTGTGTCCGGTGTATCATGGGTATAGGGCGGCAGACTCGGCTTCCTATAGATAAAGGATTGAAACCTAGAGGGGTCTCCCTTTATATACGCGACGGTATGGGGAGCACAAGTCCGTACTAGTGATGTCTAAAGTCAAGAGGCGAACGACAGCTACTAGGTTTTAAGACGCCGGAACACGTCTCTAGCCTAGACCACTAAATATGTTTCGTTAGATTTCAATGCTGCCTTAGTGTAAATTGAGTAGATTTTAAAGTTGATCTTCAATTACGTTTCAGTTTTCAGGCCCTAACGAATGTGTTGTCTCAAAAATCTCCTAAATGCAAAACTACATGCCACAGTACACCATTTTGTTCGATGAAAACTAGCTACAGAAGAGTTGAGAGTTTTTTACACAAACAAAATGATCAGAAGACAATCAATGATATCTCTAATGCAACTAATGAAACTAAAAACTTTTCTTTCAAATTCACTAAATACTAGTAAAATCGAAAAGATTTCAATTTGCACTAATCAACCAAAAGCAAAAGAGATTTTTTTTTATTTTCAATGTTTGATAGCTAGATGCACTAAACAAACCGAAAACAAATGAAAAGAAATTCGAGAAATGATAATAAGAGAGCAAAAACAAGCAAACTTCATTCAATGGCACAAACAATCAGATCTCAAATCGACCAAAAGTCTCTCAAAACCAAGAAAAGTCCCAAAGACACCAATGAATCATGTGATCCAGGTCCAAAATGAAGCAAAGCGAAATTCGAATGAAAACGAAATCAGTCACTCAAAAACGCAACAAAATGATAGACAACTGTCAAACGAATGCAAGGAAGCAATTCCAACGTCGACTGAACGAACGAAAAACCAAAAACTCCCAAGGGAGGCTCGACTCACAAAGGCACCTAGATGCCCTAGGGCTCGTATGAAAAATCGAAAGAAATAGGCAAACAACCAAAGGAAGTAGGCTACAATCAGTCAAACTAGGCTTCAATGCACTCAAACAGCCGAAAAAACAAGATCAAAATCACAAGTCAGCCTCAGAAAGCATGGAACACAGCAAACCCTAATAGCTCACAGGATTGGCGTGACTGTGAGCTTGAAATTAGCGCCAGAAAGGCAATGGCGCGGGTGATACACAGGCAACCTGCGCCAATGGGCGCGACTGTCACGCTAAAAAGCGCGCTAGCCGAGTTTACTATGGAAAAAATAAAAAGCAAGCAATCTCAGACACAGACAAGTGATGACAAGGCTAAAACAAAGCCAAACAAACAAGAAAATCCAGTCCAAAGAGCTAACCAAGCAAGCAAGACCAAGAAGTTAACCGGAAAGAGAAGACAAAACTCCAAGTTGTTCAGTTCGTAAACCAAACCGGAGATTGACTGAAGCAGCGTTGATCTACTCCGCTAATGCAGAGCAAAAGCGTTTCGAAGGCTATCTGGATGTGCTTCAGACTCCGTCTATAGTTTACAAATCAAACAACAAGCTGACTCCCCAACGGAGTCGCCAAATTTTTTAAGAGGTAAATCCCCTCTACGGACAGAGGCGATCCCTACTAGCCCAGATCGGGTCTAGCAACAATCAAACACGCTACGGTGCAGGTTGCTAATCATAAATAAACCGACTTGCGAGGAAGGCTTACCTGAAATCCAATGCTGTCGTTTGTAGAAGAGGTGGTGCTCCCGTTCCTTTGCCCTAGAAGATCATAATCCTCACGATCTCCGTGGTCGGACACCTGCACATGCAAGAAACAACACAAACGCAAGCATAAAATCCAGTATATACAACTATATGTCAGTCGAAGAGGACATAACTCATGAACATGATCAAGAACAAGAGTGGAAGCATAACCAATAGTCACTTAGTATTAATGAGTCAAAAAGAAGAATACAACCAAAGCTTCGACGCCGAATTCTCCTTTGGCGGGTCGTCAGTAGCACATGTCTCGATAAAGCCTGTCAAAGATGGGACAAGCCTCTCTCTCCGGATACCTGGCAATAGTCTCCTTGCTTGAATTTGGCCTTAGGGAATCAAGAAGGCTTTTGCAACATGAAAGCTCTTGGGAACTTGGGGATTTTGGAACTAGCTTGCTATGGAGATGGGCAAGCCTTTATAGGAGGAGGAAGAGAAGTTGGGATCCCTATAATTATGGGATTGGCCCTATCATCAAGGAAGCTTCCATGAGAGGTGGCAAACCACTTCCTCTCTATGGAAATCCGTAGCCAAACCACCCAACTCAAGATAGATATCAGTCCAGGAATTTGTTAAGATGAAACTTCCGCCTCTTATTTTTAAAAAACACCTCTTAATATGGTTGGCGCGGGTGCGGCTCTATGACAGAGCGCCAATTGGCGCGCCCTCTTTGGAGGATTTTCCCTCTTGGTGCGAGGGCTGAACTATGGAACCGCGCCAATGGAAAAAGAGCTATTTTTAGGGTTTTTTGCAAGGAGATGTCTTCAGGGAAATTAAAGCTCATCTTCAGAGGGATGCAATGAAAGTATTTTCAAGTCTTAACTCTGCCCACAGGTCACAGAATGAACCCTCCAATGTGCAGGATGGGGATTGCAGGGATGGTGACAAATTGCTGTGTAACATTTTGGAAATCAGACATTGGTGGATCTCATGCTTTTGGAAGTTTTTCTATGGGGATTAAGCTCAGGAAGTTGAAGGCCATGGTTAAAACATGGGAAAAAAACAAAAAACAACACATGAAGGCAGAACTAAACCTCTGCAAAGCTGAAGTTGAAAACATATTCAATAGTATGAGATCCACAGCGCTAGAGGACCCAGAATACAAGAAACTGCAGGATTTAAATCATAGAATTTCAAAAATCTTAAGGATCCAAGAAGCAATGTGGAGGCCAAAAAGTCAGATTCAGTGGTTGAAGGAGGGGGACCAGAAATCCAAATTTTTTCACAAATTTGCTAATGGTCGAAGGAATGAAAACTCCATTTCGCATATAATAAAGAGTGATGGAAGCATGATTTATTCAAAAAATGAAATCCAACAGGCCACCTTCAAGCACTTCTCAGATCCATACAAGGAAGATGAGGAGATCGATTTTCTCAGTCAAGAATGGTTCGCTCAAAATATGCCAACAATGTTTGGTCAAGGGGCAAACGATGAAATCAGGAGGCCCATCTCAAAGACAGAAGTGGAAGATGTTCTAAGATCATTTTTTCATGACAAGAGCCCCGGACTGGATGGATGGCCAGCATTATTTTTCCTGTTCTTTTTTGATCTTATGGTTGATGAGTTGGTCGCTGTCACTGATTTAATAAGACAAACCAGGATTGTTCCTGGTGACATGAATTCCACATTCCTGGTGTTGATTCTAAAGGGCCCCTCGCCTGAATCTTTCTCAAATTTTAGACCTATTTCTTTATGCAATTTAATATACAAATTATCATCAAAGAGTATTGCTAACCGGATCAAAAGGTTCCTGAATGACGCTGTTTACAGGGAGCAATATGGATTTTTAAAGGGTGGTTCGATCCACGACATGGTGGCCATCTCCCAGGAAGCAATGCAGTCAATGCACAAAAAAAAATGGATGTGATGATCATGAAAGTCGACTTTCATAAAGCTTTTGATTCGGTGGATTGGTCTTTCATTCGCCTCATATTATTAAAAGTCGGGTTGTCATTGGAGAATATTCAATGGATAATGGCATGCATAACTTCGGTCAACTATGACGTCATCATAAATGGGTTATTGACCAATTTCTTCAAACATGGAAAAGGCCTTCGCCAGGGCTGCACCCTTTCCCCTCTCATTTTCATTCTTTGCTTGGACAACTTCAGCCGTAGGCTTATTCTGGCTAATGCTTCGGGATTTTTTGCAGGCTTCTCCTTTTCCCCCTCAGTAAGAATTACCCATTCGCTTTTCACAAATGACCTGTTAGTTTCTGGAAAGTTCCATAGGAAATTCTAGTTCTACCTACATTATATTCTCATTCGCCTCAAACATGCAGCCAGATTGAGGATGAATAAAGAAAAATCAGTGTTGTTATTTGATAATGGAGATATCTAAGAAGTCCTATTCATAGCTAACTTCTTGGGAATTGGCACAAAGCATTTATCAGAAGGGCTTCTGTACCTTGGTTTTTAGCTGAAAGCAACGACACTAAGGAATGCTGATTGGGGGTGGATGATTGATAAATTATAAATTAGAATCGAAAGGTGGAAAAATAGATGGCTATCACTGGGAGGAAGATACACCTTGGTCTTGTCAGTCTTATCTCAATTTGTAGTATACTGGGCACATATTTTTTACATCCCTGAGTTTGTAGTGGGAAAGCTAAAGGCATTAATAGTGCATTTCATTTGGTCAGGTTCAATGGGCAAGAGGAAAATCCACCTAGTTACAATGGAGGCCATAAACATCCCAAAAGAATTCGAGGGTTGGGGTTTAATCAATACCAGAGTGTTCAACACTACGCTATTGACAAAATCATTGTTGAGGGGAACCAATGGACAAGGAACATGGTAGTCGATCATCAAGTGAAAATATGGAAGGCGTTCTTCTCTGCTGGAATTATACAGAACCAAAAGTATACATACTTCTCCAGCATCGGAGATTTGGAAAAGTTTTTCTAAAATAGCCCCGAAAGTGGCGGAATGTCTCAGCTGGAGATTTGGTGTGGGCCTTGACATATTACTCGCTGGTGACAGGATACAGGGGGTGGATGTCCTTCATTTACAGAACAGAAATCTAATTCACAAACTGGCCCATAGGCACATTTTCTTCCTTCAGCAGACCATCGAAAGATGGAGCATGGGTTTCCCAGTATGGAAGTCTAGGATCATATTGGGTCTACAGCCTGAAGAGGCAGTGGAATGAGATTTAATTTCCAGAGAGTTAAGCATGGCAGGTTTAGTATATCACAATGATGGAGACAAAATAATCTACAATGGGTGGCTGGAAGATGGGGCGCCATTAGTGAAAGATACCTATAAGGCACTGATTGTGGATTTTGTAAGAGATAGAGTAGTTTCATTCTTCTTTCAGCTATGGCGCTGGGGCGTGCCCTTGAAGATCCTGCTTTTTGCTTGGCTGATGTGGAGGGGCAAGATCCTGACATGGGAAAGCCTTCAGCATAGGGGTTTCAGTGGCCCTGGTTGTTGCGCCCTTTGTAATTCTGCAGAGGAATCCTCTTCCCACCTTTTCTTCAGGTGTCGTTTCTCTGTTCTGGTTTGGGAGCTCTTCTCTCCCGAAGTTGAAAGCCCTGGCTGGCACCCAGATAGCTTTGAAGAGGCGATTAAAGTTTGGGCAGAAAACGGGAAAGTCTTCAAAGCATTGCCCCTTTTCATAATTTGGGAATTATGGGGAGCTCGGAACCATTGGATCTTTGAAGACTCAGACTCATCAGTTCAAAATATCTTCTCTTTGATCATTCGATGGTCGTTTTAAAGGCCCTCCATTGAGGATTCTCCGAGGGACTTGTCTTCTCACTTGGCTCCCCATCCCATAGCGGTCCCGACAGTGTTCTTTGACGGGGCTCAGCAAGGAGGCAAGTGTGGCTGCGGAGCCTGGATTAAACTGAACAAAAGTGCCAGATTTCATATTCGGTGGTCCGGTGGTCTCGGGTCAAACAACAGAGCTGAATTAATGTCGTTATGGAGCGACTTATGGATTGCTCGCCTCTTGGAAATAAAAGATATAAGCCTCTATGGTGATTCAAAGGTAATAATTGACAGCATGTCTAGCAAAAGTGAGTTGGTTCTTCATGAAACTCGGGGATGGATCGACAGGGTGAAGTACCTAATCTCAAAGTTCACCAGTTTTTATTGGAACCACATTTTTAGGGAAAATACTTCAACGACAGATAAACTGTCAAAAAAAGGTTTGACTTCCCCGCCGAGCTCACTGCACATCCTGAAAATTTGGGATGGCTGCTCTAGCTCTTTTACCATTCCGATCCCATGATCACAACAAGCGAGCGTGACTTAGAAAGCTTCCAGGATCGTTTTTCTGGCAAATTGGTTTTACCGTTTTTCCTGGACAGAAGGAAGCTCTTTGCATTTGTTAGCAGGTAAACGAAAAAGTCAGAAGCTTGAAGTTAAATTTTTGTAATTTTGGGATTCAATTTTGTTGATCTGCTGCCTCTGCAATTTCGCTGCAATGAGCATGGATCAAAATTCGGGCCTCAAATTCTCCATTACTGAAGGTCAGCATGAACCACGCCAATGCACTGATTTTTGTTTTTTCAGGCTTAATATTGTATGTATGGCAAAAACGCATAGCTGAAGGGCAGCATGCACTAAGACAATGTACTGTTTGATATTAATATAAAAAGCAGTGTTTTTTTTCTCTGAAAAAAAGGTAGGAAGGAAGGAATCCAAGAATGTCATTTGCAAGGAAGGATGAGATGAATTTACAGGTCTGATCTCTGCTATTCTCGAACCATATGATCGCGTTATATTGATAACTCTATCTGAAATTAATAGGACCAGCTGTCAACCCATGTGCCTATAGCGTCAATGTTATTTTTGAAATCAATAACGCCATTGTGATAGTGACGGTGTGAGTGGTCCAGAAGCTAACAGTACGACGTGTTCAGAAATATGGGTGAGTCATCGCTTTCAACCCCGACATTGCAGTAACATATTCAGTAATAACAGTTACGCATCACTTTCTACCCCCGACATTGCCTCCGAAATTTTATGGAGAATGTCGGCAGCACATGTTGTACCTTGACCTTGGATTAATCAACATTGACCTTGACCTTTGGGCTCTGTGTTTTTGTCGGATTAATAAATAATATGCGCCACCCTGACGATTTGATACACTATCCACGTCTACAAGAATATGTGTGGGGGCACCAAATCCATGTAGAAACTAAAGTAGAAGGTCCACATTACAGCCGAATGATTAGAAAGGTTAGATAGGGATTTGTTCGGTTTCTTCCACCTTGACACGCGTTCTTCTTCTTCTATTGAGGTAGTGATACGTTCCTATCACAGTGCTTTTCACTCTTCAATTATGCTTTATGTCACTACCGTGTACGTTGCTAAATAATGTAGTACAAGGTTTGAAAACCATTACTTTTCACGTAGCTGTCAACATTGTCAAAATTCCAATTCAATCAACTGAAATTGGAATATTTTCATATATATTTATATAACTTTTTAATTTATGGAGTTTAAAATATTTTATATTTTAATGATTAAATTATATATTATTTGATTAATTTATATTATGGGATTTCGTTTTTATGGATTTCGTTTTTCTCTGATTATTAGAAATATGAAATCATTTCAAAAAATGAAATTTATTATTGAGTGATATGAAAGCTCTCACAATTACCATGAACATTTATGGAAATTATAATGTGAAATTTATTAAGCGATAGGAAGTCTCTCACAATTACAATGAACATTTATAGAAATTATAATGTGAAATTATTATTGAGTGATTGGAAGGCTTTCACAATTACGATGAACACTTATGGAAATTATAATGAATTTTGCCACTTAGTTTGTAACAATGATTTTCTATATTTTTATTACGTGAAATTATTATGGAGTGATTGGAAGGCTTTCACAATTACGATGAACACTTATGGAAATTATAATGAATTTTTCCACTTAGTTTGTAACAATGATTTTCTATATTTTTATTATACTTTTTAAGTACTCTCTTTACCTCTTACAAATTGTCTTTTCATTATTCCTACTGTCTTGTTATCATCAATGAAAAAGGATGGGAATTTGTTAAAAATTTGGTTAATATTAAAATTGTAAAATGTTTAGTAATGTTTTTATAAAGATATTCGAATTTCTAGTGATTTTATATAGTTTTATAAAGTTTTGGTGATAGTCTCTATAAATTTTTTGGTAATTTTGAAGGTCAAATAATTTAATCTTATAAAATTTTAGCTCATCAATTTTAGGGAAATAAAAATTAGGGAATCATTATTTTGGAAAAAGCATGGAAAATTAGCCCACCTACTAATCATGCTATCCCTAATAGTCTCAAATTCAAATTCTGGAGTTGGTGGATTGTTTTGTCTCTTGATCTAAATTTTCTTTCATAACTAGCAAAGAAAGCATAGAATTTCCTCAAGTTAATGTAAGGTGAAACTAATTTCCATACATGTACACTTAAATATTATCAATTATCAAATGGATTCAATTTTACCTGAATTGGAGCTAATGACGTAGATGAATTGAGGAGTTAATCATATATTTCCTAATATTTCCCTGAGTTAATCATCTATTTCCTAATATTTCCTGGTCTACAAAATAAGGAAAATACCTGAACAACTTTGTATCTTCCCCATCTTGTTTAATTGTATGGAATAACACAATATTCTGAAGGGTTTTCTCTTCACTATATTTGTTGGTCACATGAAATGTAGCTTCCTTATATGGAAAAGAAAACATACGTGTGTGCAGGGCTTTGTCTCTTCCCCATACTAGGTTTTCTTGCAATTTCTAATTCTCATTTTTTCTTGTATTCCTTGATTCTGACGTCTAGAAAGATAACATATTCACTTGTTGAGGCATATTGCTCCTTACTTTGTGCAACATAAGAATCCAAAAAGTTGTAAGAGTCATAGAATGTGATGAAGTTAATCTAAGCTATGATGATAATAATGATTGGAGGACTAGGAATAGAAGGTTTTAGAGTCAACTTGGGTGTATACCAAAAACTTGGCTTAAATGAAAATAGAGGATTCAAAAAACAACCTATTAACATAGATATTAGCCTACATAACAACTTGTACAGAATAATTCAATGGTATTGTGCACAACAATTTTGAGGGTTTAATTTTTGTACATGTGTTGCCATATAGTAGTACATAGAGAGTCGACAGACATGGAATGTGTATAGCTTGGTATCTGCAAGATGTATAGAGTGTACAGAACAAGATACTCACTAGGTATTTGGAGATGAATTAGTGTGAGTGCTCATTAACTAGAAACACATGAAATTTCTAGGCTAACTCCGATGAAATGGATTTTTCATTGAGCTTGTTAATGTAATTGTCTCTCCTATAGAGTAGTTGACTAAAGGAAATGTCTCTTCCCTGACTAGAAATGATAACATAGAATTATCCTTAAGCTATTGTGCTTATCCTAGCATGAATACCTTTTAGATTTATGATTAAGATCCCAATACTTGTTTTGGGTTCACTTGATACTCATTCTAGGTTCTTGTCCACCTCCTATCAATGTCTTTATTGATAAATCTCCCTTATAATTTTTTTGGGTTCCTTTGATAGTCATTCTAGGTTCCTTTCCACCTCCATTTAGCCTCTTTCTATGTAAAGGGAAAAGTGGATATTTTATCTACACCGAATATGGAAATGGAGGGTCTCCTATGAAATATGGTGGTCTCCTAACAAGAAATTAAGCTGGGATGTAGTTGCATATTGGACAAGATTTGGATCTTAAACTATACTACCATCCAACTCTTGAATAAGGAGAGATAGGGATGCCAACATGGGAATTTGATTTGGAACTACATGAATGGAACTTGGGATAAAGGAGGATCCCAAGAGAGTTAATGGCTCTTGAATTGGAAGGGATTCCACCTTTTCTCTAGTAGTTGGAAAGATTCAGAGTAAAAGTGATGAAAAAAGGATGTTAAGGAATGACACTTCGTCGTGGAAGGAAAATCATCATATAGCATCTACAATTAGACTCTGAGGGGGCGTAATCACATGATAGTTAGCCCCATTTAGTCCATGTTGTTCGTTAAGATAAAATCGATTGAATGGCTCCATCCCCAAACTCCTAACTCTAGTCCAACTTGAACTTGAAGCAAGTAGAAAAGGTATCCCATAATGTTTACTCTACTTCCTCAGGGAGACACTAAAAATGGAAGATTCAGGTTGGAGAGTGAATATGAGATTTCCATGACGGAGTTCCCCCTAGACCTACCTTTGTATTCCTTCCTTCTTTTTTTCAATGCCTAACCTTACTTCTAAATGGAACATCAACTAAGAAAGTTGCATTAGATGTCTAACTTGCTTCACTTCAAGGACCATGTGATTGCAAAAAAATATGCACCAACAATTATTTCATATTCCTAACCAAAAAAATTCCATTTTTTCCATCTTTATTAGGTGACAAAAAAGGACCCCATTTCCAAAGTGAAAAACAATAAAGAGTGGATGTTATGTGTCCAAATTTTTCCACACTATTATGTAATATCCCCTTTCTTGATCCAGTCAAAGTGGATAGAATCGATCCATGGTACTTACCGTGGTATTTTCCCATGGTATTGACCCATGGTATTTGTTGTTGGTTTCCAAGAAAAATAATGAAATAAGGTCTCTAGAAAGTCCATCAAGCCTATAAAAGGGGAGAGAAGCTAGGCATTTAGAATCATTCTAGATTATCTATCTTATTTTTTTTGGGTTGAGAACTTGGCCTGGCCAGTTCTAACATTGATCCCGGGACGAAAACCCCATGGTGAATTTATCTGGTGGATCCATCCAGGGTCCACAATTGTGCTTAGTGTTTGTTTTTGTTTTTAAGGAGCAGCCAAGCATGCCATTTGTAGGAGCTCAAATTTATTGTATGGGCATGTATTTTATTTTCAGTTAATAATATAAATAAAAGGCTATGTTTCCAGATCCCGTCTATGTTCATGGTTTTTATTGAATGTAATTTTATTGGGAACATTAGAAATGTGCTAGATCTGACTAAATTATTAAGGTTTGGGATCTTACAGTGGTATCATAGCTGTGCATCTTGCCAGCCTGAGGGTTTTATGTAGGGATCTTCAGTGGGATTTCTTCTCACCCTAAGCCTGCATCTTCCAGCTTCGGTGGTATTTGATATCACCCTAGTTGATTTCCTAATTTTTACGTCTTTTAAGGTTATGAAAGATGAGTAGTGCTAGACCCGGAGAAATTTGTCCATTGCTATTTGTTATTTGGTCTTAAATAAAGATCGCAAAAAAGGAAAAAAAAAGAAATAAAGTGAATAATGGAGCGTGAGAAATATTTTGGGAAACATATATATATATATATATATATATATATAGAGGCTTTGACTTATTTATTTTTACATTGGATTATTTTCACTACTATTATTATTTATAGGTGATTGATTTCCTTATGGAGGCAGAAGATTCAAGTCGAGTTCTCAAAAAAATTAAATTAGTTTTATTGAAGAAAGCCAAGGAGAGAAGAAAAAGTATTGAGATCCATTGATGCCAAACAAAAATGTCATCATTTTATTTTTGGAAACGCCACAAGAATCAACCTAATAATATATCAGTCGATTCTCTGGGCTACAATACTTCTATGGATCAAATATGGAAACAACATACAAATCAGAAGCAAGAGCAGAAAAACAGACCCTTCTCTCGAAAGGTCCATGTTATCCTTCAGCAGTCAAAAGATACCGAGAAGGAAGAAGGAAAAAGTAAGTTTCTCTTTGATCTTGGATCCAAATTGTAGGGTACAAAGTCAAAAGATGTTCTCCTACAGCTAGACACATTAAATATGGCTTTGAGCTTGATCTAGAGAAATCAGAATGGGAAGGGTCAAGTTGGGCCTTGAATTATTCCATGCTTGCTTTGATACAACCTAGGTTCTTCGAGCATTCTTGTGAAAATGTTAGACTCACGGTCGCCTCTTGTCTTAGTAAAATCATAGCCTTAACAACATCGTTATTTCCCTACAATGATGACATCATGAGGAGGAATTTTTGAGTAATGGTAGAAGCACTCCAAGGGTTGGACAACAACACCATTCTTACTTTTTTCCAGAAGCGCACAATTTTGGAACGCATGGAAAAATTCAGATTTGGTATGTTTATGCAGGATCTAGAGTGTGATGATTTTATCCTTCAGATGCTCCAATATTTCTACAATGGAATTACAACGTCTCATCCAAACTTCATCAAAAAATACATGCAAAATATCATGTCTCCGATCTTAGGAGAAGATAGGGCCATCTGCGAACAATTGAGATCCAAATTGTTAGACATTTGGAGGAAGGAGCTAACTGCATCACCTACTGCTTATGAAATAGCTGAGGGGTTGATCAAACAAAGCATAAAACTACTTAGAAAGAAGTTAACCAAGGAGGAACTAACAAAGATTTGTGGAGACAACAAGAATGAACTAAGGAGGAAAGGCTTATGCTTTGTATGCAAGGGTGTTTGGGCAATTGACCATTCATGTCCAGATAATAAGGAGACAAGGATAGAAAAATTAGAGACTTCTTCAGATCATGGGGATTCATCCATAGATGGGTTTGTTGGTTTTCAAGAGAGGACCTATGAAGTATATAAGCATTCAGGTACAACTGGTGAGCAACAACACCATGCTCTTCAGAGAAACTTGTAGGACAAGCTGAGTAGTCAACTTAACAAAGTACATGATGAAAGGAAAGACGCAATTCCTCCTGATGATGTGGTAGTTGAATTTATAAATACAATGAAGGACATCCATAAAGAGTATGGACAATTGGGTATAGAAAAAATTCCACCAGTACATCCATGTCTGACAACCAGAGAGGATGGACAACTGATCCTTGCATGTGAAGAGGTCCAGGATGAATACACCTAAGGAGAATCAAATGAGGAGCCAGTAGTAATAAACCGATATGATGAGCATGATCATGCATGCCAGCAAGACAAAGATAGTATGCAGGATGATTCATTTCTAAAGAGCCAATCAAAGATTCAAGTTAAAGCAGTAGTCGTGGGGAATCCAGTGTAGTCAAATACAGAGACATTCAGCAGGGCACTAGAATTTCTAGCGAAAGAATTTCAGGAGAGGATCATGCATTTCAAGACAAATCTTATGTTGTTGAAGCAAAGAGTCTAGACAGTCTGAGACAATTTCTTAGAGGAGAATAGAAAATTTGAGGAACTCATAGGGAAATGTGCCAAATCATCAACCAAGTTGTCTAGTATTGAGTAACAACTCAAGTCCCTCACAAGGCTGCATGAGGAGTACAATTGGGAGTCCCATAACAGCACTCTACATGAATATATAGATAAGGCTTGCAACACCAACAACCCACCTTTATACATTGAGAATAGCAGGGTAGATTTCTCCAAATACACCATGTTGGGTAACCAAGTATAGCAGCATGAATCGAGCATCGAACAACATCAACATAGTATATTTGCAAATATTCATTCTTTCCCAAGTATGGATTGGCGAGAGATTATGAGTTGGTATTCTATTGATGGGTTGATTATTTAGAGGATACCCATAGCCAAGGGAAAATTACATCTTGGACCATTTGGTGCGGGCAGCGATGGAGAGTTGAAATGGTACCATAACCCACAGGTCCCAAGATTTAGGTGGCATTTGGATCCAGGAGAATCCATTGGGGGTAGGATTGGCCAAAGGATTATTTGGGATCTAGGTAAATCTATTGAGGTAAGGATTGGTCACAGGATTGTTTGGGATCTAGGCATCAAAGGATCCATTCAGGACCATTCAACATGGAGGGTTGGAATAATACATCAGGTTGTATGGGATCCTAGTATCAATGTACAAATGCTTTTGTTCTAGATATAAGTGGATCGCTTGAGGACAAGCAATCTTTGGGTGGGAGGATTTGTAATATTCCCTTTCTTGATCCAATCAAAGTGGATAGAATCGATCTATGGTACTTACTATGGTATTTTTCCATGGTATTGACCCATGGTATTTGTTGTTGGTTTTCGAGAAAAATAATAAAATAAGGTATCTAGAAAGTCCATCAAGCCTATTAAAGGGGAGAGAATATAGGCATTTAGAATCATTCTAGATTATCTATCTTTTTGTGTTTGGGTTGAGAACTTGGCCTGGCCAGTTCTAACATTGATCCCGAGACGAAAACCCCGTGGTGAATTTAGCTGGTGGATCCATCCAGAGTCCACGATTGTGCTTAGTGTTTTTTTTTGTTTTTAAGGAGTAGCGAAGCATGCCATTTGCAAGAGCTCAAATTTATTGTTTGGGCATGTATTTTATTTTCTTTTAATAATATAGATAAAAGGCTACATTTCCATATCTCGTCTATGTTCATGGTTTTTACTGAATGTAATTTTATTGAGAACATTAGAAATGTGCTAGATCTGACTAAATTATTAAGGTTTTGGATTTTACAGATTAACACATAAATGGTACATGGTTTACATATGGAAATTCTATACTTGACATTTTTAGTATAAACTAATATAAATATATTTGAAATAGATAAATCATGAAAAAAAATTAATTTATGATTGTGTCGCCTATCATGTGAGTGGCCCAACTTTTTCCAAACTTGAATTGATCCTCATTTACGGTTTAAATTGTGTACAAATAAATAAAAAATTAAAGTTATGAACAATGACAAGATTAAAAAAACATATATTCGGAATTGGTCTTAATGGCCATCCTATTAATAGTGTTTAGGGCTTATAAATTTTATTTTGGGCCTAGGTATTATAGAAAGCTGATCTAATCTTCACTACATCATAGAAAGTGACTTGAGTTGAAGTATTATTGATATGTGAATTATTTGAAGGGTTTTTTGAATGAAAAATGGATGAAGTTCAATAGATTCTTAAATTTTTTTGATAACATGTTGAGTTCCTGAATGAATCGTCTTGTTTCATGGTGTAAAAGTTGCTAGAGGGGTGATGCTTCCAAAGACGAGGTGGGTCGATATCCTTCAACAACCATGTCATATGTAACCAAACCAAATTGCATCTCCCTATGGTAGTTTTCCTTGGTCCAATTACCTATATCGTGGAATTAAGGAAGCCTTTACAATTTTTCTACTTGCGAGATATAGGTACTTATGCTTATCTTAATACACAATAAAAAATATAAAAATTTAATTTCTTAAACATGCCTAAAAAATATGCATTATAACTTTAATATTTTTTATACTATAGTAATTGGTCATAATGACTCAAACTTCCATCGAGGGAAGTTACCTTTTTCTTGATCCATATACATAGATGTTGAGCACGTTGGAATTTGTTCTCATTTTGTTAATTCTAATTCATTGGTGTCAAGTAATTTCAAGTTCAAGGGGAGGTTGTTGAGATTCTCATGCATGAGACTTATGTTTTTATTTATTTCTCCTTTTTTTCTATTACCAATGTGTTAAACCTATTATGCCTCATTTATTTTTGAGTATCCTATCTTTGAAGGAATTTTGTCTACATGTGACTTGTTCAGTAGCACATGAATAGGGCCTAGTTGGATAATCGTTTCGAAAATATTTCCAAAGTATATGGAACTTAGGCTAAATCCCAAGGACTAAGGATAAATCAAGGTTTGAAGTGTTTTAATTCAAGCAACGTTCCAGTTGGTCAATTTTCTAGTGTGCCTCCCTTCCCCCCCGGGTCATACCAACACCAAAGATGAAAGAAGCTCTGGAGGAAGAATAAAGGACAATGAGTGGTGGGGTACTAAGCCACTAGTCCTTGCCCCCAATCAGAGGGAGATAATATAATGGGACTAGGCACTTATCAAACTACATGGTTCATTTGAATATGGGGAGACATGTATTAACATTTTAATGTATAGAATGTGAATCATAATAAAATATTTCAACATCATCTATGTATATTATATTCAACAAGTGAAAATATTTTTTTATTATAGTTAAAACATGTTATTATTATGCTTCTCCAAACTAGCATAGATTCATATAGCTCCTTATCTTCCAAAGGATGAGAGCAATCAAATCTCTCCAATTGAAAACATTTCCTCAAGCTGCGCACTCAGAAATAGGTTTGCACCTTAAGAGATTTGATCCTTCTTGGCGTTTGATAGATCCAATGTTGGATGGATTTATGTTGGTTTTACTTAATTTTTTATTCCATTTCAAAGTTGAAGTTCCTCAATATAAGAGGTTGGTGTTGTCTTTTCTTTGGATTATTTTAATTTTTTGTTTTTGTTTTGGCATTCATACATGTTCAATCAATTTAGAAATGTAAAGTGTATATTTAGAATTTAGTTGCAAATATTTATTAAATTTTTTTTTTCCATTTATACTTATGTAAGCAATAGTATTTTTTCATTGACAACATTTGTACTTTCAAGGGATGACTTTATGTTTTTCTTATAGGTTTACTCTAGGTAGGTTGAGTGCATATAATGAAGGGTTTTTTTTTATTGTGAATTGGTCATCATATACACTTATATATCTCTCTAATAAATTTCCAACCATGTAGCTTAATAGTAAATTCTAACATATGCTTGAATCTCCTACTTGAGGTTGTTGATGAAACATTATTTATAGAATTATTATACTAAGTTTTTTGTAGGGATGAATACTTTCTCAAAGGATACCATAAAGTATACAATTAATCTTGTTTGGTGTCACTTGGTAAGGCACCCCAAACAGTAAGTTTCTCTCAAAAGGTGCATGGATAGATTTAGCAAAGTGAATTTAGGTGATGTAACCTACATATAATTTTTTATGCTATTCCCATCATTTCCATCATCCTAGATCTAGATACAAGATCATCACCCTAAGTTTTATCATGTCATTAGTAAATCCTAAGATGGAGAAATAATTTTCCCTATGGGTGGCCCATCTTCATGGGTCAAAAACATCAAACTTGTTCAAATCCACCTTACCGAAATGGTTCCATATGTTTTTATCCTTTAATTTATGTCTATTTGGACCTAAAGAGAATTTTGAGTGCCTAGAGAGTCATGATTTAAAAGCTTTTTCCTAGTGTGAATGGATGTGTTATAGATTCTTGAGTTATTCTAGTATGCCTCTAACTATCAAACACACCATATTCATAGCGATTTTTTATTTCAAGCTTCCCAACTTCTCATTCAACCATTGATACCAACTACTTATGATGTATCAAAGCTCTTGAAGATGGTTATTGATATTTATGTATTGAGTGCCTAGGTGATCTAATCTCTTGGTGATAGATATGGTTGTCATATTGTTTATGTAGATGGTATGAGGTGGTTTGTAGGCAACCACCCTACGTGATCTCATAAGAAAATATTAATAGGTCTTAACAAAAAGGGAGTGTTATGTGTTGTAGATAACTAATATATAGTTCAAATCCAACATTAGTACTTGGTCAAAATCTTAAGGAAATAACTAAAATCCCTCAAGCACATTGTGAGCCATACTACTTGATTACCCATGTACTAGTGAGTGTCTCACTCTGTGTTATTATTGGTGTAGTATAGGAACAAGATGGATTATTAGGTTATTTAAAGTGGGTTTCATGTATTCCCTATCAACTTTCTATATACCTAAAGGTAGATGAAATTTAGGTTCTATATACAAGTATTATTTTATGTAGTATTTCTTGGAGGTGTATCAGTACATGTTACAAAAGTTTACAACAATGTGATTCCACCTGTATTTCCTATATGTATTCTTCCCAAACCATAGTTTTACATGTTGAATGAAATTTCACTATGTTGTTTAAAGACATGGGAAAATGTGTTTAAAATAAATTCAAAATTTTAGGAGCTTTATAAGCCATCAAAAAACTCTTTAAATCACTAGAAAATAATTTAATTATTAAAGGCAATGTTTTCTTTTGAAAGTGAATAATTATCACAATTTTTTTCTATATCATTAGGTTGGATATCATGACACAAATTATGAAATGGCATGGATTTTATAGATATATTGAAACTATTTTTATTCAAATATGTTCTCACTATGAAAATGCATCCATAATTGAAAATTTTAAGTCACTTGAAATAGTCCCTAAAAAACTATTGTTTTCAAATCAATGATTTGTTTTGGTGGTTCACAAACAGTGGGTGGTTGCTACAACCACGGGAAAATCCATGTAGAATAATCCCTAAGGGAATCAAATATCATCAGCCCAACTAGTAGGGCCAACCCCAAGGGTGTCGAGGAGAATTGACCTTGTGACCTCCCAATCAACGAGGTACTTAGCAACCAGAACTCGACCAGTTAATCTAACCCTCGGGCTTGCTTTTAAATCAATGATAACTAAACTTCCTAGACTTCATTTTAGACAATTTTTGTTTTTTGAAATTGGTTATTTCTTTAGATGAATTAAAATATGGCTTGTTTCTTCAATTCCTCTATAGAATGTTTTATAAAATTAATCAAAAATTTGGTATCCTCTTTTATTGTCAAAACAATTTCAAAAAGAGACTCTCATTTTTTCCCAAGAAAGAGCTCTCATTCCATTTTTAGTACACTTAACCCAAAAATTATAGAGCAATCATGTAAAATGTAGTTGAAAATGTAAATCGTGAGAAAAAACTTTTAAATAAAAAATAGAGAACTATGTTCACTTTCCTCTTAGAGGAGGCAACCTCCTAAAACATAGCCCCTAAAAAATAATTCATAACATTTTACTCAATATATATTTGTCCATATATAATCTTAAGTACCTATGGGTCTACTTATAATAATTTCCTACTAACTAATTTTAGTCTTATTAGTAAAGGGGACCCATTTTACAATAAGTGAATACTAACTAACTTTTTATCAAGACTTATGCAAGGACGATGATCTCATATAATAATAAATTACCACAAACAAAACCATTAGCATAGGGTCCTAACTCACCTAAGACACCCTGCATGAATTTAGGAATTGAATATATGCATCATGGAGTCTATAGAAGCTTATTATAATTAAAAGGAGAAACAAAAACACCTATAAAACTAGGAAATAAATCTAAGTTCTTCCCCATTGGAATGGCCAAATTCTTTTAGGTAAATATAGTTATGGATAACAAAGTAAAGAGTGAAAAATAAATAAATAAAGAGAATAGAAAACACAAGTATTTCTAAGGCTAATACTAATCATACAATTTCAAAAGTCAATTAGAAGAAAGGAAAATAACTTATAGCTAATGGTTATCCAATATACCCACTAATTCATCTTAGATCTAGGTCTAGCTATGTTACTTCACAAAATAATCTACAAAATAATCAAACAAACAATACCTTCCAAATTCTTTCCTTAAACAATAAATAGAACCATCCATAAATAAATCCTTAGCTTAACCACTGAATCTTAATTTGATGAACAAGGTTTGTTTAGAGATGAAAAATAAATCCATACACACATAAATTTCAATTGGAGGGAAGAATGTAGATATATGTTTATCAACAATAAGTAACAACAATGCTGTTTATGTTGATATCTACTAATATAGTTCTAACTACAAGACCAAAATTTGTTCTCCTTAGCCACAAGTTTGGTTAAACAAGCATGATCCAAAACCATATTATAATAAGATTGCAAAGATGACTCTCATTTGAGTTCTAGCCACAGTAATATTGATTTCTCACACTTGAAAATGTAGCAAAGCATAGACTAAGGGCTTTTTCTCCAATTTGATAACATAAGGATGCATGTATCTACACTATACTTCAACTTTGGTTCTTGTTCTTATAAATTCTTCATTAGGTAAAAATAAGTACATAAAATGTGAGTCAAGCATAAGTTTTGTGCAAACTTATGAGATTTTTCCATCATATTTCTTTTCATTTTCTTCATAAATTTATATTCTTTAAAATTTTAAGGGAAATTATGGTTTTATTGGGAAATTCATGTCCAGACATGTATGGGAAATGCTATTTTTTTTTGGAAGAAAAAGAACAACCTTAATATCATTTATACAATCAAGTCTTCATAAACAATTCACCTTGGTCCTAGTGTACTTTAGCTTCATAATATATTTGCTTTCCCTATTATGACCAATACAATAATAACAAGAGGCAGCTTTGAGAATTTTGATTTTTCCTTAATTTGGTTATATCTAATAACTTTAGTTGGATTAGTTTCAATAAACGTTTTCCAACCATCTTTTATAGTTCTTGCTTCATTGTTTGTGGCTTTCAAATAGTTTACGAAAGTGATATTCTTACTTATCCATACCACTCTAGTTATTATGATGTATTTGACCACTATCATGTAATTAGGACCAACACTCTACAAATGGAACTTCAGGCTATTAAACCACACCTCAACCATAGTATTGATAAATAGTACGACGCTCAACTCATTAGCACTATAGAAATGGAGGTAAACGTTGATATGGACTTAATTCAATTCGAAGAGCTCACAATTGACCGCAATATGCATTAGTATAATATTATCTTAGGTTCAAATGAAGCTCTCATTCTTTCGGCCATTTAGCCATTAAGTTACGATCGAGTACAATTATGAAAAAATAACAATTTGGCAAACTCAAAGAAAATAGAAGTAAGGATATGCAAAACTTTGAAGCTCAAAAAATTGGTCATAAAGAAAACCGCATTCAATATGATCAACTTTTAAACGTCTTGTAGAATTTTTCATCCCTTCCGAGTATGTAGTTACAAATTTTATAAGGAAAAAATAAAATCACGTTATCACATTTTTCTCAATCAACAATTTTTTTTTTCTATTTCAAAAATTTCCTTATATTATATTTTTAGATGGGATCTCTTTTTAATAATATGACTCTCTATTTATTAATCTCTTTGTATTTTCATTTTATTACACCATAAATAATGTTATTAACTTAACTTTGTGATTTATTAGCAGCTTTTTTCTTTTTTTTAAATAGTAGTGATTCTTTTCATTTTAACTTTAAACAATTAGTATACATGCATCTTAATCACATATTTAGCATGTTTTTAAAGGGATTAAATCTTTTAAGATGCAAACCAATTTTATAGTGCAAAAATTGAAAAAATATTTGCATCTCGAGAAATGTGATTCTTCTCAATGCCTAATGCTTGATAGATCTATGGTTTTTCTTTGTCTTGATATATATATACACACCATGTGAAATTTTTTATTGTTTAAATTCCATTTTTGAATGTATAAATGAATTTAATAGCTTGAAAACCTACTTGAGCACTTGGATTTCGTAATGTACCCATCTTAAAGTTGCATCTATATTACATATTTGCTATATTTTAGATAAAATTGACCAAACGAATATTTATCAAAAGGAGTAAAAAGTGAAATACTCATATTATTTCAAATGTTCTAATCATAAGATTTTTTTTTTTTCAATTTCTTTATGTATATATACATGGATTTTTTTGTAACTATATAATATTTACGTAGTTGAAATTGAAATATTTTACTTAATATGGACACGACAGTGAGATGTTTATTTATAAATTAGATTTTACAAATAAACTATTTTTTAATATTAACATTTTTTTCAATACATGTTAATATTGCATTATTTTAGATTTTTTTGATCCATACTGATTTTGATTATGTCTTTCATATCGCATTTCAAGTTGTTGGTCGACGTTTCTAACCAAATAGTGTGGTTCATCCTTAGGACAAAGGTGAAAAAAAGAGTCTATCAAGAAAAACTGCATCTAGTTGGTCGACATTTCTAACCAAATAGTGAGGTTCATCATTAGGACAAAGGTGAAAAAAAGAGTCTATCAAGAAGAAATGCATCCAATTTTAGATAGTCGTTGAGAGAATAAAATATTTTATAACCAAATAGTGTGGTTCATCCTTATGACAAAGTGAAAAAAATAGTTTATCAAGAAGAAATGCATCCAATTTTAGATAGTCGTTAGGAGAATAAAATATTTGAATTAAAAATTTTGAGCGTTTGATTAGAGAATGTTGGAAAACTAATCCTATAAGGGTTGGTGTGGAATGTAAACAATTAAAGGAACTCCAAGAGACCACTTGGTATGTGAAGACCAAGAATCACAAAGAAGTGCATAAATACAAATCAATGTTAATAGTAAACACAATTAACTATTTTATGTTTCATATGATGTCTTATAACATGGTATCAAAGCATAAGCCAGGCCTAGGCATTTTTAGATTTTGTTAGCTCTGCATCCTTTCCATAGCTTGACCATTATTTTTTTGTTGGGTTTACTAATTTCATGGGTTTATAATATTAAATGCTTGTTTTTATTTGTTCCTTACCTTTATAATTTTAATAATTCCATTGGTTTATAATATTACTTATTTTGGTTTACAACATTAATAATTCGGTGAGTTTATTAATCTCTTGAGCTTAAAATATTATTTCCTAGGGTTTATTAATTTCTTAGTTTTTTGAGTCTCAAATATTAATTATTAGGGTTTATTAATCTCTTGTGTTTTTAATATTGATGAGTTGGCCTTATTCATCCCTTAGGTTTAAACTATTTACCCTTGGGCTCCCCAATTCCTTTGGTTTACAATATTAAACCCTTAGGTTTACTAGTTATTTGGTTTTATAATATTAATAACCCGTTGGGTTTATTAATCTGTTGAGTTTAAAATATTATTTCATAGGCCTTTTTAATTTCTTAGATTTTTTATTTGAAGTTATTAATTATTAGGTTTTATTAATCTCTATTGTTTTTAATATTTCCCTTAGCCTTATTGATCCCTTAGGTTTTTAATATTTATCCCTTGGGTTCACTGATTCCTTTGGTTTATAATATTAAACCCTTGGGTTTATTAGTTTGGTTTATAATGTTAATCACCCATTGAGTTTATTAATCTCTTGAGTTTAAAATATTAATTCTTAAGCTTTATTAATTTCTTAGATTTTTCAGTTTAAAATATTAATTCTTAGGGTTTATTAATCTCTACTGTTTTTAATATTGATCCCTTAGGTTTATAATATTTATCCCTTGGGTTTGTTGATTCCTTTGGTTTATAATATTAATCCCTTGGGTTTATTAGTTATTTTGGTTTATAATGTTAATAATCCTATTGGTTTATTAATATCTTATGTTTAAAATACTGATTATTATGGTTTATTAATTTATTAGGCTTTTTAATTTAAAATATCAATTCTTAGGGTTTATTAATCTCTTGTGTTTTTAATATTGATCCCTTATGTTTTTAATATGTATCCCTTGGGTTCACCAATTCCTTTGGTTTATAATATTTAAACCTTCGGTTTATGAGTTCTTTTGGTTTGTATTATTAATAATCTCTTGGGTTTATTAATATCTTGTCTTTAAAATATTAATTGTTAGGTTTTATTAATTTCTTGGGTTTTTTGTTTTTAAATATTATTTCATATGCTTTTTTAATCTCTTGAGTTTAATATATTAATTCTTAGAGTTTATTACTTTCTTATGTTTTTGTGTTTAAAGTATTATTTCTGAGGGTTTTTTAATCTCTTGAGATTAAATTATCTATTCTTAGCATTTTTTTATTTCTTGGTTTATAATATTAATATTTATCCTTTGCTTCACGAATTACTTCGGTTTATAATATTAAACCATTGGGTTTATTAGTTTTTAGGTTTTTTGTTTTTAAATATTATTTCATATTCTTTATTAATCTCTTGAGTTTAATATATTAATTCTTAGAGTTTATTACTTTCTTATGTTTTTGGGTTTAAAGTATTATTTCTGAGGGTTTTTTTAATCAATTGCGATTAAATTATTTATACTTAGGGTTTTTTTTATTTCTTCGTTTATAAAATTAATATTTATTTTTTGCTTCACCAATTACATCAGTTTATAATATTAAACCCTTAAGTTTATTAGTTCTTTTGGTGTAAAATATTAATAATCCCTTGAGATATTGGTAAGAGATCTAAACTTATTATAATATTAATAAAATGTTATTATTATGTTATTTTTTAATTATATTATAGTTTGAGTTAAAACTATTAATGTATTGAAATAATTTAGTAATATATTTTTATTAAATATTTTATTATTGAATAATATAATATTATATATTATAATAGTTTATATATATCTATATATATATATATATATATATATATATATATATATAAAGTTAATATATAGTATGTATATAGTTAATATTATTAATATATTATAAGTAAATATATAAAATATTTTGGTAATTTTAATCATAAATATATAATATTTATTTTGGTGAAATGCATGTGTTGGGTAGTGGATATAGGCCTATCGGCCTCTATCAACCACATTAGCAAATGTGATTGTGCTAGTAGTAAACACAATTAACTATTTTATGTTTCGTGTGATGTCTTATAACATGGTTTTAGAGCATAATCCAAGCCTAGGCATTTTTAGATTTTGTTAGCACTTCATCCTTTCCCTAGCTTGAGCGTTATTTCTTTATTTCGCCTGTCAGCTCGCTATTTGGCCTATCAGCTATATTTGCTTCACCTAGGCACTCTTCTGATTCTTTGCAAGAAAAAACACATTCCTCCAACACTCCTCCCACCTCTGCACTCCTCCTCAAACATCGATAGACTGTCATCCAGCACCGGCATATATCCCTCGACCTCAGCATATAGTGATATCTCCACTCACAGTAATTTCCAAGACACCATTGTGATTATCCTAAATGTAACTTTTCATCTCCCTCTCCTTCATAATCCTATCATAAATATCAGCTTCCAGAGCTTCTTTCATCTCTTTAACGAACTTATCCACCACAGCCTTCATGTGCAACGACATTAAGTACGATAAAATGGTGCACTTATTATGATAAAATTCAACTTAAATTTGAAGTTATCACATATTCCTAAATTGGATGCAACCTCAACTTCGTTCACATGCACAGACAGGTCCATACCACTTATTGACTATGGGGGTGTCGAGGGAACTGTGGTATCTCTCAGAGCACTCCTTCTCATACAGTTGGTAAAACCTTGTGGGATCAACACAAAACACAACCAAGGGCCACAAATGTGGGCTAACAGGGTTCTGAATGGACATGATATATTGATACCGCAAGATTTTTTGGGGTTGAGACGGGTTTGGTGCTAACGATTTTTGTGGGTGTTGGAACTGAGATATGGCTCCAGAATAAGAAGAGGTCATACAGTGCTTGGCTGTGAGCTTGAGGTGTGGCATGAGGAGACCCTCACAACTACGTGAAGGTTGGAGCCAAAATTCTATCCTAACTTGAAAAAAAACCCTCCCACCTTGTGAACCTGCAGGATGCAAGCTCAAAACCGATATAGTCTTATCTATGGCGGATTCAACAAAGAATTTTTCTATTTCCCACGTAGAATGATAAAGAATGATTTAATAGTACTCATATATTGCACACAGAAGGTGTACGCGATCAAAAACACACACACATATTACATTTAGATCACTCTATTAAATAGAGTTTCTAAGATCCAAATTATTCCTAAATTAGAGAGAGAGGTTGAGAGAATTTCTCAGCCATCAAACCAACTTCTCAAATAGGATGTAAAAATTAACTCCAACATCCCCCCTTAATGATTACATTACATGAATTTATTGAAATCACTCATAAATAACAAAATAATCAATCATTCTTTAACGGGCTTTCAGCTTATCAATATAGGCTCCATCAAGTTGCCTCATAACCCTCATAAAGGTGTAGTCAACAAGTTGGATTCTCGAGCTCAACTAGTGAACTCTTGAATCAAGGACCTCCCGAAGTCAATTACTAGACAGCATCCCAATCTATCGTATAACCTCATTAGAAGACCAATCTACATCTTCAATGAATGAGGGATCCTTCCCTAGATCTGCAACTGCCATACTATCTCGACAACCATCCATGTTGAGCCTGAACTATAGCTTCTCTAAAAAAATTTAAGAGGTTCATACTCTTCATTGAATTCATCATCAGAATTCAATTGGTATTCAAATGTGGTTATATTTTCTTATTCTTTCCCTTTTAACACATCATTGGCATGACTTCTACAATTCCATGCTATATGCCCAGTTTTCCTGCAATAGTAGCATTCAGTTTCACCTTTTTTTCATTTTTCTTTTTCATCCTTGACTTTGTCAAAAATTAATTTTCTACATGAAGGTTATCTTCTGCATCCTCTGGTTTTAGTCACTTTTCCTCCGCCAGAAGTGCTGCATTTGTCTCATGCAATGTTTCTGTAGACATTTGACTCAAAGTGAAAACAACATTACTATAACTTGAAGGAACACTATTTAATAATATTGCTTTAGCATCTTCATCCTCCACCTTAGTACCTTCTTCACCTAATTGTCTTAAAAGAGACATTAAATTATTTACATGACTAGACATAGATGTCTCCTCATTCATTTCCAGACTAAATAATTGCAGCTTTATGGAAAATTTTGCATTTGTAGTTTTTGTTGCAAATAATTGAGCCAAATGTTCCCATATTTCCTTTGATGATTTAGTAAGATCTACAAGATGTAATTGTGAATCTGAAAGGGCAAGTCCAATAATAGACTTAGCTTTTTCATCTCTATTTTTCCATTCAAGAAACTCCTTGGCATCTGTAGGTTCTACTTTTGAACCATTCACTATACCCCACAAGTTCTTATTCATTAATTGCGTTTCAATTTTTACTTTCCATGAGGGAAAATTTAGACCACTGAATTTGTCTAAATTCATGAACTCTGTTATTACAGAAAGGATTCAAAGCCCAAAATACCTTTTAAATTTTGAAGTCACCTCTATTTAAAATATTGAAAATGCTGTAATTATTTTTATGCCAACAAAGAGAATTAATAAATCAAAATTTAATTTGCACAGATAATAACCCAAACTGCAGATTTTACCGCGAATATTTTGGACTAAAAAATATAGCTTACCATACTATCGTTTGTGGTACCTAAATCGATGAAATTCCCATCAAAGAAGCAAGAAATCAGACACATCACCAGTTAGTTTGAATGCGTCATCAACTGGTCACCATAGAGGCGTGGATAATCAATGAAATTTCGACTAAGTAGTTTTTTTCTTGCGATCAACTGGAGAAAGGTCACGACTCAGCCAATTTTCTTTCTCTTGACCTCATAGTCGGCTGTCATCTGTCTCGGGGTTGAGCTTTAATGCATTCAAAGAAATATTTTTGTAGCCCGTCCTCCAAGCCATGAGATTACTAAGTGTTTGGTCAACTCATTTATGCTCAACGATGTATGCTAACATTTGTATAAGCAGCCAAAAAAAAATGCTAGGTACTGAAACCACGGATATTATGCTTCTGATGAAGAATGAGACATTTCAATCAGTCTTTCAACAAATACACACATACTCTCTATTTCATAAAGAAGACCAGGTTCAGGCCCATACTAGCTCTGATACCATGATAAATAATGGTTTAAGAGTACTCATATATTGCACATAGAATGTGTATGTGATCAAAAACACACACACATATTAAATAGAGTTTGTAAGATCCAACTTATTCCTAAATTAGAGAGAGAGGTTGAGAGAATTTCTCAACCATCAAACCAACTTCTCAAATAGGATGTAAGCATTAACTCCAACATAGAGGAGAAAATCTCAGAGAGACGAGAATGCTCTCCAATTCCATTCTCCTTCCGCTACTTGTTACAAGGGAAATGAAGCCAATTACAGCCCCCCCCCCCTCCTATTTTGGTGTGAATGCTTGAATTACAACAACTTTTGAGGAACCCATCTCATACCAGGTGGCTAAATATAGATGGGGAATAGGATTATGCTATATATCCTTTAAATTAATCAAGGACTGGGATTGTTGACAGTGTGAGGCAGAGAAAGGAATGTTATAGAAATATAATATTAACAGCCATGGGGAAGGGAAAGTTGGGAAAAATAGAAGAGTGTATATGTAAGTGAAACTGGGAATCAGAATGGAAGCACGAGTGAATTTTCTACAGGACAGGATGAACTAGAGACACAGTAAACTTATTTTATTGATGAAATATGAAGGGAAGGTGATGCGATTCTTATAATTCATGAATTTCATACGGTTGTGGGTTCGAGTTTTGTTGGAAGTGGAAATAGTTGTGTTGGCCTTGACATTGCTAACCTATTGAATATTTTCCATGCTAAAGGTTAGCTATAATGCATCGTTGCTACAACACTCGTTGAACACAGAAAGAACATTGAAATGCAAGAAAAAATGGTGCATTTTTTTGGTAAAAGTTGATTTTTTGGTTTGAAGCCTTTTGTAATTCTAGTTTCTTCCCTATTTTGTATTCTTGACCTATTAGAAAAATGGATAATATTTGACTTGTTAGAAAAATGGATAGTATTCATGGAACATTTGATTTTTTTAATACTCTAATAAATTTGTGTGTTTATGGGATGGTAAAAATTAGCAAGGATACCATGTCTGATATTATAATTTTTCTAAAAAATGCACAAGCAGAGATTGATTTTTTGTAGTTTGAATCTCAACTACAATAAAAGTTATAGCAGAATATACATCCTTATAAACTATTTTATGTTCTAAAAAATCCCCTATTTGACTTTGAAACAAAATCCTATCAGAAACCAACAAGTTATCAAGTCATTAAATTTTAGGTTGTTTCAGATCAAGTGGCTATTTCAGAAGAAAATTTGAATACAGGTGTGGAAATTCAACCTCCACTTACCAAGCCAATCATCATACCTTGGGAATACTTTGTCCATAACAAGCAAATAACTGGCCTTGGATATGACAAGGAGGTTTGCTTTCATATTCCAGACTATTCCAGGCCAATTCAATTTCAAAGCGTTGGGTTTCTTCGTGACAGTTCACCTTCACCTATTCCAGATTATTATCCTCTTCCACAACAACAGATTATTATATCCCAACATTATGACCATGTTAGCCATATGAAAGATCAATGTTTCAATATTCATCTATGTGAGAATTATCATAAAACAATTGATTCTTCACATAGATGCTTCACAAACAATCCTCCTGTAAGAACACAGATTCATCTTGGATGGATCGCTTCTTGACAATGGGCTTCAATAGCAAAGAAGATATTTCAGTCATATGTCAGAATTTCTTCTAGAGTATTAAAAATCCTTGCAGTTGAGTTCCCGCCATCATCACACCTTGTATCTGACAGGGGGGGAAGTGATGGTCATATACAAGCTTCAAAGCCACATCAAGCAAGCCTGAGCCAAAACCTGCTATCCTAGATTCATATTTGTAGCCATAGACAAAGATGCCCCTGATCATGCATTGGTTGGTGGTCAACCTTAAACCATTCATGTAGGGTTGAGCTTCTCCCTCTTCAAAGAATTGGGGACACTTCCTCTAGAAGAAGACTTCAACTTATTTCCAGTTTTGGAAGAGCTCCAGGAATTGCATTAAGTATTCCAGAGTTTTGACATGCATGGTTATGGATGTGTGTTCCTATTTCTCTTGTTTTCATGGGCATGGGTTTTTCAAGGTGTGACAATGTTCTTTAGCCTTCCATTTATGTTTCTGGATAGCCATGGTGTGATGGTGTTCTCGTATTTTGGTTGAGAAAGATTGTCAGATGGATTCGAAATAGAGTGAGGTGGTCTCTAAAAGAAATAACAGATGGCCTAGTGATCCCTAAACCAGACTGTGGAATGTGATAAAGCCTTGGCCTAGTAACCCTTGAATAGCACTGTGGGTTGAGGTAAATTTGTATATTGTGTGCCTCGGTGGGATTAGGAATCCTCAACTAGTGAATGGTGAGATATACAGTAAATCCTAGAGGTGGGTGCCCTCGATCAGGCCTAGGAATTCTTGGCTAGTGAATGGAATGATATATAGTAAATTATGTAGGGTGGAGTCTTCATTAGGACTAGGGATCATCAGCCCTTTGTATTGTGGGATGTACAGTAAAGCACAGAGACTGGGAGACACAAAAATTCCTCACTATGTTGGTGGAGAAATTTAGTGGCATCCATGCTTGTTTAGGGCCTAGTGATCCGATGGGGATTACAATAAATTTTGGCTCTATTGATGAGGTTGACGTAGTTTAAGCTCAAGAAGCCCTAGTTTCTTTTGGTTATGAGTGTCACATTCATGCTTAGAATATGACACGAGGGTGATTGGATGAAATAAATATTTGGTTCAGCCAGTCCATGGTCGGGTGGTATGTGGAAGTACCAAACTTGGTTGACTTATGCATTCATTAATAAGAGTTTCTTTCTCTTAATATCTCATGTGTAAATGTACTGGTTTATATGTGGATTTTATGGTAGTTATATCCTTCTTATTTTTTTTGTTTATATATTGGTTATGAGTATGTTTTACTACAGTGATGATGCATGCCTCTCATCATGTTTTTTTTAGTATATGAATGAACAATGTATATATTACCTAATATTTGATAATGAAAATAAAGTGATAATGCATCAAAGGCTCTTTAAAAATTTGAGATAAGTATGAGCCCCTATGCTCAGATCTGTTGTTATGGCCTTTCAGTTACGTCTTTGTCACATGTTTGAAGAAAGGTCTGTCATGGATAATAGGGACCCAGTAGAGTCATTGATGAGTTATTTGCATGAGTATCCTTATTCCCACATTATTTATCATTTCTGGAGTTTGATAAAGTTTTGGGTAGTTCCTTAAGCCTTGGCCCTTGAAAAGTGGCACAAAATATGGGGTCATTGGCACAAAAGTAGTTGAAAAGTCGACAATCGATGGATTTTCTTGCTATGGGAGTGATTGGACGGCTATATTCGCATGAATGGATTTTCAAGGAAGTGACTAGGGTGTTAGATCGGTGGAAAGTTAAGTTAACTTAGGGTTGGTCACCTGGAAGGGTTGGTTGGCTCCTGGAGGTTCTGTATCATGTGTGGAAGGTCAGTTTGATTTAGTTTCATTGGTTCCTCCCTAAATATACATGGATAGTTGAATCACATCAGAATAACCCCTCATCACAATTTTACCCCAGTGGACCAGGTATCTTGGGTTAATGTGGGAGGAGGGTGTTACAAAAGTGTTCCCCCCAAAGGGGAGCGTTTTGTAACAAGATCGATTAAAAATCCATGTAAAAAATATAAGACCAAGGTCATAGGAAATATATTCCAAGTTGAATGTTGGGAAAAACATCCTAGTGGGTTTTCCTTTTGGTTTATTATGGCTAAAGAGAATTGGAAAAGGAAAAGGAAAATTCTTTGGAAAGGAAAGTGGCATTATTTGAAATTTATTTATGAAAATAATGGAAATTAGGAGAAAATGAAGGTGAAAGGTCACAAGTTGCATGTGAAGAGGAAAGTGAAATAAAATAATTGAAAATGAATAAATTAGAGGCCTCATTGATAAAAATGCTTTTGAGGATCATTTCGTAACATGTTGATAAGTTTTGGGTGGAGCTCTCATTATTTTCTCTTTCTTTCATACTCTTGGACACACATATTTTTCTTGGAGCACTCTTGTAGGAGTGTGGCATACTTTGGATTTGGAGCTAGAAGGCCAAGGAAGAGCATGAAATCATGAGAGGACATCGGGATCAACAACTACAGTGGGTTTTTCTTGAAGGTACCGAGTTGCATGTATGATTTCCTTGCTATTTTTGGCATGAATTTCACATGCATGTGGTTTCTTGGTTATGATCTATCATTAGCATGGAGGATTACCTAGATTGATAGTGGTTTTTCCTAGCCTTGCCATCTCTTGGATAGCTATGGTGTTTTGGGTTCATTTCCTTTTGTTTTTTGTTGTTCTCATGTTCCTTTGGTTGTGTGTTGAGTTCCTAGTTCCTTGAAGCCGTGGTTGGACAAACACTCTGGAAGCCCTGTAACAACTTGGATTGAGTTACTAGTCCTGGAAGCCTTGGTTGGGAAAAAAAATTGGATGGAAGCCCTTGTTTGGTGGAGTTACTAGTCCTATAATCATTGGTTGGAAAAATGATTTGGAATCCCAATAGAAATTGTGGGTTGAGTTACTAGTCCTAGAATCCTTGGCTGGAAAAAACACTCTGGAGCCCTGGAAAAATTTGATAGAGACCAATCTGGTGATGGTTAGTGATATTCAACCGTGAGGTGGGATCAATGGTTGATGGTTGAGGTGGTTTGGCCTCTGGATTCCTTGGTTTGGTTTTGGTTGAATTATTTCATGAGATCTCACATTCATGCCTGAAATATGGCACAAGGGTGACTAGCTGAAGGAGAGATTTGGTTCAGCCTAGTCTATGGTCAGGTGGCACGTGGAAGTCTTAGTCCTAGTTGCATTTTGCATCTATAAATAATAGCTCTTTTCCTCTTGAATTTTATGGGTAAATTTACTTTTTATTATGTGGTTTATATGGTTGTTATATCCTTGTTATTTCTGTTGGTTATATATTGGATATGAATATGTTTTATAACAAGGATGATGTATGGCTCTCATCATGTTTTGATTAGTATATTAATGAACAATGAATATATGACCTAATAGATGATAATGCAGCTATTGTGATAAGGCATCATTGCTTCTTAGCAATTCTCATATAAGCATTAGAAAATTATGCTCATATCTATTGTTATGACCTATAGAATGCATATTTGTGACATGTTTGATGAAATTCCTGTCATGGATAATAGGGGTATAGTCAAGTAATAGAATTTTTTTTTCTTGAGTACATATGGTTTAGTGTTATTTATCATTTTTTAAATTATCATGGTGTTTTGGGCAGTGGCCTGAGTCCTGGCCTTGAAAAAGTAGCACAAAATACAAGGTCACTGGCATAGAACTAGCTGAAAAAGTCTCTAGTCGTTGGCTTGGTTTATTGTGGGAGCAAATGGAGGCCTAAATTCACATGCTTGGCTTTTTAGGTCAGCGAGTGAGGTCCCATATTAGTGAAAAGTTAGGATTTGGTCACCTGGAAGGGTTGGTTGGCTCTTAGAGGTTATGTAGCATGTGTGGAAGGTCAGTTTGGTTAAGTTTTGCCAATTCCACTTCCTTAACTATACATAGGGAGTTGAATCACATCATACTAGCCTCTCGTCACATGTTTACCCTACTAGACTGGGTAGCTTGAGTAAAATTGGGAGGTGGATCGTTACATCTCATAAACATGAAGTCAATGCTAGAATTATTATATGGTTGATATTATTGCATCAATTTGATCTATCTATTATTGAAAATCCAGGGGAGGAGAATGTGGTTGCATATTTTTTGTCAAGGTTAACCTTGCCTCGGGGAAATGAGAAGATGATAGATGATCACCTCTTTTCCATATTGTTTCTATCTCCTTGGTTTACTACTATAGAAAATTACTTGGTGGCTGGGAGGTTCCCTCCTAATATAACCTCTAAGAAGAAAATAAATATTGTTAGGAATATTTCCCTTTTCACCTGGATTTAGGGAAATATCTTCAAGCATTGACCATACTATATTGTGAGAATACTTTTAGTTGAAGAGATCTTTGAAATCCTCTTAATATATCATGATGGACCCTGTGGGGGCCATTTTGGTGCTAGGAGGACATCCTTTAAGGTTCTACAAGTTGGCTACTACTAAACTACTCTAAATCGATATGAAAAGAGGCATACTGCAAGATGTGATGAGTGCCAAATAATGGGAAAGTGTACACCTAAGGATTATAACCACCCCTTCCCACATTTACGAAAATTCAAAATCTCTCCAGGGTAAACATGAGACGGGTGTCAGTATGACCTAAACCAACCTCCTAGTTCTATTAAGGGAGTGAGGCCTATAAATTTACTACAAACTGACATCCTACATGGACTATAGATCACCTCGGAGCAAAAGACACACCCCAGGTGCTCAATACCTAAGCTAGAACATTGTTTCACTGACCTATACCAATAACCGCACCCTTGACACTACATTCATATGGTTTTGAGCCTCCAAACACACTCACAAGCCTTTCTCCATGCGATTATGACACCAAATATCTAGTTTTTTTGCCTACAGTTTTTGGATCTAAGCCACTTTTCTAGGGTAGTATCCATATCATTTCCAATAACTTCCTGTAATTTTCTAGAATCATATTTCTCATAACAGCAATGATAATTACTCAAACCGTAGGGAAAACTTGACTGGGACTACCAAGAACACACAAGACATTTTCTCAAACACATAGAAAACATTTAAGTTATATGTCATGAATGCATATATGATCATAAGAGTTCGAGATTCATCTAAGGATCACCAAGAATGTTCCATTGCCTCTCCACATAGCTACAATGACACTTATTATTCCATAGATCCATCAATCATTCTATAGCTATACTAATCATGACATGAGCTATATATTACGTACATCATTTAACCAAAAAATATCCAACATAGAAACCATGGAACTAAGCCATAATATCCCCAACATAATCACTACAACTATACATGAATCATAGTAGAATAATATCTCCTCTTAATATACGAAAACACCAACTAATATAAGGACTTCCACATACCACTTGACCATAGATTGGGTTGAACCAAATCTCTCTTTTAGCCAATCACCCATGTTCCATATTTCAAGAATGAATGCAGGATCTCATGTAATAAACCAAAAAATAAATAAACCATGGGTTTTAGAGGCTAAACCACCTCAACCCTCAACCACAGTGATTCCACCTCTATGGTCGAACATCACTAACACCTACTAGATCAGTCTCTACCCAAGTTTTCCGTGGATCCAAGAACTTGTAACTCAACTCACAACCTTCTAGTGACTAGTAACTCAACCCACCAAAGGCAGAGCCTTTGTACCAACCTAGGCTCCAGGACAAGTAACTCAACCCAAGTTGTTCTAGGGTTTCTAGAGCATTTGTTCCAATCCACATCCATACGGAAATTGAGAATTAATTAGAAAAAAAAGTGGAAGAACCCACAACACTATGGCTATCCGGGAAATGGAAAGACAAGGCTAAAACCACAGTAAATCTAGGAAAATATCCATGCCAATGATAGCCCATAACTATAAAATTGCATGAATATACCATGCATCTAGAAATTAGTAAGGAAATCACACATGCAACCTATTACCTACAAATAAATCTAGTTGTAGCTTCTAATCCAACTATTCCTTTGTTCTTTCCTACATTCCCTTGCCTTATTTCTCCAATCCAAGTGAATGCCCAACTGCTCCAGGAATGTTAAAATATTTCTCTAATTTTGCAAGAGTTCCAGAGAATGAGAGAATGAAAATGAGAGCTCCAAAACTAAAGTAACAAAAGATGTGAGCATATCCTCATGATCCTTTTTATTATTGAGGCATCTATTTTCTTCATTTTCCTACATTTTTCCTCTAATTTCCTTAGCACCCAAACTTGTGTCTCTTCAACTTCCTTTTCTCCTATTTTTCTGTATTTCATAAATAAACTTCCAATTATTTCCACTTTTCCTTTTCCAATTCCTTTTGTCAATTTCCATAGCGATTAATTAATCACAAGTGGTACCCATCACTATGTTTTTCCCAACATCCATCTTCGAATACATGTCCCGTGACATTGGTCTTATTTTATTTACATAGAAAATAAATTGAGGGTTTTTACAAGGATGAGATGACCCGGCAACCTCAAGTGAATATAGAGCCATTTGAGAAGTGGGGCATGGATTTCATTTCATTAGGTTCATTAATCCCCCGTATAGGAAAAAGAGGTATATCATTATGTGAGTTGATTACTTCACAAAGGGGGTTGAATAAAATGCATTAAAAGAAACAATTGAGAAAATAGTGGTTGAATTTCTAAGGGATAAAATATCTACAAGTTTGGTTTTACGAGGGAGTTGATCACTAATCAAGGGGCATAGTTCACCTCAAATTTGATTGAAGGCATCATGGAGAAGCACCACATCAAACATAGGAAATCCACTCCCTATCACCGTCATGAAAATGCCCTAGTGGAGGTCAAAAATAAAGCCTTGGAGAAAATTTTGACCAAGGTTGTCAGTATTACCAAAAGGGATTGGGAAGACTAACTTGTAGAGGCCACTTGGGCCTACAGTACCACTTAGAAGACCACCACTGGATTCAAAAAATTTGAGTTGGTCTATGGAAAGAAAGCCTTTTTGTCCATTGAGTTCAAATACAATACCTTTATAATGGTAGAATAGTTGGTTTTATACATCACAGTCACACAGAAATGAAAATTTCTCCAGCTCAATGGTTTCTATGAGTTCCTATCATAGGCTCTCATGTAAATTGAGGTAGTCCAACTCTGGAGGAAGGTTTCACATGACAAACATAATAGGGAGAGAGCCTTCCAACAGGGTGATTGGGCCCTTTTGTTTGATTCAAAAGGATTTCAAATGGAAATTGATGCCAAGGTGGTTGGGCCCTATCTAGTGGGAAAATGTTATGAGAATGGATCCGTCTAAGTAATAAAAATTGAAGAGTAATAAATTCCATTCCGTGTTAATGGTTACCATTTAAATTTATACAAGAATCGTATGTCAATGTAGGTGTTTACAAGTGAAATAAGTAAGGATTTGATGTAATTAGGGACCTCAAAACCCTCATATTATCCATCCTATGATAATAATAAAATAAAAAAAAAACCTAGGTGAAAACCTCCATGAGTCACCTAAGGCCAAATCTAGGGTTGAAAACCTCCATCAGGCATCCCAAGAGTAGAAAAGAGAAAAATAAATAAAAATATACCTAGGTGAAAACCTACTTTTAGGCACCCGGGGAGGGCCTGCAGATTGAAAACCTCTTTAGAGGTAGCCTACAGGTCTCAAAGAAGAAGAAGAGAAAAATAGAAAAAATGAAAAAAGATAAGAAGAAAGAAACACAAAGGCAAAGAATCCCTTACACTAGTTTTTCTTACAATTTTTTTTTAGGGTTCGAGTCACGGTCAAAGAACATCAATAAAAGGAATCATGGGATCCAAATGCCACCTTTCCACCTCCCGAGCTAGCCTCCTACATGTCCTTCATCACTCCATCCATCTTCGTACATTCCTCCATCATCAGGAAACCCATCTAACTCAATTTTTCCTCAATCCTACACTGATACATGATTGTCCTGAACTTCTATAGGATTGACCAAAATTGCACCATTACTGATATTGAAATAAGAAAAGGGTTTAGATCTCAAAATTTTCTTGGGGTAATGAAAGGAGAGGTTCACCATACCTCCATCATTGCTTATTCACATCATTCTACCTTTTTTCCATCCAAAAATTCACCTATGTTCATAAATAAACTCAATTTCCACCACTAATTCACAAAAATCACCACCATTAGAGTTTATGGTCCCTCTCAATAGTCTCACCATGAATTATTTGAGCTTTTGGTTGTATGTCATGAAGAAAGCAATGATTTTGGGAGGATATGTGTCACTGATATAGCAAAGGGTCCAATTCTATAATAGCTTGCACAAACCCTACAGAACCACAATCGAAGACACCTAAAAACTCAATGAATCCTTGGCCATCCTGAAGTAGTGAGAGACCATCCTTGATATTTTGGGAAGCCACACCACTCTTGAGGAGAAGCTACAGATTCAATGATCACCTCCAACAAAAAAAAGTCAATCCTTGAAGAACCTACATTATAAGACTTCACTCAATCAGGCACCTATTAGAAAATAATCATAAAAAAATATAGTTTGTGCAATGAAGGACCAATGCATGAAAAACTAGCATGAAATATGACACCTCCAGAGGGAAGTAGATTGATCATTGAAGTAGCATGAAAGCATCAATAGTAGCCTAATATCACCATGTAGTCTAAGGTATGAAACTCATCCCCTCTTGTCTAAGAGCATAATGGTTCCAAAGTGTTTTTAATGGATAAGGGGTAGATTTTATAGGTTGTATGTGGCTAGTAAACTTGGCCACCCTCAAATAGTTAAATTTTAGTTCACTCACCTTCCATGTGATGTGGAAAAGTCAAAATAAGGGGAGTGATAATTATGAGTAGTGGGACCAATGGTCCAAAAATGGAAATGTGTGGTAGGGGCCAGTTCATAGAGCGTGCTTAGCCCATTACCACAAGAGGAAATTAAAATGATAGGTGTAATTCTATTTTTACTGAGAATCTCATTCCCTAAATGGTTGGATAGGCCGACTAAGACATCGATATTTGAGATACCTACAACCATGGATCACATAGGGTGCTACAAAGAAGCTACATGGTAGACTAGAATGTGTTATAGGATCAAGAGCAGGGGCCACAGGATCAAAGTAGTTGCTATAGGATCACAACAATTGCTACATGATTATAGAGAGGCTGCTACAGGATTGGGATGACAGGGGAAAGAGGGCCCAAATTCACAAAACAATCCTCCAAACTTCCAAAATAATGAATAAATCACCTAGGGAATGGTAAGTAGTGTTTTTATATTCACCATTAATTGTCAAAAAAGGAAATTATTTTGTTGAAATTCTTCTTGTACAGACATCCTTTAGAAAACCCATGTTGAGTTGAATTTCTCTTAAACATTATTTTTTTATTTATGGGAGGGAAGGTGTAAGTAAAAGTAATTTAATTGAATTTTGGAACATAATTCTCCTTGCTCTGACCAGAGGAATATTTCAAACCCTCTCACCCTTGTCTTGAAACCCTAGGCTTCTCAAAACACAACCTTCACAAAAAACTCTTTGAGAAATTGAGGAAGAAACAATAGGAAACATGGGAGGGTGTTTCAATAGAAGAGAGACCACAAATAATAATAAAATATATCAACATCCTCCTATCATATATATCATCTTAAGCAACCAATGAATGGGTTTCTTTGAAAAATTAAAGGGTTATGATGATGACATAACCCATGAATTTTCCGTTGCCCTTCACTCTCAATGGGAAGAAAGTGCCACCACTATTGTAAGGGGAATTTCCATCCATTTGAATGCAGATCTCATCACCAGAGTGAACATCATACCTTGAGGAGTTATATGGGGCAAGGAAGATAGGACAAATTCCCTCACAACAAAGAAAAAATTCTTCCCCCTTGAAGTGAAATCAGTTGAAGACGAGAATGGAGTTAGAAGGGAGATCCTTCCTTATCCTTGGGATGAAGTAGACTATAGAACCCTAAAGTACATATCTTATAAACGAAGGTTGAGTTTTTTGTATTCATATCAATTTATACTACCCTATGAGTTGAGGTTCCAAATAGAGTTGTCCATCCTAAGCAGGCTCAATGTTTCACATTTTCTTCTTCAATCCATGATTGAAATGAGCCATACGGTGAGAAAATGGAAACACTGGTACATTTCTCATTAAGGCCTCATAAGAATCATTTTAATGATTTACTTAAGTTACATTAGGATCCAAATGTTATGGACTAATTTTGTGGACATGGATAGACATGCCTTCATTTATACACAAACCAAAAGTCTGACACAACATAAAGGGACCACTAAATATAGTGTTGAAGGTGAACAAGAGGAGGAAGAAGAGGTTCAAGAATAGGTAGAAGAAGTTTAAGGGAAGGAATATGAAATTGAGGAAGAAAGTAAATGGAAGAAAGAATAAATTGAAGGAGAATTTGGGGAAGAGAGGAAGGAAGAGGAAGGGAAATAAAAGGAAGCAAACGATACCCTCTGAGAGCCCTCTAGATCTCAGAATAAGAGAAACTAAAATAAACAGATAGGAATCTAAGAAGGGAATATAGAAAAATAGTGGCTTATACCCTAACATACCTTATCAAAACTATAAAACCCAAGAGGAGGCACCACAATCAAGGCCCCTTATACTTTAAAAGAAGGAAGAGAACTAGGATTAAACGAGGGAAGACAATCCCAATCATAATTGAGGAATATGTCAACCACTAAGAGGGATAATTGGGATGATGAAATGAGAATATTGAGGATGTTACCTCCCTAAAATCCAAAGGAAAGTATCCCCTAAAACCTATGATAATGCCAACCACTAGGGCAGTCACAACCGAGCAACTCCAAGAAAAAGCTGCCCTATTATAGGAAAGGAGAGAACTGCTACAGAAAAGGATATAATTACTACAAGATAAGGAGAAAATTATATAGGAAGGGACAACATCACCTCAAGAGGAGAGTGAACGTCCATAAGGAATCCAAGAGTATGATCCACAACTTGATCTTGGATCCTATTACAATTTTGTTGAAATAGGAATAATTATATTGAAACATTTGAAATTTTGCTCCTATATGAATTAGAAAAAGGGAGAAGTCGAACTCACTAGTGGATGTAGATTTCCAATTAAAATAATGTAAAGGATGTAGGCTTCATGGACAATAAGATGCAATACATGGGTAAGGAAATGGTTGACTCAAAGCTAAAAGAATCAATCATGAGGGAGAAGCTACAGGTAGGAAACCAGAGGTTAAGAGAGAAGTTACATGAAAGGGAGGCACAACTTTATACCATGGAAATTTTGTCCATGGAGTCCATCTAGTGCAGGAAACCATCCAAACCATATGTCATTTTCCTTAAATAACAATGGCTACAATTTCAAATCAACACATTGGCACAATATGGATCACTCCCATTTCAGGATTATATGAATTTCATTGATTTCTTCGAGCAGGTAAGCATTGAAGATATGTCCAAATTGGTTAAATTTTATATGAAAAACATTATCCTCACAAACATGAATCTTTGGGACCTGTTGTGGAGGTAAATCCCCTCTACGGACAGAGGCGATCCCTACTGGCCCAGACCGGGTCTAGCAACAATCATCACACGCTATAGTACAGGTTCCTAATTGAAAATAAACCAACTAGCGATGAAGGCTTACCTGGAATCCAACGTTGTCACTCGTAGAGAAAGTAGCGCTCCCATTTCTTAGCTCTGGCAGATCACAATCCTCACGATCTCCGTGATCAGACACCTGCACATGCAAGAAACAAAACAAACACAAGCGTAAAATCCAGTGCATACAACTATATGTCAGTCAGAGAAGACACAACTCATGATCATAATCAAGAACAAGAGTGGAACCATAACCAATAGTCACTTGTCATTAATTCATAAAAGGAAGAATACAACCATAGCTCTAACGTTGAATTCTCCTTTGGAGGGTTGTCAGCAGAACGTGTCTTGATAAAGCCTGTCAGGGATGGGACAAGCCTCTCTCTCTCCGGATGTCTCGACAATAATCTCCTTGCTTGGATTTGGCCTTAAGGGAATGGATCAAGGCTCTTGTAGCATAAGGCTCTTGGGAACTTGGAGATTATCTTGCAAAGGAGATGAGCAAGCTTTTATAGATGGAGGAAGGGGAGTTGGGATCCCTATAATCATGGGATTGGCCCTATCCTCAAGGAAGCTTCCATGAGAGGTGGAAAACCACTTCCTCAACATGGAGATCTGGAGCCAAACCTCCCAACTCAAGATAGATACTAGTTTAGGAATTGGTTAGGATGAAACTTCTACCATTTATTTTTAAAAAACACTCCTTAAAATGGCTGGTGCGAGTGCGACTCTGCGACAGAGTGCCAATTGGTGCGCCCTCTTTGAAGGATTTCCCCCATTAGCGCGGGTACTGAACTGTATAGTGGCGCCAATGAAGAAAAGGCCATTTTCAGGGTTTTTCACAAGGAGTTGTCTTCAGGGCAATGAAAGCTCATGTTCAGAGGGATGTCATGAAAGTGGTTTCAAGTCATGTGATTGCTCATAGGTCACGGAATGAGCCCTCCAATTGTGCGGGATGGGGAATTGCAGGGACGGTGACAAATTGCTGTGTAACAGATGCCCCCTAAAGCATGAGGCCCGAAGGAGAGAGAGGGGTGAAATGCTTTACGAGAACGTGTCCAACTGAAAACACCGTCATCGGAAAGCCTGTGTAGAGAAGTACAAATGATATCTCAAATACATGATATATATGTGGTATGGGCGTAGCCATCCATAACAGAGTATGTAATAATCTATATCCAAGGCATGGACGCAGCCATCTAGTGAGGATTGATAAATAGACTCAGGTATGGTCGCAGCCATCCAATCAGTGAGTCATGTAACTAATCATAATAATCCACAAAATCGCAGCCTAGATTATAACAGACAGGAATACAGGGCCTTGCGCTCCATCTCGACCTGAACAAAGTACAAGTTCAATCATGTGAATGAGTGAGCTGAAGTCAAACATGAAAGAACATCCTCTGATTACCAGCCACTGATAAAAGTTGTTAACAGATGCAAGAGGAACCACCAATAATGACAATGGACCTCAAGGTACTACAGGTAAAATCTACGGCATGTGAATCAATGAGCTGGCATCGAACACCCATAGAATCACTTGATCGGAGGCCAATGATGAAAAAATCATGTCGAATGCGAGAAACTTGCCATTGAGGCATGCAGGCTCCAAGGTACCAAAAGGGAGTCTCTAGATCAGCTTCCTGGATAATGAGCTGAAGTCGACAGGAAGTGACCTTGATCGAAGGTGGGCCATAGTGTTTCCCACATCATCGACACAAGACAGAGGAACATAACGTCTTTGTGAATCATGGTCAGATGATAACTAGAGGAAGGTTGAATCTTTGTAGAGGTCAACTTCTCTTGAACATATCAGTGGCACGACAGTGGACTTGGTAGTATTTGACATCAAAAGATCAGAGGTCATAGTGACGAGGCAAAGAGCAGATGAGAGGTCAAAAGGGATCGCCCAAACCCACGGAGGCAAGTGAAAAATGAGATGAGATGTCCCCAATGTGACACGAATGCAGACAAGTGCCATGTTCAAGAGCATCATACTGCCAACATGACAATGACGTTGGTTCCATTTTCCCCACCATTCCTGGTGAGTAACTCTTTATTTTTACACAAGCTTAAAGAGGATACCATATGCTTGCTGTATAAGTCCATCCTAGTACATTTAATGAGCCCTAGGAAGGAGAGACTCGAATGATGTCATTACGACTGAATCCGATGTCATCAGGGTTTAACGAGTCTGAAAAAGGAAGAACTCGGCGTCTTTTCTTATTTAGAGAGTTTGAAAAGACAGCAGAAAAGTAAACTCCAAAGGTCCCTTTTCGTAAATAGTCCCTCAGATCTGAAAAGGTAGAAAACTTTTTCTGAGAGAACCTCCTAGTCGCAATAGGCTAGGGTATTCCTTTTTCGTAAATAATCTATCCTAGCCCGAAAAAGGGGTAAACGTATACTGGGTAGATGTCGTTTCGGAACCAATTTAATGAGATCAAAATGACAAGTGACTCGATATATTTTCAATTTTCAAGAGTCAGAAAAGAGCTAAAAGCTGACTCCTCCTAGAGGAACGAGTGGTATAAAGGGTAGCAACTAGTTCCGGTAATGGTGGAACTGCTCAAAACAAGATAAAGGTTAAGAGGCTGGCTAACAAGACCACTCATCGCAGTGGTTCCTCGGGAACGGGTAAAACAACCAAGTGAAGGTATATGATCAGCCAAGTAGATAGTGACGATGGAATGAGAAAAACAAGGCTCATCTAGCAAAAACAGGCTGATAAAATGGAAATCACAAGAGGTAAAATCGGAAAGGTTTCATTTTTACACAAGCTTGAAACAAAGATAAACTATGCTTGAAACCGGTTTCATTTTTACACAAGCTTGAAACGGAAAAAAGCTATGCTTGAAAAAGTAAGCATGCCCCCAGCATGGTGACTCAATTCGAGGTACATGCCCCCCAAGCTTCAGTCCATGTGCCTAAGTAAAAAGATGGAGGGAGTGAAGGTTCAAGTTACGAGATCTAAGAAAGACTCGACTGGGATTTTACGAGATCTTATCAAAGACTTGAATTGAACAAGAAAGTGTTTCATTATTTTAACAAGGTTGACACATTAAAAGAACTATCCTCAGGACACCTTGTTTCATGGTTTTAGGAGCTTGACATAAGACTTGTTTCATTTTTAAGGAGCTTGACACAAGACAAGGAACTCTGCTCCAACAACCTTGTTTCATTTTTTAAGGAGCTTGACATAGGAAAATAACCATGCTCCGACCGACTTCATCATAATGAAAAAGAAGTCATCGCTTCCAAGATTTCCACTCCCGATGGAAGGAAAACATGCTGGAAGTTAGGACCCAATGCCCCCAGCACCTGATGCATGACGGCATCATCACTGAGCACAGGCATGGGGTAGGTAGCCACATAGTTGACCTGCAGTGAGGCAGATACAACGAGTGGATAAAAACTAGGAAGGGATGATGGAGGGCCAGTTGCCACATCAGGACCAAAGAACGAAAGCTTATCAATGGTCACGATCTGTCCTTCATGCGGAAAACAGACCACACGAAAAAGGGAGGGGACAAGCGCTCCAATTCCATAGGTGTAATCAAGCCCCAAAAGAAGATTGAAATCCAAGGGGCCTGGAACAACCATCATGTCCATATGGACGGTTTTACCTCCCAAAGTAACAGGTAACCTTGGAAGGATCCGTAAGGGTTGACTTGTTCTTCTGTTAAATGCCAACAAATTCTTCGTAACAGGCGCAAGTGGTGGCGAGCAAAAATATTTCCAAGTGGTTGAGGATAGAACACTAACAGATGTGCCTTTGTCTATAATGGTGCTGGGTACGACCAGACCAAAAGCCTGTACTGTGATCTCGAAAGGCACATAAGACGAAAGGCGGTATCCTGCAAATCGACTCCAATCGAAGGAAGCGACCAAACTACTTGGAGGGGCTACTATCGAACTAATATGGTCTTCCCCTGGTGTTACGGAAGAAGGAGCATCCTCCACGACCTCCATCTCGAAGGCAGGAGGAGTATCCTCTGGGACCTCCATCACGGGAGGCGAAGGAGCAGCTTCTTGAGGTATGGGGAGAGGAGAATATTTCTCCAAGTTCGAGGAATCTGAAGAAACAAGAACAACATCAGGGGTGTGAGGTCCAATCTCAGGGGAAAAGACTTGGTGTACCGCAGACGAGGCTAGTTCAACTGATCCCACGACCAATGGTTGGTCAAGGATGGATTCCTGAATTTGAATTTCTGGAGGAGTGGGATCGACCAAGGATGACTCTTGACCAATCGTGGAATCATCTGGTGGAGGACTCAAAGAAAGCTGTTTGTAACCAGCTGGAAGGCATGGTGCAGAAACAGTTGAGTTGTCCAAAACTCGCTTGGATTCATCCATATACGGACAAAGGTGAATGACATGGTGCCCTTCACACAACTTACAGGGATTGGTAATCTTACCTTGCTTCTTAGGAGCCTTACCAGCACCAGTTGAAGACATGCCCCCAACCTGACTCCCAAAAGCCAAAGGAAATGGCGGGAAACCGCTGGAACATACTTCGAGCACCTTGGGAATGCCGTGGAAATCTCAAATAAGTGGTTCCTGCAGAAAATATATAAGGAATCCTGACTTTCGTGGAGGTTGGAAGGTTTATCATGAGATATTTTCTGTATGTGAGGCTGCTGTCTCCCAAATTTCGCTTATCCGACTTTCACTTCTTCTTCTTCTAGCCACCAAGTTACTGACCCAACTTTCACTGTGTGAAGTAGAAGTGGAGGACGTTGCAGAACAAACGAAGAAGGGGAGAGGTCCACCTTAGAATCAACATAATGTTGTTCAAAGGGAGGAAGGATGAACAAGAGTCGAGACATTCGGGACCACAGAGGTTGAAAACAACCAAACAGGAAACCCAATAGTTAACCCAGGAAGGGACAACATTTCCATATAAGGAGCACCAACATTTCCAAAAGGAGGAAAAGGACCAGGATTCCCATCGGAGGGGATTCCTTGGTTGGTGAACTCTAGAAAATTTTCCATCAACAACTCAAAACTACACACGGGCTAAAAACCAAGGCACACAATCAAATGGCCAACAAGCAAACTCTAAAAGGGCATGTGATCACGGGTGATTTATTTTACCACATTGAAACTTAGAAACTTCACCGTTTCATGTTTTAAGAGTTGAGAAACGGATAAAAGGTGACGCTATCTCTTTCAGTTTTGAAGTAAGCATGAAAGGACAAGCGCTTGCTGATCTTTTCAAATTTATGCATTCAGAAAAGATCAAAAGACTACTCAAGAATACTAGGAAAAGGGTATACCAAATAACCGTGAACTGTAATATACACCTTGGTTTCAAAATGAAAGAGAAATCAACAAAGGACTTTTCGTACGTGCAGGAAATCTCCCCAAATGCTCTGTCCGGTGTATCACGGGTATAGGGCGGCAGACTCGACTTCCTATGGATACAGGATAGAAAGCTAGTGGGGTCTCCCTTTATATACGCGACAGTATGGGGAGCACAAGTCCGTACTAGTGCTGTCTAAAGCCAAAAGGCAAACGAGAACTACTAGGTTTAAAGACGCCAGAACATGTCTCTAGCCTAGACCTCTAAATGTGTTTCGTTAGATTTCAATGCTACCTTAGTGTAAATTGAGTAAATTTTAATGTTTATCTTCAATTACGTTTTAGTTTTCAGGCCCTAGCGAATGTAATATCTCAAAATCTCCTAAATGAAAACTACATGCCACAATATATCATTTCATTCGATGAAAGCTAGTTACAAGAGAGTTAAGAGCTTTTCACACAACAATAAAATGATCAGAAAACAACCAATGATATCTCTAATGCAGCTAATGGAAACCAAAAACTTTTCTCTCAAAGTCACTAATCACTAATAACACCGAAAATATTTTAATTTTCACTAACTAGTCGAAAGCAAAAGATATTTTTTGTATTTTCAATGTTTAATAGCAAAGTGCACTAAAAAAAATGAAAACTAATGAAGAGAAATTTGAGATGTGATAGTAAAAGAGCAAAGATAAGCAAATTCACTCAATTAAAAACACGCAATTAAACCTCAAATTGACAAAACAGTCCCTCAAAACCAAAAGAATCCCAAAGACTCAAATGGACCATGCAATCTAGGCCCAAAACGAGACAAAGAGAAATTCGAATGAAGAAGAGAACAAACACTCAAATAACGCAATAAAATGATAAACAATCTCCAAACGAATGCAGAGGAGTAATCAAAAGGTTGACTGAACAAATAGAAACCCAAGACTCCCAAGGGAGGCTCGACACACAAGAGCACCTAGATGCCCTAGGGCTAGAAAGTGAAATCGATGGAAACAAGCAAACAACCAAAGGACGAAGGTCACAGCCAATCAAACAAGGCCAAAATCACAGATCAGTCTCAGAAGGCTCAAAACACAGAAAACCCTAATACCTCACAGGATTGGCACGACTGTGAGGTTGAAATTAGCACCAGAATGGAATTGGCGCAGGTGATACACAAGCAACCTGCACCAATGGGCGCGACTCTCAAGCTGAAAAGCATGCCAATCGAGTTATCTATGAAAAAATAAAAAGGAGTAGTCTCAGACACAGACCAGTGATGACAAGGCTAAAAAAAAGCCAAACAAACAGAAAAAAAAACCCAAAGAGCTGACCAAGCAAGCAAAGCCAAGAATCAGCCGAAAAGACAAGACAACACTTCAAGTGTTCAGTTCATAAACTAAACTGGAGATTGACTGAAGCAGTGTTGATCTACTTTGCTAATGCAGTGCAAAAGCATTTCGAAGGCTATCTGGCTAACTTCAGGCTCCATCTGTAGCTTACAAAGCATAACAACAACAAGCTAGACGATCCCCAGTGGAGTCGCCAATTTCTTGTGGAGGTAAATCCCCTCTGTGGACAGAGGCGATCCATACTAGCCCAGACCGGGTCTAGCAACAATTGTCACACACTATAGTGCAGGTTCCTAATTGCAAATAAACCAACTAGCGATGAAGGCTTACCTGGAATCCAACGTTGTCGCTCATAGAGAAAGTAGCACTCCCGTTTCTTAGCTCTGGCAGATCACAATCCTCACGATCTCTGTGATTGGACACCTGCACATGCAAGAAACAAAACAAATGCAAGTGTAAAATCCAGTGCATACAACTATATGTTAGTCAGAGAAGACATAACTCATGATCATCATCAAGAACAAGAGTGGAACCATAACCAATAGTCGCTTATCATTAATTCATAAAAGGAAGAATACAACCATAGCTCTGACGCTGAATTCTCCTTCCGAGGGTCGTCAGCAGAACGTGTCTCGATAAAGCCTATCAGGGATGGGACAATCCTCTCTCTCAGTATTTCTCGACAATAATCTCCTTGCTTGGATTTGGCCTTACGGGAATGGATCAAGGCTCTTGCAGCATAAGGCTCTTGGGAACTTGGAGATTAGCTTGCAAAGGAGATGAGCAAGATTTTATAGATGGAGGAAGGGGAGTTGGGATCCCTATAATCATGGGATTGGCCCTATCCTCAAGGAAGCTTCCATGAGAGGTGGCAAACCACTTCCTCTACATGGAGATCCTGAGCCAAACCTCCCAACTCAAGATATATAATGCACAAGAGAACTGGTTAGAACTGAAACTTCCACATTTGTTTTTAAAATGACTTTTGGAAATGAGTCGGGTGTGAGTGTGACTTCATGTGGCAGAGCGCCACTGTGCACCCTCTTGAAGGTATTTCCCCACATGGTAATTAACCGTCTAGTCGCTGCCAATGAATAAAGGCCATTTAGGGTTTTTCAGAGTCGGGTTTCTGTGGAAATGAGTTTGCCGAGGGATGTCATGAAAGTGGTCAGTCACACATGGTTTGCTGTGTCTGTGAATGAGCCCTCCAATTGTGCGGGATGGGGAATTGTCAGGACGATGACAAATTGCTGTGTAATAGGACCCAAATTCAAGGTTGGGATATTCATAACTGGTGGATATGGCATCTTGCCTTGTCCATGAAGAAACAAGGTTTGAGGAAGTAAATAAGGTTATGACTAAAGGATAAATCGAGCACCTATACATCATACTAGAGTTAATAAGTCCCAAGGTTGTCATAAGAAACCATAATGTTATATGTTATGAAACTAGCTCACAAAATAGAAGAAAATATAGATCAGTGACTTAGAAATCAGCCTCTTCGAGAGGGCAACCTCCTTTACATTAAATAAATGAACAATTCTTGGATGATACAAATGAAAAAAACTTATATATATATATATATATATATATATAGGAGTCCAATGGGTCCAATATAATCCTAGATGGCATAACAATAACAATGTAAGGGCACAACAATAACAATAGTGGGCTTCTAAGGGGCACAATAATAACAATATGGGAACTACATGAGCACAAAAATAAAAATAAGGGGGCTATACTAACAATAAAAATTAGGCGATACACTATTATTATAGGGAACTAGCATGCCCCTCTCCTTAAAACAAATTTTTTCCTCAATTCTTAAGAAATTTTGGATGCTTCTGTATAAAATTTGCATCCTCCCATGTCAATATTCAACGAGTAATTTCTTCCACTTGATGAGATACTCTGAAATTGATCGATTTCATAGTTGTCGAGTTCTTGTTTCTATGAATTCTTCAAGTTCCAATATTATTTTTTCTTCTTCCTAAAGTTCTAGAAATATTATTTGAATTGGGAGCTTGTCACCTATAACCTTATTTAATCATGAAACAAGGAAAATGGATGCACTCGAGAAGATGCAGGAAGCTCCAATTTGTATGCCATAGTAGTAATCTTTTGCAACACCTTGTAAGGACTGTAATACTTTGGTGATAATTTATTATCATTCTTACCTTGCTTGAGGGAAATTTGTTTATATGGTTGTAGTCTTAGAAATACCCAGTCGCCTACATCAAAACTTCTTTCAGTGCGATGTTCATCTGCCTGTTGTTTCATTCGATTTTGCGCCAAAGTGAGGTTATCCTTTAAGAGTTTGATAACTTGTTGTTTATGCTCAATGTGATATTCCACTACTTCAACCTTAGAATTTTCTCTTAAATATGATGTGATGGATGGTGGTGTTAGGGTCCTATAATAATAGGGATCATAATTTTGAATTGGCTATGTTAAGTCTTGTAATATTGTACATGCCTTTGCTTTCTACAAATGTTTTCCCATATTAAAAAATTAAAAGAGGGTATGTCCTAAAAGAATAATCAAAGGAATAAAAAAAAAAATATCAAAAAAGGATATAAAGTTACAAGTATGAACCCCACAAAAAGAAACAAAAATCCTGAAAGTCTTGCACATTCAAATCCCACTAATTTTTAGTTTACTTTAGTTTTGCAAATAAAATTGTGTGTAGCTTGTCCAAAATGCCACAATTCATGATGATAATACAATTTAATCTTGATTATTCATGCCTTTAAATTTCATGTCACGATAGTTAGTGAATAAATATTTGACCAAACCATTTAATCTTGGCAGATCAGTAGTTACATAGAGAATAAAGTGAGCTCATCAGTTTAACCTAAGCCATTGAAAGATATATGGTTAGAAATAGGTTAGTTTGCTTATGAAAAGAAAATAAAAAGGGCCAACAAGCTCAAATGCACCCAATAAAGGAAATAACAAATGTTAGGGTAAATAAAGGGTTGGTAAAATACTTTCATCAATTATGGAAAGCATCATTTGGTTTATCCCTCGTTACTAACGTTCTTCTAACACCTTCCCCTTGCTAAAATCCCTCTTTCCACTCTTGGAAGCCATTTCCCCTTACAAAATCCATTTTACTTTGATAAAATCCTTTTCCCCTTATCCTAACCCATTTTTCCTTTTTCCTGACCCTTCCCACTTCCTGAAAACCCCTTTCCATTATTAAAACCCCTTCCCCTTTACTAACTCCACACTATTCAATTAAAACATGCAAAACCCACTTTTGCATGGTTTTACTTCAAATATATTAATGTACCCTCCCTTTTTTATCAACCCCTCCTCCTAATGTATTTCTAACCTACCGCTTAAATATATTTCCCAAACCTTATATCATATTAACCCCCTACCACTCATATATTTCATAAACCCATTTATATTTATTTACCCCTTCACATATATATTCCCCAACCCCATATTATATTTCATAAACCATCTGCCTATTTAAAATCTCCCAACCCCACCACATTGAAAACTTCCAACTTTGATAGTCATCTAATCTCCTCTTTAAGATCCAACGGCCTCGAAACCCTTTCGCAAAACCCAACAATCAAATATTTAAATCAAAGGGGGAGGAGCGAAATGGGTGGTTTTATCCACCACCCCCTTTCCACGTGGCACACCATAGCTTATCACACCCCCTCATACTAAAACCACTAACCACCCTTTATGCGTGCGATAAACCACCTTTCCATTAAACCACTCCTATGCGTGTGATAAACCACTTTTCCTGCGCTGTGACAGACTATCTAACAACACCTGTGCCATGTAAAATAACATAGTGTTTTCAAATGAAACCCCGGTGTTATGTCCATTCGCTTACCTCTGCGAATTTGTGAAAGAAAAAATAAAAGCCATTACTAACCAGATTTAGCCTCATTGCAGTTTAGACTCTTTCCACAAATCTCCTTGTTCCTTGAAGCCATTATCACCTCCCTACAAACCTATGTTTTTTATTAACAATTTTTTTATTTTGCAGGTAATTAGTAATATCAGGAGATTGGATAAACAGTTTTGATACTAGTCCCAAAACTTGCTTACTCCAGACTCTCGGGATATGAATTCAAAGGCTTTACTCAACAGAAGTTTTATGTACAAAAAGAAAACCAAGATAAACCAAAAACAGAGCAGGAAGAGACAATTTACACATAGACAATAATGGCTAACAAATATAAAAACATCTACACCAACAACATCAAAATTCATACAAATTACACTCCAAGACACATATTGTATTTTAAATGACGTTACATATGTCTTTTTAGTAAAATCCATTTTTACTAAAAAACACAGAAACACAAGAGAGTTATTGTGATTTACTATAAATATGAAAACATATAAATGAAATAAGATAGATGAAACAGGTAAAAGAAGCAGAAAATGTGAATGAAAGAGAGATAGATGTAAGAAACAAACAAACTAACAATAATCAGAGAATCAACGCCAGATTTCAGTTAGTTAGAAAGGTGTCACTACCTTTTTGCATCTAGATATTTTATTTTCCTTAAATTAATCCTAAATCAGTTGATAGGATATTTTGTAAATTTTTGTATAAATACTTCTCCGTTTGAAGTATTAAGGGTCAATTAGTGTGGATTTCTAAACATTTCTATATCTGGTTGATCTATTTACCTAAGGGTTATTGTACCATTTCCAGTTAACAAACAAGACAGGTAATAAAGGCATTTCTTTACAAGATTCATGTGTTGAGCTATCTCAGTGAAATATATTTCAATTTTTTATGTTTATTTTCTTAAGTATTCCATAAACTTCCATGTTTTCTAAATTTTAATGTTACAACAAGAATTCTATCTCAGAATTTGTTTAAATAAACTCTGTTTTGAACTGTTAAATTTTTTTATGTTTTCTTCTGATATCTGGTTTATAGAATCCTTAATGGCTCTCTGATCCCAATTGACCTCTTTCACCTTCATTCATTACCTGGTTTAAGGAATCCTTAACTGCTCCTTGATCCCGATTGAAAACCACTTCACCATTCAACCTTGAGATTTGATTTTTCTTAGCTATCCTGCCCTATAACACTTCCTTTACAAATTTATCATGTTTTGTTTATAATTATATTGACTCCATAGCCCAATGGAAAATGGAAAAGCATAGATCCATCTAAATCACTAATTCCACCTATCTACCAAAAGCAATCAAAACAAACCCAATCAAACATACATAACAAGCCTAAAATATATTAAAGCAACAAAGTTAAATCATTAAGAGAAAGCCCTCTCTGAGCATTAGGAAGGGTAGATCCTAATCTCCAAAAGTGGATGATAGTTACCTTTGTTATTTGTTTTTAACACACATAACAACTCTTGGGAAATTTCAGAGTGATATCATATTGGCAACCATACTAGGGACAATTCTTCTCATTTTTTGCATTAAGATTTGAAAGGGTTGTTAAATTTTTTTTCTTTGATAACATATTAGAGAATATACCGGGGAACTAAAAACCTTTTATCTTCCTCAGGAACATACATCAAATTTTAGATCTGATCACTAATGGTGGACAATGATCATATACAAAGAAAGTTGCAATTATTCACCTGGCAACTCCATGATCCAAATAACCCAACTTTTGAGCATTCACGGTGACTCCACAACATGCTGACTAGAGTTCCTACTGAACAAAATGACAAGGTTTGTGGAAAACCTTCTATATTGTGAAGTTTTAAATACATTCAGGAATTAGTTATCAAAATTTCAGCTTGATGAAGGTTTCCTACATGCTGTCTTTCACATTCTAAAAACAAGGAAATATATTCCTAAAGCTAAAACACATTTTTTTGATATATTTGTTAAAAGATATGAAATTGTTATTGAACTTTTAAATACTCAAATTCAGTCATACAAATTTCTAGATCCTCTAGAATTCTTGGAAAATATTCCTTCCCCTAACCAAGAGGAAATTGTACTACCTCTTGACTTACATAGTGAGGATGATTTTCCTTTCAAGTACCAAATTGAAGATGTGGGTTCAAAGTTTAATATTGAAGACACAACTACTTAAATGTTCATTGAAGGCCTAGAAGCAAATATCATACATCATGGTTTTATTGATCCTATAGCAGATTATATGGAGGTTCTTATTAATTCAAATTCTCAAGCATGTACTCTTTATAAAGGTCACATACATCATCAATTTCCATTTCATATTATAAATTTGGTTATGAGGACACATAATCAAGTTAGACTACTGATTTTCCTTACAGATAGTCAAGTTGTCCATTTTTTTCTGCAGCTACTTGACTAGCTTCATTAGTATTTTTGTATTACCTGATTCAACATAAATTTCAGCAGTATAGGATAGGTAGCAGTATGCAAATAAAACTCAGTGCTTTGAGAATTTTTTCAAGCATTCTTTCAAGTTTCAGTTCAGTTTGCATTTCAGTTTTCACTTCAGTGTGTTTCAGATTTTAGTGTGCAGAAAGGTTTGATTTCAGTTTGAGATTTTCATCACAGAGATTTTATAACAAAAAAAGTTGCAGATTTGGAATCCAAGCCAAGGTTCCAAGGCCACTGATCAGATATTTCTTGACATCTCACAAGGAGATGCCATCCCCATGTGGAACCACTGTTAGGTTCCTATAATAATAGGGATCATAATTTTGAATTGGCTATGTTAAGTCTTTTAATATTTTACATACCTTTGCTTTATACAAATGTTTTCCCATATTAAAAAATTAAAAGAGGGTATGTCCGAAAATAATAATCAAAGGACTAAAATAAAGAAAGATAAAAAAAATATATAAAGTATGAACCCCACAAAAAGAAACAAATATCATGAAAGTGTTGCACATTCAAATGCCATTAATTTTTAGATTAATTTATTTTTGCAAATAAAATTGTGTGCATCTTGTCCAAAATGCCACAATTCATGATGATCATACAGTTTAATCTTGATTATTCATGCCTTTAAATTTCATGTCATGATAATTAGTGAATAAATATCTGACCAAACCATTTAATCCTGGCAGATCAATAGTTCGGTAGAGAATGAAGTCAGCTCATAAGTTTAATCTAAGCCATTGGAAGATATAAGGTTAGAATAAGGTTTGTTTTCTTATCAAAAGAAAATAAAATGGGTCTGTTAGTCATCAGTAATTTTTTCTCCTCATGGATGAATAAAATACTTATCCTAGATTTCTAGAAACAAAGTTCATGAACATTGTGAGTTCTAGAAATCTCACTGCCTTCATTATCCTTAGGATAAATTTTCACTAGTTTATCATCCTTTCATGTCAAGGTCAGCTTACTACTCCCAAAAGACCCATCATGGGCTCATGCTATTCATTTTCACCATGTTTGGTCACCTTTGGCCTCAAGCCCGTTGTTCTTTTATTGGCCAACCCCTCCACTACTACCTAAGGTCACCAACCAATCAAATCTCTTATGTTTCCCAAATGCATCAATCCTTTATGATCTCAAAACTATCTCTGTAGGCTGTTTATATAAATCAAGTACATTGGATTTTGGATCTTCAATACATTAGTTTGTCCAAAACTCTATTTTACACCTAATAATCCCAAGTCAAGTTTTCAAGCAAAGACCAAGTCCAAAGAGCCTCCCACTAGGTCATTTAGGGTTTCATAGATTGTAGGGTTTTTTTTATGTTCTAAGTCACTATTTTTCATATTCCAAAAAAGTAAAATCAAAGAGGATGAAGATCAGCAAGTGGTTGTCCAAAGGAGATCAGAAAATCTTCCAGGGAAGGCCACTTTGGCCAAGCACAAAGCCTGCAAAGGAAAACTACCCATTTTGAAATTTCTGCAAGGGGTGTCAAGGTGGCTATCAGCAGAGAAATAGGTAAGGTAAGAGGCCAACTCATCACTAAAGACACCTTTCAGAGAAAACTAGGGTTTTCAAGGAAAATTTTCTTGGTTTCATTACCTCCATGGTTAAATAATCAACAAGGCTTATATCCTGATGCCCTTACACCTTCTCCTATCCTTAATATACCTTCATAAACACTTCCCATCACTCCTATCACTCAAAATCATCATTTCTCTACAAAACCTAGTTTATTGCCACAATTTGACACTTTTTGAGACTAGGCCTATGTTTTGACCTTTTGGACCCCTTCCCCTCACTCAATTCTTTAAATTCCACTTTCGCCTACTACCTAACATCTATCCTTATCCCCAAAAATTTCCCCAAGAATTTAGACAACCCATAACCCCTTCATTCCCCTCCCTCTGCAAGGCAGTCCTAAATCCCCTACACCAAACCCTAATTTCCTCTTCCAACAAAGCTAGGGTTTGCCATGGAAAAGAGGCGTAGGAGCAAAGGATCCATTTGATAGATCATATCAACAATTATAAGTCCATACCAGCTCATAAACATCATGCCTCCCACATTTTCCAAAAATTCATTCCAACGGCCAAGTCGTTTGCCATACTTAGGTCCAATTTTGTTTAAAAATATGTTTCTAATCAAACAAAGATTAATTTGGAAAAATTGAGAGATTTTTTTGAACATAATAGGGCCGATAAGAAAACCATCCTTCAGTTTTTATACAGATATCATTTTATTGGAAAATTTTCAGAAATACAGGTGTCACTGGAGAATTTCTGCACTACTAGAGTGACCTTGGGAAAATCACGTTTTCACATAGCTGAAATGTCCAAATGACTTTTCTGATGAATCAAAAGATAACTAGACTTGATAATATTTCCAATGATCTATCATGAGCTCAATTTGGAGTTGAGGAAGGCATCCAAAAGTGGTCTGCACCAGCACTCTGCATTTCTGCACCATCATTCAGTACGTTTTTTGACGAGTCTTGGGAAAATCAACATTTAACTGGGAAAATCAACTCCAAAAAGAAAAAGAAATGTATATTTGGAAAGTAGAAAAGTCAATATTTCTAACTAGCTATCATGGGCCCAAATCCGACTTCAGCAAGGTCATATAAAACCTACCTGAAAGTTGACCATTTTTTTGGCGCTGCGCAAAAAGTGGTGCTCCACAAAATCCATGGGTAGGACTGCCCGGCACTGCGCAAATGCCTGGGCAAGACTACCCACCACTGCACAAAGTTCAGGAAGGTGTCAAATTGCAAAAAATACTACCTGATGCCTAAATTCATCCTTTGAGTTGCTTCCAAGATTGAAGAAAGTTGAAGAAAGTGGTAAGTGGTTTTTTTCTTGATCCCTCAAGCAAATTTGCAAAAATCATCTTGGTTATTTGGTTATTTTAGGAACCCTAGGAGTGTGAAACCCTAGGTCAAAGTCACGAAGGAACCTTGCTCTCCTAAAAATAATTCTTGTACCAAATTTTATAGCAGGGGTGAGTAAGGGATTTTAAGTTGTTACCATACTCTCATGATAAAACCTCCTTAAGGTACAAAGCCACTTAAACCCTAAGAGCCCTAGCCTCCACACCTCTCCTTCTCCAAAGTTGACTCCATCATCCTCTTGACCTTATTTCATCAAGCCCTAATTTTAAAACCAACATCTCCTATTAGCATGTCAACAGCTGACAACAACAGTGGTGGTGATAAAGGTCAAAAGCCTTTGAGACCAAACATAAAGGAGGAAATGATGGTGAAGAAGAGGAAAGTGAGCACAATAGTGGCGATTGGCATGGCATAATACATAATTTAGCATTATAAAAGTGAGCATAGGGTTTTCAAGAAGATCAAGGGAGGCCTTGCTCTCCAAAAGAAAATGACCAAGCACCACGCAAAGAAGAACAGGCTTGCATGTGCCAAACTCAAAGAAGCCCTCCTTGAGGTAAAAAAACCTAAAAAGCCTAGAAGAGCATGAGAACCTTGGAATTTTGGCTGAGCCTTCTCAGTAACTATCTAGAAACATCAAGGAGGGTCCACACCAATTTTGCGGAAATTTGAAGAATATTTTGTTTATTGTGAAATTTTGGCCTACTTTGTGCAGCGCCACTGGTGCTACACAAAAATTTGGGGCATCCTCTAAAGGCCAGATTGAAATTTTGAGTATTTTATGACCTTCTCATCATCCACAAAACATTTCAGAGGATTTGGAGCTGTTTTGACCCCTCAAAAGGTCAAAAAACACCTCAAAAAACACCTTTCTTCCCCTATTTTGGGCTTGGCACTGCGCAAATGATAGGCTAAAGAATTTTTCATGTTTGATAGGGTTACATGGACTGGATCAGGAAACCACAAGAATTTTTGGAAACTAGACTCTTCAAGATTTCCAGCGAGATATCACAGAGCCAAATTCGACATCGAGAAGTGGTTCAAAAGCTAGTTGCAAAACAACCTATTTTCTGCAAAAGTGGTGCTACGCAAACATACTGACATAGGCCAAAAAGTCAACAAAAGACATTGATTAATGACAAATTGGTTTTTAAATGTTTTTTTTGGACAAATCACTCTTGATTTGATTTGGGAGTTATGATTTGATGTTTTTCATTTATTATCTTATCTCTTATGGGTATTGGGCCTTGCATGGTCATTAAGCACATTTATGACATTTATGTCTAAATTAGGGTTTCCACCTCCTCATTTGCTCCATAAATAGAGCATGAGGGTCTTATGTATTTTTTTGGATGTTGATGACTTATGCTAAAGTAATACATAGTCCCTCGAAGCCTTTGATGAGAAATTGATGTCTTGGAGCTTATGCATGATCTGATTCACTTGTTCATGGAGAAGGACTGTTTGCAGGATCCATAGGCCTGCTTGATGGTGAATTTTTCTCTTGTTAATGTTTTCTAAGTTTCTCATATCTTTTCCATCCATCTATGCTGCAGTAGGACAAGAAATTTAGACTAAGATATGTTTGTTGATGGCACCTTAGATCTGTTTGTTTCCTTCACTGCCTTAATGTTTTCTTCTGCTTAAGATATGTTAGGGAATTCATCTCTTGATCTCTAATAAGTTTCTGGCTTGTCTATTTTCTTGAAAGATTTAGATCAGTTAGTATCAATAATTATTTATGGCTAGCCCTGCATATTGTTACCTCTAAAGTACTATGTTCTTGAAATCATCTTTTGAAGCAGCTTTGCCTATAGTTTGTCAAAGAAGTTTGTCTTAACCATGCTCTTTACCTTTACTTAGCTAAAATTGTCTCGAGGAACTTTCATAGCTATCAATGTGGATGTTAGGGTTTTATCTCCTTCTACAGTTATAGTTACTTGTGCAACTTAAATTTTTTTCCTTCTCTTGATGATAAAATCCATGAAATATTAAATAATTTGTTTCCTTTATATGTTTTATCTGATTCTTTTCTTGGTCGATTATCTGCTTTCAGTCTGAAATCAAATGGATTAGGTGTTTCTTAACCCTTTGACTCTCTTTCTATGCTCATAAATCTTCTAACTCCCTCAGTTTAACAAGTATATAAAGGATTTTGTTTCTGCCCTTTATTATCTTGTTGTTCTCAAGCTTAATGTCCATCTCATGATCCTTCACAACCTTAAAGATCCACCAACCAAGTTAAATTTCTCTGCAAATTCTCTTGAAACCATTGATGAACTCATTCAGGACCTTGTTTGACTCCATTTCCCAATGACTTAACAATCTTCCTTTGTTTCTATCTAAATCTATCTGAGCATCATACCCAACCAAAAACAGTCAAAATACCCTACACTTAACATCTAGCCTAAAATCAACCCTAATCAACAAACAAGTTCACATCTTTGCACCCACTAGACAGATCCCTCTCCGAATCCAGGAAGGCTAGGTCCTAGGATTCAAAAGCTTGGTTTGATGTTACGCTGTACCTTTGTATCTCAATCAATCTAGAAAATTACGCGGATCTAACATAATGACGATCACGGTGGAACTTTGAGTGATAAACAAACTTAGAATTCCCTAAACCTTTCAAAAAACCCTTAAGAGTACTATCTTGTGGATTTATCCCACCGCTCCCACCAACATAATGGCGATCATGGTGGGACCTTTTGAGTAAGTCACAGCCTTAAGTACTCCTTCAGCACTCAAAAATCCCTTGTCAAACTTAAGAATACTATCTTGTGAATTTATCCCACCACTCACACCAACATAATGGCGATCACGGTGGGACCTTCTGAGTTAGTGACAAACTAAGTATTCCTTAGATCTCAAAAAAATCACAAACATCCTTAGATTGGTATTTAGTTGTTGATGGTGGACAACAATAACATCCTTAAAATAGTAAATATCATCCACCTGGTGACTCCCCTGGGAATGCATTAAGCAATCCCAATCATGCTGATGGTGGACAACAAATTTGAAATCCTCCACCTAGCAAATCCACAACTCTCAATAGACATAAAGACTCCACTGGTAGAGAACTCTAGACTGGTTGAAAATATTTAGTGATCATTTCTGATTTACAAACATGGATCCAAGAATACAACGAAGATATGCCCCAATGAGTAGAGATCATATTCCTAGATTCCCACACAAAATTCCTGAAATAAATTGGTTAAAAAACCTACCTATATTTCAAGATGAAAAATTTGATGACCCCTTGTTACATCTCATCAATTTTCATATACATTTATGGAGGTTAAATTTTTAATGACACGAGGACTGCCTCATGAAAATGCTTATGGCAACATTAGAAGGTAAGGCAAGAAATTGGTATGAATGGCTAGAACCTGGCATCTTGTTTTCTTTGAAGGATTTCCACAAGGTATTCTATAAACACTATATAGGGTATTTCCCATCTCTATCATTAGCTGAAAATTATTTTGATCAATCTCAGGATATCATACAGTACCTTATCGATAGTGATGAAGATTTGGAAAATTTTCATCCTGAAGACCTCTTAACATCCATTCATGAATTTCGTTCTCAAGATAACTATCATGAAAACCTAGAAGAGTTAGTTGAGGAAGAAATAAATCAAGGTATAGAAGAAAACCCACAAGATCTCTCTGAAGGCATAAGTGATGATTCACCATCTCTTCTAGGTGAGGCTCAAGAAAAAAATCAGCCTCAAAATCAGCCTTCACAAGAAAAAGATAACTATTGTACTTCTATCCAAAAAAAGAGAAAAATAAATCCTCTGTTGACTGAAGAGGAAATAAATCATATGTTAAACATGCAACCAGCCTCTAAGCCTACATGTAAACAAAACATTCCTGTTCTTTCTCTTACTAATTCCATCTACCATAAATCAGAAAGTGAACTTGTAGATCAATTCAAAGAAGAACAAACTGATAATCCAATATGTTTGATTGGTGACAATACTTATTTTGATGAGTTTCCAAAGTTTGATAAATTTGATGATGATATCCTCCAAACAAAAACTATCTTTGCAGAGCAATCAATAATTGGTTTGTGGGAGGAAGATCATTTTCATTAATGTCAAAAAAGTATCAAGCCAATTCATGCCATCTATGCCACTGATGAGGGAAGCCTTGAAAGTTCAAAAGTAAGTGAAGGATCTCTGACCCTTTTTTCCACTTCATATCAGCCCATCAGCAATAACTTTCATGTTATTGGGAATCAATAGTCTTTTAGTTTTGATGTTGAAATTGGAGAATAAAAATAACTTCTTGAGCAAGTTGTAAGTGAAAAACATTTTCCTGAAATGGTTGATGAAATCAATTGGGACACAAAATCTTCTTCAGCTTCAGATTTGCAGCCACCAAGTCCCATTGAAATTCAAATTGTAGATGAAGGCTTGGAAATTTACAATCACATAAGATTTGTTGCACCTCTTTCTCAAGAAGATTTATCGCCTAAGAATGCTCCTACTCATCAACATGATGGTCTTCACACAAAATTCAATCCACTGAATTAGAGCATACCAGGACTTCTTGAAGACAAAATTGCAATCTATGATGAGTCTACCAGTTCAGATGATCATGAGGAAGAGGATGAGTTTCTTTCCCAAAGGAGTCCTAATCTCAGCCAAGTGAAGGAAGAAGCAGTCCTGGATCAATCTTTTCTCCCAAATCCTCTAAGCCAGGTATTGTTTCAAGATCCCTTTGTTCATTTGTTAGACGCACTTGAAGAAGGAGTAAAACATGTCAAGAGTAGTTTGATGCAGAATTTAAAGAAAATTTTAGGCACTACTGTTTGAAAACAAGTAAGGTGGAAGTGGCATTTTTATTTCTTTAACACTCTTAAAGAGCTGAAACAAAATCCCTAATGGAGTCATCCGCTTGATTGGCTGTGTTGGAAAAGATATTTCACCAAATGAATGTATATTATGTATAGGTTAGATTAGGATATATAGATAGATATGAAAAATAAGCTCAGCCTTGTGAGCATCTTTTTAGTTCTAGATTGTTTGGAAAAAATGAAAAAAAAACACAAAAACAAAGAAAGGTAGAAAAAGAGGGCAGATTTGAAAAGTGGTATAGCCCCATACCCAAAAAATAGTGATGCTGAAAGTGTGCAAGCCTAAATGCCACTACTTGTGCCAAAAATTATTGTTCAGTCATCTAGCCTAATCATATCTGAACATGTTTTCAATTTATTGCTTATAAGTTATTGAAAAAAATGCTTGTCAAGTCATGTGAACTTGACTTGTCAAAAGAAATAGATTAGGAATGAAGAATACTGGTTCCACATGCTTAAAAATAAACCAAATAGAAGGATAGGGATGCCTAACAAATGATGGATTACTACCCTTATACATTGTAGTTTTGTTGGTATAAAAATAATGGTTGTGTGCAGCTTGTTTCAATGCCACAACTCATGATAAATCAAATATTTTAATCCTGGTTTACTCATGTTTCAATTTCATGTTAGTAGGATAGAGAATACAATTTTTCAAACAGCTTAATCTTGACAAATGAGTAGACTAAGTAGAGAATAAAAGAGTTCATTAGCCTAATCTGAACTCTTGGAAGAGATAAGGGTACAATTAGATAGTTTGATTTTTTGTTTTCGAAAAAAAAAAATGTCAAGGGTTTGCCAACTCAAATGCACCCAAGGAAGAAAATATGTTAGGCAAGTAGGTTGGGTAGGTAGATAAGATCTTGATGTTAATCATGTTTATTTCAGATTACTAAGATCACAGCTTCAAGCAAGCATCAACAAATGAAAAGAGGTAAAAATATGCCTAATGGATGAGGCACTGGTCCCCGTAAAGCCAGAGATTTGAAGTTCTGGACACCTCTTGAAAAGTAGATGCCGTCCCCAAGTGGAGCCACTATTAGTCATCAGTAATTTTTTCTTCTCATGGATGACTAAAATACTTATCCTAGATTTCTAGAAACAAATTTCATGAACATTGTGAGTTCTAGAAATCTCACTGCCTTCATTATCCTTAGGATAAATTTTCACTAGTTTATCATCCTTTCATGTCAAGGTCCGCCTGCTACTCCCAAAAGACCCATCATGGGCTCATGCTATTCATTTTCACCATGTTTGGTCACCTTTGGCCTCAAGCCCACTATTCTTTTATTGCCCAACCCCTCCACTGCTACCTAAGGTCACCAACCAATCAACCCTCTTATGTTTCCCAAATGCATCAAGCATTGATGATCTCGAAACTATCTCTATAGGCTCTCTAGATAAGTCAAGTACATTGGATTTTGGATCTTCAATACATCAGTTTGTCCAGAACTCTGTTTTACACCTAATAATCCCATGTCAAGTTTTCAAGCAGAGACCGAGTCCAAAGAGCCTCCTATTAGATAATTTAGGGTTTCATAGGTTGTAGGGTTTTTTTTATGATCTAAGTCACTATTTTTCATATTCCAAAAAATTAAAATCAAAGAGGATGAAGATCAGGAAGTTGTTGTCCAAAGGAGATCAGAAAATCTTCCAAGGAAGGCCTCTTTGGCCAAGCACAAAGTCTGCAAAGGAAAACTACCCATTTTGACATTTCTGCAAGGGGTTTCAAGGTGGCTATTAGCAGAGAAATAGGTAAGGTAAGAGGCTAACTCATCACTAAAGACACCTACATCAAAGGAGAGGCAACATGCCTATTTTCAGAGAAAACTAGGGTTTTCAAGGGAAATTTTCTTAGTTTCATGACCTCCATGGTTAAATCATCGACAAGGCTTATATCCTAATGCCCTTAAACCTCCTCCTATCCTTAATATACCTTCATAAACACTTCCCATCACTCCTATCCCTCAAAATCATCATTTTTCTACAGAACCTAGTCTATTGCCACAATTTGACACTTTTTGAGACTAGGCCTATGTTTCTACCTTTTGGACCCCTTCCCCTGATTCAATTCTTGAAATTCCACTTTCCCCTACTCCCTAATATCTACCCTTATCCCCAAAAATTTCCCCAAGAATTTATACAACCCATAACCCCTTCATTCCCCTCTCTTTGCAAGGCAGTCCTAAATCCCCTACACCAAACCCTAATTTCCTCTTCCAACTAAGCTAGGGTTTGCCACGGAAAAGAGGCATAGGAGAAAAGGATCCATTTTATAGATCATATCAGCAAGTATAAATCCATACCAACTCATAAACATCATGCCTCCCTCATTTTCCAAAAATTCATTCCAAGGGCCAAGTCATTTGCCATACCTAGGGCCAGTTTTGTTTAAAAATATGTTTCTGATCAAACAGAGATCAATTTGGAAAAATTGAGAGAGGTTTTTTTCCATCATAGGGAAAATAAGAAAAAACTTCTTCAGTTTTTACACAGGTATCATTTTATTGCAGCAATGTCAAAGATACAGGTGTCATGGGAGATTTTTTGCACTATTGGAGTGACCTTGGGAAAATCACGTTTTCACATAGCTGGAGTGTCCAAATGACTTTTCTGATGAATCAAAAGATAAATAGACTTGATAATATTTCCAATGAGCTATCATGAGCTCAATTTGGAGTTGAGGAAGGCATCCAAAAGTGGTATGCACCAGTACTCTAGATTTTTGCACCATCATTTAGTACTTTTTTTGACCAGTCTTGGTAAAATCAACTTTTTACTGGGAAAATCAACTCCAAAAAGACAAAAAAATGTATATTTGGAAAGTAGACAAGTCAATATTTATAACTAGATATCACGGGCCCAAATACGACTTTGGAAAGGTCATAAAAACCTGCTTGAAAGTTGACCATTTTTTTGGCGCAACACAAAAAGTGGTGCTATGCAAAATCCATGTGTAGGACTGCCTGGCTCTATGCAAATGCCTGGGAAAGACTACCCACCACTGTGAAAAGTTTAGGAAGGTGTAAAATTGCAAAAAATACTCCCTGATGCCTAAATTCATCCTTTGAGTTTCTTCCAAGATTGAAGAAAGTTGAAGAAAGTGGTAAGTAGTTTTTTTTCTTGATCCCTCAAGCAAATTTGCAAAAATCATCTTGGTTCTTTGGTTATTTTAGGAACCCTAGGAGTGTGAAAACGTAGGTCAAAGTCATGAAGGAACCTTGATCTCCTAAAAATAATTCTTTTACCAAATTTGATAGTAGGGGTGACTAAGGGATTTTAAGTTGTTACCATAGTCTCATGATAAAACCTCCTTAAGCTACAAAGCCACTTAAACCCTAAGAGCCTTAGCCTCCACACCTGTCATTCTCCAAAGTTGACTCCATCATCCTCTTGACCTTGTTTCATCAAGCCATAATTTTAAAACCAACATCTCCTATCAACGTGTCAAGAACTGACAACAACAATGGTGGTGATAAAGGTCAAAAGCCTTTGAGACCAAACATAAAGGAGGAAATGATGGTGAAGAAGAGGAAAGTGAGCATAGAAGTGGTGATTGGAATGGAAAAATACATCATTCAGCATTACAAAAGTGAGCATAAGGTTTTCAAGAAGATCAAGGGAGGCCTGGCTCTCCGAAAGAAAATGACCAAGCACCACGCAAAGAAGAACAGACTTGCATGTGCCAAACTCAAAGAAGCCCTCCTTGAGGTAAAAAACATAAAGAGCCCAAAAGAGCATGACAGCCATGGAATTTTGGCTGAGGCTTCTCAAGAACTATCTAGAAACATCTAAGGAGGGTCCACACCAATGTTGAGGAAGTTTGAAGAAGATTTTATTTTTTGTAAAATTTTGGCCTACTTTGCGCAGCGCCACTGGTGCTACGGAAAAATTTGGGTCATCCTCTAAAGGCCTGCTTGACATTTTTTAGTTTTTTATGACGCGAACATCATCCACAAAACATTTCAGAGGATTTGGAGCTGTTTTTATCCCTCAAAAGGTCAAAAAACACCTCAAAAAACACCTTTTTGCCCCTATTTTGGGCCTGGCGCTACGCAAATGACAGGCTAGATATTTCTACATTTCCGATAGGGTTATAGGGACTGGATCAAGAAACCACAAGCATATTTTGAAATTAGACTCTTCAAGCTTTTTGACGAGCTATCACGGAGTCAAATTTGACATCGGGAAGTGGTTCAAAAGCTAGTTGCAAAACAACCTATTTTCTGCAAAAGTGGCGCTACGGAAACAAAGTGACATAGGCCAAAAAGTCAACAAAAGACACTGATTAATGAAAATTGGATTTTAAATATTTTTTTTGGACAAGTCACTCCTGATTTGATTTGGGAGTTATGTTTTGATTTTTTTCATTTATTATCTTGTCTCTTTTGTGTCTTGGGCCTTGCATGGTCATTAAGCACATTTATGACATTTATGGCTAAATTAGGGTTTCTAGAAGCCTCTTAGGGTTACCACCTCCTCATTTTCTCCATAAATAGAGCATGAGGGTCTTATGTATTTTTTTGGATGTTGATGACTTATGCTGAAGTAATACATAGTCCCTTGAAGCCTTTGATGAGAAATTGATGTCTTGGAGCTTATGCATGATCTGATTCACTTGCTGATGGAGAAGGACTATTTGTAGGATCCATCAGCCTGGTTGATGGTGAAGTTTTCTCTTGTTAATTTTTCCTGAGTTTGTCATATGTTTTCCATCCATCTATGTTGCAGCAGGACAAAAAATTTAGACTAAGATATGTTTGTTGATGGCACCTTAGATCTGTTTGTTTCCTTCACTGCCTTAATGCTTTCTTTTGCTTAAGATATGTTAGGGAATTCATCTTTTGCTCTCTAATAAAAAATTTTCTTGTCTATTTTCTTGAATGATTTAGATTAGTTAGTATAAATAATGATTTATGGCTAGCCCTGCATATTGTTACCTCTGAAGTACTCTGTTCTTGAAATCATCTTTTGAAGCAGCTTTGCCTATAGTTTGTCAAAGAAGTCTGTCTTAACCATGCTCTTTTCCTTTACTAAGCTAAAATTGTCTCAAGGAACTTTCATAGCTGTCACTGTGGATGTTAGGGTTTTCTCTCCTTCTACATTTATAGTTATTTGTGCAACTTAAATGTTTTTCCTGCTCTTGATGATAAAATCCATGAAAGATTAAATAAGTTTTTTCCTTTCTATGTTTTATCTGAATGTTGTCTTGGTTGATTATGTGCTTTTAGTCTGAAATCAAATGGATTAGGTGTTGATTAACACTTTGAATTTCTTGTTATGCTCATAAATCTTCTATCTCCCTCAGTTTAACAAGTATATAAAGGACTCTGTTTCTACCCTTTATTATCTTGTTGTTCTCAAGTTTAATGTCCATCTCATGATCCTTCACAACCTTAAAGATCCACCAACCAAGTTAAATTTCCCTACAAATGCTCTTGAAACCATTGATGAACTCGTTCATGACCTTGTTTGACTCCATTTCCCAATGACTTAACAATCTTCCTTGGTTTCTATCTAAATCTATCTGAGCATCATACCCAACCAAAAACAATCAAAATACCCTTCACTTAACATCTAGCCTAAAATCAACGCTAATCAACAAACAAGCTCACATCTTTGCACCTACTAGAGAGATCCCTCTCCGAATCCAGGAAGGCTAGGTCCTAGGATTCCAACGCTTGGTTTGATGTTACCCTTTACCTTTGTATCTCAATCAATCTAGAAAATTACAGGGAGCTAATAGGGTCAACAAGCTCAAATCCACCCAATAAAGGAAATAAAAAATGTTAGGGTAAATAAAGGGTAGGTAGAATCTTTCATCAATTATGGAAAGCAACATTTGGTTTATCCCTCATTACTAATGTTCTTCTGACACCTTCCCCTTGCTAAAATCCCTCTGTCCACTCTTGGAATCCATTTCCCCTTACAAAATCCCTTTTCCTTTGATATCCTTTTCCCCTTATCCTAGCCCATTTTTCCCTTTTCTTGACCCTTCCCCATTCCTTAAAAACCTTTTTCCATTATTAAAACCCCTTCCCCTTCACTAAATCCACACTATTTAAATAAAACATGCAAAACCCACTTTTACATGGTTTTAAGCACAAATATATTAATGTACCCTCCCTTTTTTACCAACCCCTCCTCCTAATGTATTTCTAACCTACCGCTTAAATCTATTTCCAAAACCTTATATCATATTAATCCCCTACCACTCATATATTTCATAAACCCATTTATATTTATCTACCCCTTTGCATATGTATTCCCCAACCCCATATTATATTTCATAAACCAGCTTTCTATTTAAAATATCCCAACCCCACCATGTTGAAAACTTCCAACGCTGATAGTTGTCTGGTCTCTGCTATCAGATCCAACGACCTCCAAATCCTTTCGCAACCCCTAACAATCAAATGTTTAAAGCCAAGGGGTAGGTGCAAAATGGGTGGTTTTATCCACCACCCCGTGCCACATGGCACTCCCATAGCTTATTTACCCCCTTATCCTAAAACCACTAACCACCCTTTATGCGTGCGATAAACCACCTTTCCATTAAACCACTCCTATGCGTGTGATAAACCGCTTGTCCCACGCTGTCATAAAATATCTAATCGCACCTGCACCATGTAAAAAACCATAGAGTTTTCAAATGAAACCTCGGTATTCTATCCATTCGCTTACCTCCGCAAATTTGCGAAAGAAAAATTAAAATCTATTGCCAACCAGATTAAGCCTCATTGCGGTTTAGACTCTTTCCTTAGACCTCCCTATTCCTTGAAGTTGTTATTGCCTCCCTGCAAAGTTGTTTTTTTATTAACAATTATTTTATTTTGCAGGTAATTAGTAAGACCAAGAGATTGGATAAACAATTTTGATACTAATTCCAAAACTTTTTTACTCCAGACTCTCGGGATATAAATTCAAAGGCTTAACTCAGAAGATGTTTTATGTACAAAAAGAAAACCAAGATAAACCAAAAACTGAGCAGGAAGAGACAATTTACATAGAGACAGTAATGGTTAATAGAGATAAAAACATCTACACCAACAAAATCAAAATTCATACAAATTACTCTCCAAGATGCATATTGTATTTTACATGAAGTTACATATGTCTTTTTAGTAAAATCCATTTTTACTAAAAAACACAGAAGCAAAAGAGAGTTAGTGCGATTTACTATAAAGATGAAAGAAGATACATGAAAGAAGATATATGAAATAGGTAAAAGGAGCAGACAATGTGAATGAAAGAGAGATAGATGTAAGAAGCAAACAAGCTAACAACAATGAGAGAATAAGGGCCAGATTTCAGTTAGTTAGAAAGGTGTCACTACCTTTTTGCATCCAGATATTTTATTTTCCTTAATTAATCCTAAATCAGTTGATAGAATATTTTGTAAAGTGTTGTATAAATACTTATCCATTTGAAGTATCAAGGGTCGATTAGTGTGGATTTCTGAACATTTCTATAGTTGATTGATCTATTTACCTAAGGGTTATTGTACCATTTCTAGTTGACATACATGACAAGTAATAAAGGCATTTATTTACAAGATTCATGTGTTGAGCTATCTCAGTGAAGTATATTTCAATTTTTCAAGTTTCTTTTCTTAAGTATTCCATAAAATTTCATGTTTTCTAAATTTTGATGTTATAACATGAATTTTATCTCATAATTTTTTTAAATGCACTCTTTTTTGAACTGTTAAGCATTTTTATGTTTTCTTCTAATATTTGGTTTAGAGAATCCTTAATTTCTCTCTGATCCCAATTGACCTCCTTCACCTTCATTCATTATCTGGTTTAAGGAATCCTTAACTACTCATTGATCCCAATTGAAAACCACTTCATGATTAATCCTTGAGATCTAATTTTTCTCAGCTATCTTGCCCTATAACACTTCCTTTAAAATTTGATCCTATTATGTTTTAAAAGCATATTGACTTCATAACCCAATGTAAAATGGAAAGGCATCTGTCCATCTAAATCACTAATTCCACCTATCTACCAAAATCAATCAAAACAAACCCAATCAAACATACATAACTAGCCTAAACTTTATTAAAGAAAAAAAGTTAAATCATTAAGAGAGAGCCATCTTTGAGCATTAGGAAGGCTAGATCCTAATCTCCAAAATTTGATGATAGATACCTCTTTTATTTCTTTTTAACACGTATAACAACTATTGGGAAATTTTGAAGTGATAACAGGTGGATGATATCTATAAAGTTCCACAAATGGGATCATTTTCGCTACAGTATGGAAGGAAGTGCTATACCACCATTTAGCGAGAGATAACCACTTGAGCTATTTTGTCAGTTTATCAGACATAAAGAAATGAAGATATCCTTCCAAACATTTGTTCACTATCTCAGTTTTACCATCAGATTGAGGATGATATTATGAGCTATCAGGTAATTGAGTACCCACACAAGAAAATAATTCCGTCCAAAAAATTCCATTAAAAATGGGATCTTTGTCACTTACAATGATATTTGGGTTTCCATGTACCTTTTGAATTGTTTCCATAAATGCAATAGAAAAAGTACTAGCTGTAAATGGATGAGATAATGCACAAAAGTGTGCATACTTGGTAAGCTTGTTAACTACCACCATGAGGACATTATTTCTAAATTAGGTAAACCTGTGATAAAATCCATTGAAACATCCTCCAAATGTTGACTTGGAATGGATAAAGGTTGTAACAGACCTCGGGTCTTAATTGTCTCAACTTTATTTTGTTGTCAAACAAAAAATTCTGCAACAAATTTTGAATATTTTTCTTAAGGCCGTCCTGAAAAAATTCCTTCTTAACCATGTGGTAAGTTTTTAAAAATCCTGAGTGCCCTCCTAAGGGAGAGGTGTGCAATTCCAAAAGAATATTTTGTTTGAGTTGGGAATTCTTACAAAGATATAAGTGATATTTGTACCATAATTAATCATTTTTCTAGCTAAATGTTTTATATGTACTAGGATCTTGCTGCAAGCTTTGTATGAGTGTCCACACCTCTTCATCATTCATCCATTCATCCCTTTCTTTGACTATCCACTCACATTGGATAATAGAAATGGAACAAAGCATCGATTCCACATCTTGAGAGTGCATATGCTACAACATTTTTCTTCCCTTCTTTGTCGATTATTTCAAAATCATAACCCAACATCTTTGTGACCCATTTTTGTTTCTCTTCTGAAGATAATCTTTGTTCCATAAAGTACTTAAGACTATCATGATTTTTTTTTACCTTGAAGTGTATTCCCATTAGGTAAGGTCACCATTGCTTTAATGCATGCAATATTTTCATAAATAGGTTTCTGTAAATACTTTTCTTTGATTGGATGACTTTCAAAAGCAATGGGTTTTCCTTGTTGCATTAAAACCACACCAATTCCATTTCTAGAGGCATCACATTCCACAATACAACTTTTTCTGAAGTATGGCGTAGCTAAGACCAGTGCTTGCCAAATTGCCCCTTTAAGATGTTCAAAGGCCTTATTTTCTTCTGGACTCCAAGAAAATGCATATTTTTTCAGTAATGATTTTAGAGGTGTCAACATTCTCCCATAATTCTTAACAAACTTGTGATAATACCCTGTTAACCTCAGAAATCCTCGAATATGCTTTATGGTTGTGGGTATTTTTCATTCCTTCATGGACTTAAATTTTTTAGTGTCTACCTTGACACCCTCATGAGATACAATATGACCCAAATATTCCACCTCCTATACTCCAAAGAAACATTTGGAGGTTTTTGTATATAATTGTTTCTCCTCCAATAATTTGAGCACCCTGTCAAGATGTTGAACATGATGCTTCCAAGACTACTTGTACATTAGTATATCATCCAAAAATAGTAACAAAAATTTTCTAACGAAGGGTTTGAAAATGGAATTCATCAAACCTTAAAATGTGGAAGTTACAATAGTAAGGCCAAAAGGCATGACCAAAAATTCATAATGACCCTCATGAGTTCTAAATGTTGTTTTCGAAATGTCTTTAGTCTTCATTCTAATTTTATGATATCCAAAAGGAAGATCCATCTAAGTAAAGTAAATTTCCCCATGAAATTCATCCAATAATTTATCAATGAAGGGGATGGGAAATTTATATTTAATAGTGAGCTTGTTGATCTCCCTATAATCTGGACACATACGCCATGATCCATCCTTCTTGTGCACCAATACTACTGGAGAAGAGAAGGAACTTTGACTAGGTTTAATTATAACATCCTCTAACATTTTTGCAACCATACATTTAATCTCATTCTTTTGAGCATAAGGATACCTGTAAGGCCTTATGTTTGGAGGAACACGTTCTGGAATAAAATTAATAACATGATCATGATCAAAAATAGGTGGGAGTCTTTTGGGAGTCTCAAACACCTTGGAATGATCATCCAATACCTTTTGGAGATCTAGATAAATAGATGAGTTTGATGTTTGAAAATATAGTGAGCATAATTGTGCACTTACATCTCCTTGTTCTTTCTTCAAAATATTTGTCATGACATTAGAGCCAGTTATCTTCCTTAGCTTCCCTATGATACCCCTTAATTCAACTTCCTTTCCTTCCAAAAAAAAATTCAAGAAAAGCTCTTGAAAATTAAAAGCTACCGTCCCTAAAAATGTAACCATTGTACTCCTATTAAAACATCAGCACCACCCATTGGAATGGGCAGCATTGGACTATTCAATACATATTCCCCCATGGTTATATTGATATTATGGCACTTCCAGAGAAATTTATAGTTCCTCTACTTAAAACCATCACTTGACACTCTTGTGTTGGGTATAGGAAGCAATTCAATTCCTTGGCTACCTTACAATGAATAAAATTATGGGTACTACCAGAATCAATCAACACTATTACATTTTTCTTCTTGATATGTCCTTCTATCTTGAGATTTTGAGGAGTGGTAATTCCTGCCAACACATTACAAGATATGGTCAGATTAATTTCTTCTTCATCTAGGGTTGGTTCCTGGTGTATATCCTCTTATTTTGAAGTTTCTTTTTCTTTTTCTTCCTCCTCTTCACAATCTATGTAAAATAATTTTTTCTCAACACACTTATAACCTGTAGTGTATTTTCTATCAAAACTATAGAAAATCCCTTTTTCTCTTTTTGCTTCCAATTGTTGTGGTGTCAACCTTGTAGGCTGTGGAGGTCTTGGAGTAGTAACACTTCCATATTTATAGATGTGAGTGGTAGGCTTCATTATCGCCATAATTTTTCTTTCAATTTTTCTTTCCAACCTAAATTCCTTCTCCACTGAATTAAGTTCCCAAAGGTGAACCTCATTTTGGATGTTATCCTTTAAAGTCCCTATGAAGACATCAATATTATGTTCCTCTTGAATATCAGTTACCCTTATATTAAATTTTTGGAAGTCCTCAATGTGCTCTACTATTGAACTCTTTTGTTTGAGATTTATCAATTTGCTAAAGAAGGGTTTTCTCATTTTATCCTCATAATGTGTTATGATTTCCTCCGTAAAAATTTACCAAGTGATATTTTTTTATAAAATAAATTCCATCAATACCATACAAACGTATTTTGTTCTAAATTTAAAGTTGCAATGTTTACTGATCAGGTGTTCATAATTTTTTCTCAAAATTGAAAATTACAGGATTGGGTTGAAACCAGGATGGTTGTGTAGATATTGTCTTCTTGATTCTGGTGCCACAAATTGTTCGAAAAATCGATGTCGTATGAGGGAGATATCGCATTCTGATTGATTTCCCAAATAGCTAAATTTTGCGATAGGGTTGATGGGGATGCCCAGTCAGCATGCAGGTGCACAGTCAGCAAAAAAAGAATATTCCTATGAATATTCGTTTTCTCATAGCTAGTCATAAGCTGACAGGTGGCATTATGTGATTGGGTTAAGGTTGTACGAGTTTTGTTTTGTGGCAAATTTAAGGGTGACACATGGCAAGCCTAAGGATGCCACGTGTCCCCTGGACGGTGGAACAAAATTTTATGGAGGCTGCCTGGTTCGACCCCGCAACCTCCCATGGAGAAACCACCTACCACAACCATTGCACTGCAGGTTAGTTCTTAACCCATAAGGGTCAAATGTAATATTTGACATTTAATAACTTTGTACATGGGGGTGGGGACCGCTGGCGGTATAAGTGATGTGGTCACATTACATTGTAACCGCAGCATCTAATGGAAAATACAGTAGCACATTCTGAAAATTGTTTCATGATTGGATCCTTGTCACATGGTGGGGATGATGGGTATGGTTGCACTGACAGTTATGTTAACGCGCCCTAAACTCCATTTCGATGCCATTAACTGTAGTTTTCACATGGAGTTTCACTCCAAAGTTTAATGAGACTGTGACGTTTTGGGGTTTGGCATGTGGCCACCCCCTCCCCTTAACCTTAACCTTTATTGTTAGGACTGGAAATAAAACATAGCGTGCCTCCAAATTTTCAAATTTTGGCCAAATCTAACCACAATTAGTGGAGGTTTTCTAGGAGTGATTAGTAAATGACTTGGAGGGTCAATTTTCGCCCGAATGGAGTAAATGGAAAGTCATTCTAGACAAATTGGAGCATTGTGGAGCCATTGGTGTAGAGAAAACAACCATTATAGGCCTGTAAACACATGTATTTTCAAAATTTTAAGCTTAATGAAATATGGACATGCCATTGGGAGCTGGACTAGTAGATGTAGCCCAGGAGGGGTAAACTGATTCATCAAGCTTGCTGTCTAGATTTTATGTGTGGTTTTATTTCTCTATTATACACTTTTGTTCAATGTTATTTGCTCTTATTTCATGCTTCTAATTAAATAAAATCACTTATATTTCATGGTTAAAATCCTAAATACTTAATAAAACTATGGAGACAAGTATGCACATGTTTTATAACTGAAAATACACTTAGCACAAAAAACTAATACAATCCTTTCAGATCAAGTTGGTATCAAAGCTAGATTTTATTCTCTGGTCTTTTTTTTTGCAAAGATTTTTTTAATTGTTTGCATGTTTCACATGATTACTAGGCTCAAACTCAAGATAGGATAAGGCACATTGGTGGAAGCAAGAGGGTCTCAAAGTGAGCCACAAAAAACGAGAGAAAAATTGCCACAATCTCCATCGCCTAGTTCACCTCCTAAGGAAGTAGAAGCAACATTAAGCATGCCTTCAGAGGAAGAATATTTCCATGAAGAAGTGTATCCCAAAGAGGAAGAAAGAATGTTCAAGAAATCATTTCTTGACTTGATTGAGATGGTTATAATCCTTTATCAAGAAAGGAATGAGAAACTAGAAGGAAAAGGATCCAAACTTCACAAGGAAGGACAAGGAGCATCAGGAGGTCACGATGATGAAGATAAGTCAAAGAAGGGCAAGGAGGAAATGGAAAGTTACCATCCTCACCCTCATCGTCATCATCCTCTACTTCATTTTTAGTACATCAGTTACACATGTCAAAGAACACTAGTAAAATTCCTTTTATAAAACTTGATGTTAAGTTTGAATTGTCAATGTTTAATGGTGAAGTCAATGTAGAAAATCTTGATAATTAGATTAGGAAATTGGAGGTCTATTTGAGAATCCAGAACCTTCAAGATGATGATACCAAAATCCGATTAGCTTCATTGAGAATGGAAGGTGCAACACTTTTTTGGTGGGAAGCCAAGACAAAGGAGGAGATCAAAAAGCATGGTAATATTATTCTATCATGGACTGATTTCATTGCTGCAATAAAATGACAGTTTTACCCATTAGCTCATATGCATAAATCCATAATGAACTGGAAAAAATTTAGACAATTGAAAGGACAGAATGTGCAAGAATACACCCAAGAATTTAGGAGAAGAGCTCTCTTATTAGGGGTATATTTGCAGAGCCAAGATACTTTTCTCAAGTACATAGTAGGCTTACATAGCTACCTTAAACATACTATTCTAATGTTTAACCCCACAAGTCTAGATGAGGTATGTGTCCAGGCCACACATTTAGAAGCTAGAGGGAAAAACATTTCTGATGAGGGTAGGAAATTTTTTTTAAGGGTACAACCAAGGAGAAGAACTCAAAGGGAAAAATAGAAAAGAATGCCTCTATTAAGAAAGAGGGAGAAAAATTTGTTTGTAAACATTTTTCAAAATAAGGCCATAATGAAAATCAATGTTGGAAATTACATCATGAAAAGAGGCCAAAATATTTCAACAATAAAGGGAAACATAAAAATGCAGCTACAACTCAACATGGTTTAGGAGAGGATTCAGGTTATGAATCTAAGATTACAACGATGGATTGAAGAACATGAAGGGGAAAGAAATTGAAACTAAACCTAGTAATAGTACATCAAACTATCACATACATGCTCCAAATGAGAAAGAGAGAATTGAACTGTTTCATGTGAGGGTCATGTCCAAACATACCAAGATCGAAACATTGTTTGACAGTGGGTCACAAGAAAAGATAATCTCTAAAGACCTGGTCAAGAAACTTAATCTTGAGACCATGCCACATCCAAAATCATATCAAATTGGTTGGATTTGTAAGGGAAAATTTACAGGTTTCAAAGAAGTGTATATTGAGGTTTGCAATAACTGCACATTTTTTTGACATAGTTGAATTAGATGTGGTTCCACTTGACATAACAGGTATTGTGTTTGGGAGTCCTTACTTGTATGACAGGAAAGCGATCTTCCATCTCCATGAGAAAAAATACCATTTGTTCAAATATTGAAAGGATTACATTGTTAGAGTACATCGCAAGAAGACAAATCTTGCTATGGTAAATGCTTGACAGGTAAAGAGGCTTGTAAATTCAAGTAAGAATTTTTTTCTTCTAATTATTAAGCCTAAAGTTGATTTTAATCATGAATTATTTGAGGATTGTGATCCTAAGTTGAAATCATATTTATATGATTTAGTTGATGCACATCATGAGATTTTTTAGGAGCCAATAGGATTGCCTCCAAAAAGGGAGATTCAACATGAGATTCAGTTGCAGTAAGATTTTCCTCTTCCAAACATCAACATGTATCACATGTAGATAATGGAGAATGTTGAAATAAAGAGGCAAATCAAGGAAATGCCACACAAAGGACTCATAAGGCCAAGCACTTCGCCATGTGGTTCACCCATAGTCTTGATTTCGAAGAAAGATGGGACTTAGCACATGTGTGTAGACTTCAGAGCTTTGAAGAAGATAATGGTAAATAATCGATACCCACTCCAAAGGATAGATGATTTGCTTGATTAGCTAAAAGAAGAATTTTTTTTCACTAAGTTAGATTTATGAAGTGGATATCATCAAGTAAGAATTGCAAGAAGTGATGTATGGAAAACTGCATTCAAAACCAAAAAAGGACTATATGAGTGGTTGGTTATGCCATTTGGTTTGTGTAATGCACCGATGACTTTCATGCGTGTTATGGATAGTGTTCTGTGTCCTTTTCTTGATGACTTTGTGATTGTGTATTTAGATGACATATCGATTTTCAGCAAAGCAAGAGAAGAACATGTCTTGCATGTGAATAGGGTGCCTGATGTTTTGAAGAAAGAGAAATTATTTCTTAAGATGTCAAAGTGTGAGTTTGGAAAGACTTCTTTGGTTTATTTGGGACACATTGTAGGAGGAGGTGAATTGAGAATTGATCCTTTTGAAGTGGAAGCCATTGTGAATTGGCCCACTCCCAAAATAGTAACCGAGGTAAGAAGTTTCTTAGGTGTAGCTCAGTATTGGAGAAAGTTTATTGGTAAATTTTCTGCCATCACAGCTCCTATGCATGCAGTGACAAGTGTGAAGAAAGGCTTCTAATGGGGAGGCAAAAAAAAACAAGATTTTGAAGCTTTAAAATAAAATATCAGTTCATCTCCAGTCCTTGCATTATCAAATTTGAGACAACCATTCGAGATACAAACCACTGCTAATGATTATTCCATGGGCGCATTTCTTTTGCAGCATGGTAAGCCTATTGCTTTTCATTTTGAAACATTCAATGGTGTTGTCACTAATTATACTACATATGACAAAGAGTTGTATGCGTTGGTAAAAAGTGTCAAGAAGTGGAAACACTACTTGATGGGTAAAGAAACCATTATACATACAAATCACCAACCATATAGTACTTGCAGTCGTAAACAAAATTTCAGCAATCACGACATTTCAGGTGGATGGGATTTATTCACCAGTTTCACTTGGTTATAAGGTACAACAAAGGTATTTTCAATAAAGTTGCTGATATTCTTTCACGACAAATTATAAGTGATTCTGCTTTACTCAAAAATAATTCTATTGTACATGAGAGTTACATAGAACAATATGCACATGATGTTGATTTCCAAGATGTGTATGCTAGTTTGAGTGAAGGGAATCAAGTTGAAGAAAATGGTTATCACATGCATAACAATTTTCTATTTCATTTGAGAAAACTGTGTATACCACAAGGAGAGAGCCTAAGTGTAATGAGATAAGCTCATTCATCTCTTATTATTGGAAAATTTGAGGTAAGAAAAACAATGGCACATCTACAGAGGTATTGCTATTGGCCTCGCATGATAGATAATGTGTCGTGTTTTATAAGAGGTTGCTCTATGTGTGCAACAATCAAGCCTAGCAATAGGAAGCTTGGGTTGTACATGCCACTACCGGTACCATCAAGGCCATGGAAGAGTGTCTCCATGGACTTTTCTAGAGGTCTAACTATGTTCAGAAAACAACATGATTATCTTTATGTAGTTGTGGATAGATTCAGTAAAATGTGTATACTTATGCCATGTAAGAAAACCATTACTACTGAACAAACTGCTGAACTTTATTTTCAACATGTATGGGTTCATTCTAGATTGCCTACTTCTATTGTTAGTGACAGGGATTCTAGGTTCATTGGGAATTTTTGGTTCAATGTTTGGAGTGTGATGGACAAAAAAGTTGAAAAAGAGTACTTCTTTTCATCCGCAATTTGATGGCTAGATCGAGGTGGTGAACAAAACCGTTGTGCATCTATTGAGAGGATATTGCAGCAAACATCCTAAGTTGTGGGATGAGTAACTACATTACATTCAACACGCTTACAATCGAGAAAAACACTCTTCTACCAATACATCACCTTTTCAATTATGCTTTGGGTATTTTCCAAAATCACCATTAGACTTCATCTTTGAGAAGGACGTTGCAATTGATGGGCATAGTGATATTGACAAGGCTCGAAAGTTCATTGAGTAAATTTAGAGTATACATCAACAAGTTCAAGAACAACTTGAGAAGATTCAAAGAAAATACAAGGGGAGGCATGACAAACATAGAGTTCATCACAAGTTTCAAGAAGGAGATGAGCTATGGTTGCACATAAGCAAAGAAAAGATGCTAGGAGAAGGTAAAAATCTCAAACCCATTCACTATGGTCTATTCAAGGTCATAAAGCTAGTTGGTAACAATGCATTTCAACTTGAATTGCCTTCATATATGCAAATGTATTCAGTTGTTAATGTTGAAAACTTACATTTGTATGAGACACCTTTGATTGATGGTCAAGGAAGTGGTTTTCAGCTGGCTTCTATTGAATATTTTTCGCCAGAATTTCTAGATGAGCTCAAGGAAGATACAATTCTTAATAGGAGGACAAGAGCATCCAAGAGGGGAAGTGTTGACTACCTTCGAGTTGGGCTCAAATTTAGTAAGCCAAGCAAGGAAAAGTGGATGGAAGTTGGAATGGTGAGGTAGTTGTACCCACATCTACTGAATAGGTAATCAAAGTCTTTTGGGGTCCAAAAGCTTCCCAATGGGGAGGTGTGATTAGGTGTTCATAAATTTTTCTCAAAATTGAAAGTTACAAGATTGGATTGAAAATAGGATGGCTGTGTAGATCTCCTCTTCCAGATTCTGATGCCATGAATGGTTCAAAAAACTGATGTTGTATGAGGGATATATCACATTCTGATCGATTTACCAAAAAACTAAATTTTGCGATAGGGTTGACTCGGATGCCCAGTCAACATGCAGGTGTAAAGTCAGAAAAAAGGAATATTGCTAAGAATATTCCTTTTCTCTGAGCCATTCAGAGGCTGACAAGTGGCATTATGTGATTGGGTTAAGGTTGTACAAGTTATGTTTTGTGGCCAATTGGAGGGTGACACGTGGCTAGCCCTGAGGCCACCACGTGTCCCCTGGACGATGGAATAAAATTTTATGGAGGCCGTTGGGTTCGACCGCACAACCTCTCATGGAGCAACCACATGCCACAACCGTTGCACTTCACATTAGCTCTTAACCCATAAGGGTAAAATGTAATATTTGAAGTTGTTAGAGTCGGTATCTTCATCCCTCCGTCAGAGATCAAATTTCTCTTTTTTCATTTCATTTTAGGTGTCTCTTTCAGTTTAGTCAACTGCATTCCATTAGGAGCATGGATCATCTGAAGGAAGGGTCTTGTCACTCATATCCCTCATGTCATGTACCTGCTGGCCTAGTTTTGTTCATCAAAATCATTTCCAGTCATTTAAAGTCATGTTTGGTCTTAAAGTTGGCAAAGAGTCATTTTAAGATTTTTAGTCTCATTAGGTCTAGGGTTTCGTTAATTTAGTCTTCAGAATGTCTAATAATGATAGCATGCACATGGGGGAGGTTCAAAATAAGTTTTCATTGCAAAAATTTCATAGTCATAATGATTGATAATGATTCTTCTTCAAAACTCTATTTTGAAGACAAATCGTCAATTTCATCTTTTGTAGTAAATGTAATGTAATTTTCAAAGTTTTTCAGTTGTGAGGTACTTCAGGCGCAACCCTGGTTGCCTTTTCCAAATCCCATGCTAGCTATCCCTGCAAAGATAGACAATAAATTCATCATTCAGCTCAAAAATAAAAAAGGAAACAAGCAAAACAGAGTTTATGTGAAAAGTGTCAAAGTTTTCAGACTTTAGAAAGTGGGTTTTTTCAAATCAAAAATCAAAGTCTATGGCATAAAATATATTTTTGTGTTCCAATAATTCATTTGCATACCAAGAGTTTGCATTGAGCCAAGTCAAATTGTGGAAGAGCGAAACAGTGTTTGGAAGGCGGAACTGTGGGTGAGTTCACCGTCTCGGCGCACTAGTTGAGCACGACGCATAGGGATGCTCACCAATGTGCCTTTTTTGAACTGGCACGGCGCACACAACGGGCACGGCGCACTGGGCCACTGTCGCGGCACATAGGGCCAAAACACAAAATTTGTTTCCATCTCTCTCAAATTTCAAAACGAAATGGTCTCCTCTGCTCCAAGTAAGTTCAAGTCATCTTGCAATTGCCATTAATCAGTGTTTGGTGTTGTTTGAAAGAGGTAATATAAGAGTTTGAATTCCAAAAATATAAACCCTATCATCTTGTTGAAGTGCCTCATTAGGGTTTTAAAGTTGGTGTTTTAAAATAGTTTTGTGCCATCGTACTTCATTTCCCATCTTGTTTATTCCTCCCCTCACTGTCATACTATCATTACAGTCCTCCCCTATTCCCTTATATCCCAAGTCACTCATTCCCATTATCCCTATCCCTAAATCATTTCATTTTCTATCACTCTCCCTTTCCCACCTCACTTATAAAAATTCCCAAACCCCAAGAATCCCAAAAATTCAGTGGCTATCCCTTGTCCCTAACTTTGTCAAAGTTTCAAAGGGAAAATTATCATTTGATTAAACCCCATTGTCCCCACTGCCCTATATCTCCTACAGTCCCTCTCCTTTGACACACATTTGGAAAAAAAAACAAAGCACCAAATTTTCATTTTCATCTCATACAAGCCAAACATAGACCTTGAAATATCATGGAGACAGACATTGATACATCATATGACAGAGATAATGATTCTACCACTGAGCTACATGCACCGAGAAGGCCTCATAAAGGTGGAAAACATGTGAGATAAGAGCCCACCTCATTGACTCAATTGCAGGCTTGCCTACTTGCAATGTCATGTTTTCGAGAGCAGTCATGCTATCAGTATTGTGAGATGATTTCTAGGATTCATCATCATCAGGAGTTGGCTCGTTTGTTTGTATTACATTTACATGATGGTGAGGTAACTCTTTCTGGTGTAAATTTCACTTTGACACCAGAAATCATCTCTCAAGCAACAATAATACTGAATTTGGGTGAACAATGGAAGTAAAGATAGCATGTGGACAGAGTGAATTATGAACCATACATCAGGCCTACCTATGTTAGACAGCTCAGCAGGGTGTTCCCATTTCGGTTCCTAAAGGAATCCTATGCACCTTTGATGAAACTTATTATCAGATACTTCAGTTGTGAGGGTCAGTTTCCACGCCTCTATGCCTACCAAATCCGGTTATTGATGCATTTCAGGAGAGTGAGGATGATGAACATACCTTATTTCATGTGCCGGAACATCGAGAGAATGACCACTCTTGTGCAGAAGAAAACTCTCGAGCAGCATTACAACAATATTTATCACTATGCACTCATCAAGATCGTGGTTGTACATCAGCTTGGATTGTAGGGTATTTCATGGGAAGATTTCATTTCCCATGACTTCTTCACAACTCCTTAGGTTCCTCCAGAGGTTTTCCATGATACAGGTGAACCTTCACATCAACCTGAAGGTCACGAGACAGAGCCTATCAGTGTGCCAGTGTTTGTTACTTATCAGAGAGGCATGAGAGGATTATTTGCAGTAGCCCGACGAGTACTATCTCCACCCGGGGTGGAAGGGGTCTCGTTGCCATCATCAGCAGCATAGGTATAGGTACAGGATAGAGGAAAGATGCCTATGTACGATGAGGGCCCTTCAGGAGGCTAAGACACAACTTTTGTATTGATCGATGATGATGTGAGCTCTCCAAGCTCAAAGTTGAGAGAGACCATTCTGGAGCAGAAGGCTGAGATCGATACCTTTACTGTCAAGTTGCAGAGAGCCCAATGGAAAATAAACTACCTGGAGCAGTGAAACAAACAGTTGGAGGATCAACAAACAATCATGGAGTTGCAAAACATCCGTGAGAACCAGCAAGCTACCCGAAGAAGCCAAACTGAGATGACACCCATTGAGCGGGAGATTGAGGCTGGTAGAGAGACTTGGCTTGAGAGGGTCAAAATTCATCTTGAGAAGCTGTTGGAGAAGGAAAACAAGGAAAATAACATGCTCAGACACATGAAGAACCATTATTGGGCGCGAAATCATGTTTGCAAAGCGAGGATCAAAATCCTGAAAGCAAAGCTAAGGAGGGCACTAAAGCATCGCAAAAGGCATGAGAGACTCCAAATTTTGGCCAAAGCTTCTTTGACCCAGCATAGTGCTTGATGGTGGACATTCAGCCCAAATTTCAAGAAATTTGGAAAAAAATTTGTCAATTTTGAATTTTTTGGCCTAAACACAGATTTTCCTGCCTGACGCGTAATGCCACTTGGTGCGCGCTTATAATTGGTAGCTCTTCTGGAGGAAAAAAATTCATTTCTACATTTTTCATAAAAATCTATGCATGCCTATGGATTACCTAAGGATTTTGACAAGTTTTGGGTTGCCTAAAGGGTCAAAAACACCCTAAAAATGGCCTTTCTGCCACTTTTTGCACACACAGGAAGCAGTGTTGGGAGATTTGATTTTTGGAGGGGAAAATGGAAACGAAATCTAGATATTCCACATGGGTTGGAAAGTAGATAGGTAGGGATTTCCAGCGAGATATCCTGCGCTCAATTTGGACTTCGAGAAGGCCCTCAAAATCAGCCTCAAATTTGTGCTACGCATAGAGATTTTAGGCGCGGCGCATTGGGAAATTTGGCCTATTTTTCACTCAGCAGCTCAAAATTTCGCCTCGTTTAGGCTAGTTTGAATTTTTCATGTAAATATTGATGTAAATTGATGTAATTTCATGAATTTGATGTAATTTTGGCACATTTTTACTCATTCTAGTAGATTCATTCAAAAAAAGGTGAAATGTAAGTGAATGAATTAGTTTCCTATCATATAGAGGCAAGTTGTTTCATTGCCTATTTTCTAGTTCTTAGTTTAGATATGGTTGAAACAGCTCCTAGAATGATGAGCTCGACCCCTAGAGGCATGGGTATGAGTTTTAATTGTCTATATCATGCAGTTCTTCAGTCATTTTTAGGGTTGGACACTTGGGATTGCTTGGCACTTCATTATACATTTCATCTCTGCGATTTTGGCAAAGGAATAGACCAGGGTTTGCAGCACTCTTTGGGATCCATGTGGCTCTATTTTTTGATGGTTTTTTTATCTATGGGATTGTAATTTCACTGATTTTTATGTGTATCATTTTCCTTCTCCTTTCTTCTTAAATTAAAAAAATGAGTGATAAAGGTGGAATTCATTAGCTTGCTCTGCTCTACCTTCAGTTTTGTTTAATTTTCCACGTTTTCATCCGTTTGAAGAGGATTATTGAAAGCCTCTTGCCCTCTTCAGCTCCTCACTAGTCTAAGCTATCCATTCATTCAATCCAAAGCATAAAAACAATTTCCTTCCTTGCCCCAATTAGAACTCTACAAAAACTAGGCCTCATCCCCGAACCCAAAACTGTCTTTCCCTTTGATTCCAACAAAACCCCCAAAATCAAAATAAAACTCCTTTACTTATATACCTAGCCTAAAATTAGCTTTTATTTCAAGTCATCTCAATCCCCATCGATTATTTTTGTTGATATTGACCTGGAGAGAGCCCTCTCCTGATCTGGTAGGGCTAGCTACCAGACTGAGCGTGGTTTGATTTTACCCTGAACTCTGCCTTCTTTCAGCCTGAGGTAGATTTAGGAAATAACATAGTGGAGACCATACTAGGGATAAAAATGGTTTTCTTGTTAGTGTTATTTGTTTTATAAGCTACAGACGGAGCCTGAAGTTATGCTAGGTAGCCTTCGAAACGCTCTTGCTTTGCATTAGCGAAAGTAGATAAACGCTGCTTCAGTCAATCTCCGGTCCAGCTTGTAAACGTGACACTTGACTTGTAAGTTGCCCCAATACATGTATCAAGTTAGATCTTATTGTTTATGGTGGACAACGATCAGACACCGAAAGGCTGAAATCATTCACCTGGCGACTCCATTCACTGAAAAATCCAGAAATCAATGCGTCATGGTGACTCCACTGCAGGAAGATCAGTAGCTTTAAGATTTTCAAGATGGAAAGGGTTGCAAGAAGATATGCTCCCATGAGCTGAGATCACATTCTAGGTTTTCCAAATAAAATGCCTAAGGTGGATTGGCTTCAGAGTTTGCCTATGTTCAGAAATGTGGAAGGTAATGATGCTGCTCTTCATCTCGTGAAATTTCACATCCATGTGCATAAATTAAATATCGACTTTCCTGAAGATTGTTTGATGAAGATTTTTCTGGATACTCTGGAAGATGAAGCCCGATATTGGTATGAAATTTTTCCACCTTCTTCTATTTATTGTTTAAAATATTTTCATACAATATTTTTTGAAAGGTATAAAGAAACTTGTCCATCCTTAATATTAGTGCAAAATTGTTGTGAACAAGTTAATAGTTTCATTGAAGATCTTGAGAATTTTTATGGAGATAATGAATTGATGGAGGGATAAATCATGGAAGCTTTGTATGAAAACCCATTTCAGCAGCATAAAGAGAACTTAGAGGATACTCATCAAGATGCTCAGGAAACTTTGCAACAGGATCAAGATCTTAGTATAATGGAAAATGATGAAAGAGAAGGTTTTGTTTCAGATCTGTGCATAGAAGAAGACAATATGCAGGAAAGTCAAGTTTCAATTTCAGAATGTGATAAAGTAAAGTCAGCTATTTCAGATCTAGATTCAAATCGTGATGATCAAGAATACATTGTGCTGAATCCCATGAAGGAGAACTCTACTGTTGAGATCATCTGGAATGATGAAGACAAAGTTATTGATCCAAATCTTCTCATTTCATTAGAAAAAAGCCTTCATGAGGAGGTAATCCAGTCATTTCATGAAAAACAAGATGATATCTTTGTTTAAGTGAAAAATATTCTTTCAATAACTCAGTGATAAATGATAATTTGATTGCCATGTCATATGAAGATGATCAACAATGTTTTCAAAATTCAGAAGATCAAGGAATTAAGGACTGTCATTCAGGTTTTTCATGTTTTAAAATGTTATTTCATGAAGACAATCATTGTTTGAGCAAAAGAAAACAAAAAGCATTATCTCCTTTGTCTAAAGATGAGATAGATCAACTCCTAAAAGGTCATGGTACAGCCCAAGCTAAAGCAGATTTGCAGTGCCCACATGGTCAAGAAAGTGTTGGTGAAACTTCTTCCTATTTTGAAAATGATGACGATCTTGTACTTAGCTTTATAGATCAGCAAACAGATAATATTTCCTTTCATGAAGATGATAAGGTTGTCATGTTTGATAATCTTGAAGATTGTTTTCTGTTTAAGAATGACCTAGACCACGAAGTTGAGGAATATGAGCTTGAGAGAGACAATAGGACAAAATTTCTCATGGTCAAGGAACTCACAGCTAACACTCAGATGGAAGAAGCTTATACCTCTTTGTGCCTTCCTGACACTTGGCAATAAATTTTTCTTTCAGATCAGAATGAAGCGAGTACTTGTATTTTTGCTGCTGGATCTCAAGACCAACTAGTGCTTTAGGATGTTCAAGATCCCTTCAACATTATTTTGCAAGCATCAGAAAAGATAAATGTTGCCTGGTTCGTTATCATAAGCCTTGGTTTCAGTGGTTATTGTGAGTTGCCTACACGTACATCCTTCTACCTGCTCGATAAAAGTGAGAGAAGAATTTTGGTATGTAGCCATCTGCTGGATTGGTTACATTGGAAGGCTCACTACACATGATTGTACATATTCCATCAGTAGGCAGTTGGTTGTCATCATGATTTGAAACCCTCAAATCTAGACGGTCTGCTGCCATTCGAAAAGCTTTGTAAGTACTTGTTTCAGTTAAGTCAGTCATGAGTCATTTTGGTTTGGTTTGTTAAGTCAGGTTTTTTGATCATTTTTGGTTTCGAAATTGAGTCAGTTTGAGTCAATTTTTAGTTAATAAAATGAGTCAAGATTATTGTGTTGATTTGTCGAAGGTATGGATTCCATAGCCCAATGTACAAATGAACTGCCTACTCTCCTAGAAATTTGTAGTTCTTGGCACCTCCAAGGAGCTACCATCCCCATTGGAGCCAATGTTAGAGTCGGTATCTTCATCCCTCCGTCAGAGATCAAATTTCTCTTGTTTCCTTTCATTTTAGGTGTCTCATTTAGTTTATTCAGTTGTATTCCATTAGGAGCATGGATCATCTAACGAAATGGTCTTGTCACTCATATCCCTCATGTCATGTACCTGTTGGCCTTGTTTTGTTCATCAAAATCATTTCCAGTCATTTAAAGTCATGTTTGGTCTTAAAGTTGGCAAAGAGTCATTTTAAGATTTTTAGTCTCATTAGGTCTAGGGTTTCGTTAATTTAGTCTTCAGAATGTCTAATAATGACAACAGGCACATGAGGGAGGTTCGAAATAAGTTTTCATTGCAAAAATTTCATCGTCATAATGCTCAATAATGATTCTTCTTCAAAACTCTATTTTGAAGAAAAATCGTCAATTTCATCTTTTGTAATAAATGTAATGTAAGTTTCAAATTTTTTCAGTTGTGAAGTACTTCAGGTGCAACACTAGTCGCCTTTTCCAAATCCCATGCCAGCTATCCCTGCAAAGATAGACAAGAAATTAATCATTCAACTCAAAAATCAAAAAGGAAACAAGCAAAACAGAGTTTATGTGAAAAGTGTCAAAGTTTTTAGACTTTAGAAAGTGGGTTTTTTCAAATCAAAAATCAAAGTCTATATCATAAAAGATATTTTTGTGTTCCAATAATTCATTTGCATACCAAAAGTTAGCATTGAGCCAAGTCAAATTGTGGAAGAGCAAAACAGTGTTTGGAAGGCCGAACTGTGGGTGAGTTCACCGTCGCAGTGCACGGGGCATTGGGCGCGGCACATAGGGCCGCTCACCACTGTGCCTTTTTTGAACTGGCGCGGTGCACACAACGGGCGCGGCGCACTGGGCCACTGTCGCGGCACACAGGGCCGAAACACAAAATTTGTTGCCATCTCTCTCAAATTTCAAAACGAAATGGTCTCCTCTACTCCAAGTAAGTCCAAGTCATCTTGAAATTGCCATTAATCAGTGTTTGGTGTTGTTTGAAAGAGAGAATATAAGAGTTTGAATGCCAAAACTATAAACCCTATCATCTTGTTGAAGTGCCTCCTTAGGGTTTAAAGCTGGTGTTTTAACATAGTTTTGTGCCACATACTTCATTTCTCATCTTATTTATTCCTCCCCTCACTGTCATACTATCATTACAGTCCTCCCCTACTCCCTTATATCCCAAGCCACTCATTCCCATTATCCCTATCCCTAAAACATTTCAGTTTCTATCACTCTCCCTTTCCCACCTCACTTATAAAAATTCCCAAACCCCAACAATCCCAAAAATTCAGTGGTTGTCCCTTGTCCCTAAGTTTGTCAAATTTTCAAAGGGAAAATTATCATTTGATTAAACCCCATTGTCCCCACTGCCCTATATCTCCTACAGTCCGTCTCCTTTGACACACATTTGGCAACTAAAACAAAGCACCAAATTATCATTTTCATCTCACACAAGCCAAACATAGACCTTGAAACACCATGGAGACAAACACTGATACATCATATGATAGAGAGAGTGATTCTACCACTGAGCTACATGCACTGAGAAGGCCTCGTAAAGGTGACAAACATGTGAGAGAAGAACCCACCTCATTGACTCAATTGTAGGCTTGCCCACTTGCAATGGCATGTTTTCGAGAGCAGTCATGATATCAGTATTGTGAGATGATTGCTAGGATTCGTCATCATTAGGATTTGGCTCATTTGTTTGTATTACATTTACATGATGTTCAGGTAACTCTTGCTAGTGTAAATTTCACTTTGACACCGGAAATCATCTCTCAAGCAACAGGAATACCGAATGTGGGTGAACAATGGAACAAAATACAGTAGGTGGACAGAGTGCATTATGGACCATACATCAGGCCTAGCTATGTTAGATAGCTCAGTAGGGTGTTCCCATTCTGGTTCCTAAAGGAATCCTATGCACCTTTGATGAAACTTATTATCAGATACTTCAGTTGTGAGGGCCGGTTTTCATGCCTCTATGCTTACCACATCCAGTTATTGATGCATTTCATGAGAGTGAGGATGATGAACATAACTTATTTCATGTGCCAGAACATCGAGAGAATGACCACTCTTGTGTAGAAGAAAACTCCTGAGCAACAGTACAACAATATTTATCACTATGCACTCATCAAGATCGTGGTTGTACATCAGCTTGGATTGCAGGGTATTTCATGGGAAGATTTCATTTCCCATGACTTCTTCACAGCTCCTCAGGCTCCTCCGGAGGTTTTCCATGATGCAGGTGAACCTTCACATCAGCCTGAAGGTACCGAGACAGAGCCTATCAGTGTGCTAGTGTTTGTTACTTATCAGAGAGGCAGGAGAGGATTATTTGCAGTTGCCCGATGAGTACCATCTCCACCCGGGGTGGTAGGGGTCTCATTGTCGTCATCATTAGCACAGGTACAAGTACAGGACAGAGGAAAGATGCCTATGCAGGATGAGGTCCCTTCAGGAGGCCAAGACACAACTTTTGTATTGATTGATTCTCCAAGCTCAAAGTTGAGAGAGACCATTCAGGAGCAGAAGGCTGAGATCGATACCTTGACCGTCAAGTTGCAGACAGCCCAATGGATCATAAAATACCTAGAGCATTAGACCAAATAGTTGGAGGATCAGCAAACAATCATGGAGTTGCAAAACATCCGTGAGAACCGGCAAGATGCCCGAAGAAGCCAAACCGAGATGACACCCATTGAGCAGGATATTGATGCAGATAGAGAGAATTGGCTTGAGAGGGTCAAAATTCATCTTGAGAAGCTGTTGGAGAAGGAAAAAAAGGAAAATAACATGCTCAGACACATGAAGAACCATTATTGGGTGCAAAATCATGTTTGCAAAGTGAGGATCAAAATCATGAAAGAAAAGCTAAGGAGGGCACTAAAGTGTCGCAAAAGGCATGATAGACTCCAAATTTTGGCCGAAGCTTATTTTACCCGGAATAGTGCTTGATGGTGGAAATTCAGCCCAAATTTCATGAAATTTGGAAAAAAAATTGTCAATTTTGAATTTTTTGGCCTAAACACAAATTTTCCTGCCCGACTCGTTGCGCCACTTGGCGCGTGCCTATAATTGGTAGCTCTTCTGGAGGAAAAATTTGTATTTCTAGATTTTTAATCAAAATTTATGCATACCTATGGATTACCTAAGGATTTTGACAAGTTTTTGGTTGCCTAAAGGGTCAAAAACACCCTAAAAATGGCCTTTCTGCCACTTTTTGCACACACAGGAAGAAGTATTGGGAGATTTTATTTTTGGAGGGGAAAATGGAAACCAAATCTAGAAATTCCACTTGGGTTGGAAAGTAGACAGGTGGGGCTTTCGAACGAGCTATCCTGCGCTCAATTTTGAATTTAGGAAGGCCCTCAAAATCAGCCTCAAATTTGTGTTACACATAGAGATTTCAGAGGCGACGCATTGGGAAATTTGGCCTATTTTTCACTCAGCAGCTCAGAATTTCGCCTAGTTTTGGATAGTTTTACCTTTTCATGTAAATCTTGATGTAAATTGATGTAATTTCATGAATTTGATGTAATTTTTGCACATTTTTACTCATTCTAGTAGATTCATTCACCAAAAAGTGAAATGTAAGTGAATGAATCAGTTTCCTATCATATAGAGGCAAGTTGTTTCATTGACTATTTTCCAGTTCTTAGTTTAGATATGGTTTAAATAGCTCCTATAATGTTGAGATAGACCCCCAGAGGCATGGGGATGAGTTAGGATTATCTATATCATGTAGTTCTTCAGTCATTTTCAGGGTTGGGCACTTGCGATTGCTTGGCACTTCATTGTACATTTCATCTCTGCAATTTTGGCAAAGGAATAGACCAGGGTTTGCAGCACTCTTTGGGATCCATGTGGCTCTATGTTTTGATGTTGTTTTTCTCTATGTGATTTTAAGTTCACTGATGTTTATGTGTATAAGTTTCCTTCTCCTTTCTTCTTAAATTAAAAAAATGAGTGATAAAGGTGGAATTCATTAGCTTGCTCTGCTCTGCCTTCAGTTTTGTTTAATTTTCCATGTTTTCATATGTTTGAAGAAAATTATTGAAAGCCTCTTGCCCTCTTCAGCTCCTCATTGGTCTAAGATATCCATTCATTCAATCCAAAGCATCAACACAATTGCCTTCCTTGCCCCAATCAGAACACTGCAAAAACTAGGCCTCATCCCCGAACCCAAAATTGCCTTTCCCTTTGATTCCAACAAAACCCCCAAAATCAAAATCAAACTCCTTTACTTATATACCTAGGCTAAAATTAGCTTTTATTTAAAGTCATCTCAAGCCCCATCGATTATTTATGTTGAGATTGACCCGGAGAGAGCCCTCTCCTGATCTGATAGGGCTAGCTACCAGACTGAGTGTGGTTTGATGTTACCCTAAACTCTACCTTCTTTCAGCTTGAGGTAGATTTAGGCAATAACAGAAGTTTAATAACTTTGCACATGGGGGTGGGGACCACCAGCAGTCCAAGTGATGTGGCCACATTACATTGTAACTGCAGCATCTAATGAAGACTCCAGCAATACATTCTGAAAACCAATTCATGATTGGATCCTTGTTACATGGCGGGGATGACGGCTACGGTTGCGCTGATAGCTATGTTAACGTGCCATAAACTCCAGTTCAATGACATTAACTGTAGTTTTTGAATGGAGTTACGCTCGAAATTTTAATGAGACCACAGGGTTTCGGGGGTTGGCATGTGGCCACCCCCTCCCTTTAACCATAACCTTTTCTTCTGAAGACTTGCCAACATGGAAAATTTTAGGGGCTAATATTCGCAAGTGGGCTAATTTTCCATGGTTTTCAAAAAAAATTATTCGCTAATTTCCATTTTTTTAGAAAATTGATTCGCCCAAATTTTACAATATAAAATTATTTTACGTTAAAAATCGCCAATATTATATAGAAAAATATATATAATATCATTATAAATTTGAACAATTTTACAAATACATCAATAAACATTTTATAGTTTGCATATTAGGGACTAGTGAGATTCGCTAATTTTTTAAACTTAAAGATAATTTTCCATCCTTAAAATTATCCCTGCTTGCCAATGCATCACAAAAAATATAAACCAATAAAAACCATATACATTTAGTTACAATGAGGATTACAAATCAACTTATTAAGTTTTGGATCATTGTGTTTGTCTTTTCTGTGACTATGTTTGTCCTTTTCGGCTTTGTTTGATCTCCTATTCACTATCACAGTGTAACTGCCATATATATATGTAACTGTGCTTTTTATATATCGCAATTCAACTCTCGACATGATAATGAAGTGTTTTTAACATATAAATTGCCCCCTTATTTTACGCAAATCAATTTACGGAGAACTTAAATAAAAGACCTTTTAATACTTAAAATGCACTTTTGGGCCCACTCGCCAAGCTTATTTTATTCTCTGATGCGATGTATCACCTTTCGAATACTTCTGATTTGTGATTAATCGCAATCACAACTTCCATTTATATGTTTTGATGCATTGCTCCTTCTCCGATGCAATCAATCACTGTTCACTTTGATATGTCAATGAGATGTAGCACCTTTCGAATACTTCCAATTGTGATTAATCGCAATTGCGACTTCCATTTATATGTTTCGATGCTCTGCTCCTTCTCCGATGCGATCAATCACTGTTCACTTTGATATGCCGATGCGATGTAGCACTGTTCACTTTGATATACCGATGCGATGTAGCACTGTTCACTTTGATATGCCGATCCGATGTAACACTATTTATTTTGATACTGGAACTCAAACATATATGAATCATCTTTTAAACTATATCGGGTCCAGAACTCGATCGCAATCGCAACTTTTTGTTAACATGTTCCGCTGCCAAGTTTCTCCGATGCGATTGGTGAGGGTTCCACAATATACGACTTTGTTTGTATTAGGCCCGAACAATAGAGCGCTTTACATATATGTATATATATACTTTGGCCCCTTGTTTATAAATCACTACATATATAAAGCGCTGCATATATATGTATACTTTGTCGCTTCAGTCTTTATGTATCCTCCAACTTGGGTTGTGATTCTCGGAATTTTATGTATCCTCCAGCTTGGGTTATGATTCTCGGAATTTTATGTGGGGGCGGTCCCACCCTACACACAAAATATCTTCCGTCAACATTATATTAAGTTTTGGACTTAGACATAAGCCCAGCACTAATATATATATATATATATATATATATATATATATATATATATAACCTCTCAAGTTCCATAGTTTGATTAATGCTTCCGCTTCCCAGTATAACCTTAGTCATGTAGCATATTAACATTGCAATAGGTATCAAACCCCGACTTTGTGTAAAAGCACTCGGGCCCACAGTGTACTACTATATGTTGACTATCATATGTACCACTCCTTTGGTGACTTGCATATCAATTATAATATATTGACATATATAACAACCCCATTCAATTTATTATGAACCTTATAATAAACCCACGCATTTAAATTATATGTGAACACTTTGCCATGTAGTTCAACCTACATTTGGCCCATCATATATATCAACATATGTTAATATAAGTTATAACCTCCGCCTGTTTATTAACTTTCATAACACGGAATACATAGTCATTCACATAATACTTTGGCTCTGCAGCTTTGAATGTAGGACCCACATCCTTGTTTCTCTTCCCTGCACCTTCACCTTTATTTGGATGGTCAATCTGCTCTCGTGCACTAATTGGGCTTTGGACCCCCATCCAATGGATGATGCACAATATCACGCAACTTAAATGTTCGCTTCATAATTCTCCAAAATCACATGAAAAAAGTTGTATTTGGAAACTGCCTCAGGACACGTGTCCTTCAATGACATATATCGCGTTCATTTTGGTAATACAGCTTACCACTTCAATTCTCACGTGAACGCACTGGTTTTGTGGCCCTCTGGTTTCACTGTTCATATTCGGGGTTCCGCTTATAGTCATGGATCCACTCCAACAAAAAATTCCGCGCCTTCATTATATACATATACATATAATCTCGGTTCAAACTATAATATATATAAACCCTTCTTGATTTTTTTATATGCCTTTCTTCAGCACTTAGATATATATGAACCCTGTTTCATTGATATTTTAATATAACGCTATCAGAAGGTTTAAATGCTTGGTTCCATTACCCTCAGGGTTCCGTCTCTGCTTGATCATTTCGCTATTTGTTAACTGCTCTGCCTCTGCTGCTCGGCTGTTTCATCTTTGTCTCTATATTCTTTGTCTCTGCCTCTATTGCTCTGCCTCCTTTGGTTCTGCTTCCTTTCTCTGTCTTTGCGTCCTTTGCTATTTGACTGTTTCTATGCTCTGCCTCCTCTAGTTCTGCTTCCTTTCTCTGTCTCTGCATCCTCTATTGTTCGACCATTTCTATGTTGTCTCCTTTGCACTGATTTTCTTCTCTTTTACTGCCCTATCTCCTTTGCTCTGCTTTGCTTCTCTTTTGCTGCCCTGTCTCCTTTGCGCTAATTTGCTTCTCTTTTTTCTTCCCTGTAAATGTTACTATACCATTTACCAAAATATTGTTGTCTTCTCCTTTGCTTCTGCTGCTGTCCTTTTTCTGTCTCTGCCTCTGCTGCCTCCTTTGCCATCAATGACAACATTTCCAATAGGATTGACTGGGAAAATGACTTGGATGGTCAATTTTTTCCCAAATGGAGTAAATGGAAATTCATTCTAGACTAATTGGAGCATTCTGGAGCCATTGGTGTAGAGAAAAGAACCATTAGAGGCATGTAAACACATGTATTTGCAAAATTTTGAGCTTAATGAAATATGGACATTCCATTGGGAGCTAGACTAGTAGATTTAGCCCAGGAGGGGTGAACTGCTTCATCAAGCCTATTGTGTAAATGTTATGTGTGGTTTTATTTCTCTGTTATACACTATTGTTTAGTGTTATTTGCTCTTATTTTATGCTTCTAATTAACTAAAATCACTTATATTTCCTGGTTAAAATCCTTAGTACTTAAGCAAACTATGGAGACAAGTATGAACATGTTTTATAACTGAAAAGACACTTAGCACAGAAAACTAATACAGTGCTTTCATATCATGTACCTTTTGCATGTTTTTCACATAATGGAGATCAAAATATTGCTCCATTTGTAGTGTCCATCTTACGGGATCCTTGCCATCAAAATTCCTAGTATATTTATTCAGAATATTGTGGATTTTCAGTCCAATGTTGGATTTTATGAAATCATGATTAACATTTATTTTTTTCTCATCATGAGTTTCCTCTACTCCCTTTTCACCATTAGGAATCATTTCTTGTAGCAACTTTGTCAAACCTTCCTTCAAACCTTCCATGTCTGCTTTTAGTTTTTCTTCTATACCATCAATCTTAGCATCCATGCCATTCTTCAAACCATCCATCTTAGCTTCCATGCATTTTTTCAAACCATCCATTTTAGCTTCCATTTCATTTTCGGTTACCTTTTGCGAGAGCGACATTTGTTTCACTTGGTATCGTAATTTTGATATATCATGTTGCACTTCTTCCTCTTCATGTGTCATAATAGAAGTTTCTGAGGACTTAATGGGTGTGGAATTAGTTTTGGGAAATATTTTAGAATCCAATACTTATATATATTTCAATATGCCCTTGCAATCACTTCAAACTGCTTTTTCAAACAAAAGGTATGCAATCTAAAAAAAACAAATACACATGTTTTTCTTGTGTTTTAGGAGGTCGATATTGAAACTAAATTATTTCTGTTATTTCATATCTTCAATATCTGAAATTAGGTTGTGTAGTATCCCTCTGAGTCTTCTTTCCAATGCCATGGTCAATTCTAATTCGGATTCTTCAAGGAAAAGTTATTCCTGATCTCCCATAATGACCTAATTATGGGCTAGTTCAATAGAGAAAACTTGTACAGTGTGCTACATGTCATTGTTTGAACCTTCTGCTCTGAACTCGCTATACAAAAAACTATAGTATGTTCACTTTTGGCTACTTTTTACAGAATTCCAATCTAATGCATGAAACCAAATTTATGATGATTTTCCTTCGGTCACCTGTTTGAGATTAAATTTTGGAGCATGCAAAAACCCTAACTTCCATAGATCATATCTCCAAAAATATTTCGAACCAAGGTATGAAATTTTTACATGATGGTCCTCAGGATTTAAGCTCTAATGGATTTTTTATTTATCTTCTTAACCTTCATAGAAAAAACATTTATAGTGAAAATTCCAAGATTATCTCTTTGCAGCAGTGAGACCCTAGGATTCAAAGGTCTCATACCAAATGTTATGAAACCAGCTCACAAAATAAAGAAAATATAGATGAATGACTTATAACTCAGCCTCTTCGAGGGGGACACCTCCTTTACATTACATAAATGAACAAATCTTGGATGATACAAATGAGAAAACCTCCTTTCTATATATAGGAGTCCAATGGGTCTAATAGAATCCTAGCCGACATAACAATAACAATTTAAGGGCACAACAATAACAATAGTGGGCTTGTAAGGGGCACAATAATAATAATATGGGGAATACATGGGCAAAATAATAATAATAAGGTGGTTATAATAAAAATAACAATAAGGTGATACACTAGTATTATAGGGACTTGGCATTATCTCTATAGATCCAAAATTGGCCCCTCACTACTTGGAAAAGCAAGAACAAGCCATCCTACATTTTGAGGATACATTTATGCTATTGGGGGTTGAGAGTTTGTAGGATTGTCAAATTATATGGCATGCTCTACTCCACAGTCTAGAAATCAAGGAATATCACTCCCCTAAAACGTTAAGGAAAGCCTTGAGAGAACCTCATTCTACAAAAGAATTGTTCAAAGTCTCAAGACCAATTGGACAGGGCTAAATCTTAGCCTTCACTTGCTATTGGGGCTACAAGACAGAAGATATCAATAGAAAAAAAAAAGTGAGTGGGAATCCATAGAGGAAAATGTAGTATTTTATCCCTAAGAAGGAATGCCATATAAGGTTCCTTCGGATGTCAGAAAGGCAAGTAGGGCCATGCATGAGCTACAAATCAGTGAATAAGTTTCTCAAAGGGTGAGAATCACCTTCTACAGTGGGGTGATGGTGGGCCCCATAAATAGGTATATTACAATTCCCATTTTTCTATCCTCCAACCTATAAATTCTTCTTTTCTCACATTAATTAACATCTTCTTGTCTATAATGTGCTTAAGAGGAATACTAAATGATGCTTTTCATACTTAGTGGGATAATGTAGTTAATGTGCAGGAGAAAGAGAATTTTTTAGTGCATTTACTATGTAGAGGAATGTTGGAGGAATATAAAGGATATGTATGAGGTTTTCCCCTTGCACTTTCTCTCCTTAACTCGACTTGATCCCTAGAATCACTCATATAAAAATTCGAGATCTATTGGCAGACAATGAACTCACATGATTGGGAGGATCTATGGGAGCTAGATCCAATTTTTTGAGATTTTTTGAGGTAATAAGTCCTCTTACGAAGGGTTCTACCCCTCATTCATATTTGTATAAATAAGCAAGTCTCAGGGCTCACTAGGATTTGAATTTTTGGTAGAAAAGGAGAGCTAGTAAGAGTCAAGAGCTTGAGACTATCATTTCTCCTTTGAATGATGTATTTGAACTTCATTTTATGTTAAAGAAAAGTTTATTATTTTCTCAAAAATGAGTTTGTGTCATAGAGATGAGTCCCCTTGGGTTAGGGCCCAACCCAAAGGCTCCAATTTCCATTTGTGTATTCTATTTAGGAATTATTTTTAGTAGCAGCATTTCCTTATTTCTTAGTAGAAGCTTACTTGCAAAAAATATTATTGTTTTGGGCCAGATTACCACCTCTCTTGTGGGAAGTGTGGTTGAAGAGTCTACAATAGTAATAAAAAAATATGTGGTCATTTTCCTTTGTAGGTTGCTAGGCTTTAGATCATTACTAGCTTACATACTCTACTTCTGCATATCTAGGAGTTAAAATCACATTCTTATTAGATATTTCATACTTTTTTTCTGCATGCTACAAGATAGATTGAATCCTAGTGAAATAAAATTGAAATCAAACTTTCCTCTTTAGTTTCATAAAATTTAACTCATCATTTCTTATCTAGTTTATTTTGCTACAATTTGATCATTAGTTTTTCATTTTTTTCAAGTACTAAAAAGGATGGATTGTTGGTATGTAGGTACTACCAGTAAAAAACCATGTAGGCACACATGCCCTACATCTCTCTAGTCATTATCAACCTCTTCCTTGTCATCTCACATTTCCCTCAAAACTCTGACATCGAAATCACATTTCTTGGTCATTCAAGGACACTATGAGCAATTTATTTTGTGCAAGATGGGCATAGAAGAGGTGATAATATTGGAAAAGGTCTCATATAGCCTCCATACTTCCTCATATACACTTTCCCACGTTTAGAATAGTTTTTCCATCCCTGGAATTCCCACAGATCCAATCTTCTAGAAAAACATGGAAATCTTATAGCATCTTGTAGCAATCATGTAGCAATCCCTGTCGGAAAAGTGTTGTTGATAATATCTGCATTCTTCTCATCATTCAATATGTGATGGAGTCTAATTTCTCCTCTTTGCACCATGTCTCAAATGAAGTGAAATATTATCCCTATGTTCTTAGACTTTTCATGAAATACAATATTATCTTCTAGATGGATACCACTCTTTTTGTTGCAATATATCACAGTAGTGTCTAGGACCTTCTCAAATATCTCTCCAAAGAGCTTTCTCAACCAAAATACTTCACAACTAGTCATGCTAGAGGCAATGTACTTTTCCTCGATGGTACTCAATGCTACAAAATTATGCTTCCTTCTCATCTAAGGTATCATGGCATATATAAGGTTAAAACAACATCCATATGAACTCTTCATGTCGACAAAATTTCCTAGTACCGAGAAAGAATCGGTGTATCCATGAAGTCGAACATCTCTGGTAAAATATCTTAGAACAAGTGTGATCATCCCATGTAAATATCTCAAAATGTGTTTGTAAACTATGTAATGTGAATGGAAAGGCTCGATCATGGATTAAATTAATGTGTTCACTGCATAGCATATGTATGGATGGGTGTTCAATTAGAACATCAAAGCCCCAATTAAATTTCTATACTCAGATGGATTTTCCAAATCAGGCCCTGTAATTTCTCCACATAACTTCTTGAAATTACTTTCATCCGGTGTGGGAAAGGACATACATTTTTCCATTCCAAACATTTCCAATAGCTTCATTACATATTTTCCTTGTAAAAGAAATTCTAATCATCCCTTTGCCACACCTCAGGGCTTAGAAAATAGTGCATGATTCCAAGGTCCCTCATTTCAAAATTAGACGTTATCTCCCACTTACAATTGATCATCATGGGATGACTACCTGTCAATAATATATTGTCAACATATAAAAGTAAAATCAATGGCATACCTTGGACTACCTTGATGTAGAGGCTGGGATCAAAATTGCTTCTTATGAATCCCAACGTCACCAAATAACTCCATATGTAGGTGTATCATGCTACATGGGCTTGATTCAAATGATACAATGCATTATTCAACCTAAAAACATGTTTCTTCTGACCCTCTACTTTAAATATCAGTGGTTGCTCAATGTACACTTCTTCCTGTAACATGCCATGGAGGAATCTTGTCTTCATTCCCATTTGATGTAGAGCTCATCCTTGAATTGAAGTAAGAGAAAATATCGAAGGAATGATTGTATATTGAGCCATAGGTGCAAATATGTCATCATAATATTCTCCCTCTTTCTGGGAGAATACTCAATCCATGAGCCTTTCATTGTATTTTTTAATCCTACCATTAATTCCATGTTAAATATTAAATAACCACTTAGAAGATACTACATATTTCCCCTTCGGTATCAACAAAACATCCCATATGTCATTCTTCATTATTGATTCATATTATTTAGCCATAACATCCTTCTAAACTTTTTGTTTCATGACTTCTTCAAATGTGGGAGTTTCATCTTGAATCATAGTGCTCATGGCTGCAACATATCCCTGGTACCTACATGGATTGTTTCTTTCTCTAAATGATCTTCAAACGTGAACATGTTTCTCATCATCCTGCAACGTATCACTAAGCCAAAGTGGCCTCTTTCTAGGAGGAGTATTAATTGGAGGAGAATTTAAGGGATCCATAGGTTCCATGGGATCATCGACAATGTTGATCTCAGATTGAGGCATGGAAGGAGCATCTAAAATATTCATATCACCATTTGTATTCTCCAAAGGAGGACGTGGAGGAAGGTCCCTTTATTTTCCAAGGGAAGCATATTCATAGAACGTTACATCCCTTCTGATTTAAACCTTCATTTGACCAAGAATATATACTCTAAATTACTTAGGATTTTCACAATATCCAACAAACGTACATTTTCTTGATATAACTTCAATCTTTTTTCTTTATCCTTCAGCACATGAAAATATAGAGGGAAGCCAAATATGCGGATATGGGAAACATCCAGCTTGACACCTATGAACACTTCTTTAGGGGTCTTGTTATCCAATGCATGATGGGCTAACCTATTTTTTACATATACATCGGCATTCGTTGCTTCTCCCCAAAGGAACTTCAACAAATTTTGGTCATGGAGGATAGCATGAACAACTTCTACAATAGATTTGTTCTCTCTTTCAGCCAGTCCATTTTGTTCAGGAGGATAGGGCACAATGATATTTTTCTTGATACCTTAATTCTTGTAAAAATAGATGAAATCATTTAAAATGTACTGTCCATCGTTTCCAGACCTCAAGAACTTAATTTCCTTCCCTAATTGATTTTCAACCAAAGATTTGAACTCCTTAAAAATTTTGAAAGCTCCATATTTGTGCTTCAAATACTATATCCATGTATTTCTTGAGAAGTCATCAATTAAGGTGATCAAGTAGATACAGACACTAATATAATGCACGGGAATCATACCACATATGTCGAAATGAATGATTTGGAGGATGTCATTTGTATTTTTCTCTCTTTAGGGGAATGGCCCCCTCATCTTATTTTCACTGACATAACCTTGACATAGTCCATCATGTTGGGCTTGAACATCGGGAATACCAGAGACCAATTTTTTTAATTTCAGAAGAGCGTCATAATGTAGATGGGCCAATATCTGGTGCCATAACTTGCTTATATTATTATCATCATGAACCAATGCTAGAAGAGGTCTTCTGGGGACTCTATAGAGTCCTTCAAATCTTGATACCAATGTAAATGAATCTCTCATAGGTGACCCTACAAGACAAGTAATAACCTTTCCCCTGATAAAAGATACCCTCATCCCTTTGTCTTCTAAAGTAGATATTGATACCAAATTATTCTTCAATCCTAGCACATACACCACATCATGGAGCAATTTAGATTCCCCAGAATTCAAATGAAATTTGACAAAGCCAAATCATTTCATGGGATGAGTGGAATTGTCTCCAACAATAATTTTCAAATTTGACTCCCTCTCTACCAAATTAGAGAGAACTTATTTATACCAAAATAAATGATGAGTGGCCCCATTGTAAACCAACCAACTATCCCACGAATCCAGAGGATAGGAAAGAGTAAGGACGTAAATAATAATCTATTCATATTGCTTTCCAACATTACTTTCATGCCTAGAGTATGTTAACTTATTTTGACGACGATGATATTCTTCATGATCACTTGGAGCATCTCTTATTTTTCTTTCATCTCTTCCATCACAATCATTCCTTCAATCATCTCTTCTTCTTTTATCATTAAACTTGTTGTTGTTGCTTCTAGTGTTGTAGTGTGCACCATTTTTCTTCTCAGGGAAAGCTCAAGCACGGTGGCCTCTCTTACGATAATTGAAGCATTCAATGTGCAAAAATTCCTTAGATCTTCCAAACCTTCTATTTGAATATTGAGGAGAAGGATTTATTGAATTTTATGGACCTCCTTTTCCTTTCCTTTTCTTCTTGTCATGAGTGATGACTATATCAAGTTCTCCTTCTTCATGATTTTATATCTTTCTTTTAGAAACCATCCTTTATTTTTATTGAGTAAGGTTTCCAATAATCTAAGAAAATAATGGAAAATTATTTTTATTGCTTATACAAGTAATGAATGTTTCCCAAATAGAAGGGATACCTCTAAGAGTTACAATCACAAATTCCCTATCAGGCACATATTCTCCAACTCTTTTCGATTGATCTCTAATACAATATTTCCTCATAACATAGGATTGCATAGACTCTCCTTCGTTCATCTTCATATATTTGAGTTTATATTTCAAGGAGAGGATTTCATTCAAATTTTTGACTTCATACATACCAGTTATCTTAGCATAAATGTCCTTAGACTTCATAAAATTTCCATCGTATGCAAGTAAATTATATTGTTAACCATCAACTACAATTATATTTTCTTTTAACTAACCTTTCTTGTTCTTATTCTTGGAAGCAACGAAAGAATTCTTGGGAGGCTCAAATGCTTTTCCTTGAATTTATTACAAAACATCATTGTTATCAACTATTATCTCCACTTTAATCTTCCATACAATAAAGTTAGATGATTCACCCAACTTCTCATGTTACATGAAGAAATAGGAATAAATATTTATTTTATTAGATAGGCTCCTTCAAATTTCCAAAGATGATCGCTTCAATTGTGATCTTCTTTTGGGCTTGTCCTTCACCTTAGCTCTGATATCATAGTAATTTTCACATTGCTTTATGTTTTTTCAGATAATTTAGCCCAATCAAATTCTTCAATTAACAAATTTTTCAATAATAATTAATCCTTCCATTCATCAATATTAATTGAAGATAAAAAAATAAAGAAAATGAACACATCAACAAGAGACACCAAGTTTGGTCAAAGACTAGGGAGAAACCCCACAAGGAGGAAAACCCTTTGAAAATTATTATTCTATTGGATTTTCATAAAAAAATTAGTAGAGAGTAGAATGAGCCCAATACAAAATAACCCATTAGAATTACCAAATAACAATAGGAAATATGATTCCAACATCAATACATATCAGATAAAATGTTTCTTGTCTGCTGTCAATTATGGTGAGATGTTAAAATTAGCCCTATAGCCTAATCACATGGAGGAAGAGATGTACATGTGGTTGAGACCTTCCAATTGCACCCTTGATTCTGTTAGCTTATCGTTAGAACAAAAAAATTCCTTTGATGGGCTTGCGGGTATGACCCAAAACCCTAGAACATGTGTGCGCTTAGGACATTGTGCTTTTGCACCTGTGCAAACAAATTTTCTCAACCGTGTCTTAGACATGCTCAAACCTAACAATGAAAAAGAGAAGAATAATATTTTTGGTGACGTACAAATAATCTTGATGCGTCCAAATGTGCATATGTGGGATTTTCTTAATAAGTACACTTTCCCTTGTCCTAATTGGGTGCTTCAATAGTCAAAATTGGTCCTCTCAAAAAGAGGATTAATCTAGTCCCATGGTTGGAATTTGTAATTGAGCTGCAAAATTAACACTAAAGGATTAAAAACATAATATTATTTCAAAGATGAAATGAAATTCATTTTTCTGTTAAAATTTACGAGTAAGACATATATAAATTTGCTAGAAAAAAATCATAAACACACAATTTTTATCCTAGAAGACCCCAATCTACGAAAAAACCAACTAACAAAATATGATATTATTGTCCCTTGGTAAAAAATAACTAAGCCAACCAAGTGTTCCTTCACTGCTTACATCTTCGGTTCCCTCACAATGGAGTATTTCCAAGCCCTTTGAAGGATTCATTATTTCAAATCCATGGGCACAAAACCCTGTGAAACCAAAGCCATGAACCCAAAGCCACCATTGTTGACCGTGTAACTTTAACTCTTTCACCAAGCCAAATTTACCTAACAACACCTCCTTAAAACTTGACATAGATTTACCTTTAAAAATGCGTCCAAACTAGCCAAGTGAGCCAACATTTCTCACCTCCAAGCCCTAATCCCCTCAAAGTTTATATCCAAGGTATTTGATCTTCAACACACCCCTCTCTCACCTAGGTCTAACTACAAATGTTACCATTAATTTCCAAAGGGTATGTATGCCTTACCAAGTCTTACAACCATGTGCCCATTTACATGTAAAAAATTTCAATAGTTTACATCTCTATCTTCCATAGTTTACCCATTCCACTCACAAAGTCGACGCAGTGAAAAACCTTATAAATTTCTTTAATAAGTTAGTGAAAACTAATCCATTATAGTTCTTCATATTCTTCTCTCCTTGGAACAAATAAATTACATGATTTTGCACCAGTTAAGTGCTCTTTCTCACCTAATCCTTGAATATAACATCTATGAGAAACTTGGGTAGAATATTTTCCCATTGAATATATGGCATGAAAACCATCATCCTATAATGTCTATCATGCATGTTGTTGGGAGGTATAAATGATAAATTTACACCCACATTTAAAATTTCAATTCGGGGTCGTAAGACTTAGAGACTTAGCACAATATATGCCAGAATATGGCCTCAGGGACTTGCAAAATCAAAACCCTAGAACTGATTCGGAAAGGAAATCATGTAGGAAAAGAAATAAGAAATTTAAAAGTAAACAAAATACAAATTATGCTAGAAATAAAGCATGCATAAATTCTTAAAGGACTACAGCTAAATTGTAAATATGAAAAGCATCAAACAAATTCAATTTCAACTATCTTAAACTCTGTACTTAAAATGCTTCTTCCGAATGATGCTTCAAAATCTGTACTTCAAATGTTTTTTTCCATAAAATGCAAGTATCGTTGCTGGGAAGAAATCATAAGTGTATGGAGATATTCAATTCAGTATTTATTGAGCAAAGATATCTTCAAAATATTTTGTTGGACACTTATTTATGATAATTTACTTTACTATGCTAATGAATATTGTTCCCTTAGTTCCAAGGTCAACTTCATGCAATGATTTTAAATTATTTACAAGTGCCAATTTAAATGAAACCTTTATTGATTTTATATCATGATTATTCCCATTTTAAATCCCTGCAAATTAATATATATTTTGTTGTAAAATATATGGAACAGGGAAAGAGTGAAATTGAAAAATAAGAAGCACTTTCTAATTTCTATTCAATTGAATTGCTAAAACAAAAATAAATTCCTAATTAACTACATTGTTAAATTTACTAATCAGAACTTGGGAATTTAAATATTAAACATAAAGGAAATGGTAGAACGAAATTGAAGCACACCACACCACTAAGGGAATAAAACACACGACTCATAAAATGAAAACATTCCTACAATTTCAAGGAAATAAATCATTCTAGCAGTCAACTGAATAAATCCTAAGAATCTAGACAATGAGCTGATTGACGGGCCTGATCTTCCATCTCAATATACCTGAAAAGAAACTACATTAACACAGCATATTGAGAATTTAAAAGAGATGGAAAACATAATTTAAATGCAGATTCATATTATTGTAGAAATCAAACTGCAAAAAATACTGAATTAGATTAAATAACACAAATGTTATAATGTTGGTTCCCATTCATAATCCAGTGTTCTATAGCAAGCTCCAGCATCTCCTATTCTCTACAATACTAGCCTCAGCCTACTTCTATGTGATTACATCCCCCACTCCTCTTATTAGTGCTTAGTGCTCTATTATATAGCAGCAACACTTCTCTAATTAAATGGATTGATTGTTACATAGCATATAAATATAGAATATAGATCGATTGAGATCAAAACAAAAGGATATGTTTCCAATCGGGGTGAAGCTGGTGATATGCTTCTGGAAGTAATTTTTACCAACGCATTTCTGGAAAAGGCAACGCATAGTTGGTAAGCTTCATTTTTCCATATCTATCACAATTCCTTTTAAATTCTCACCCTTTCAACGCTGGGAAAAAATTCTTATATATGATGTTGTCTTTGTGTATCATTGGCCAATATTGCCTAGAAGTAGATGGCATTCCCATGCTTTCGTGTTCCAATTTGAATTTCATGTTGGTCCATCGATAGGCTAAACATTTTTTCAGGCATCATTTTTATGAACTAGTTGCAATACACAATACCCCATTTATAAGCAAGATAAGAGGTAGCTTCACACCACAATAGTTGAATTAAAGTACTTCTTCTAATGTTTCTTGCTATGATGTGTGAAGTGAGCCTTCTATTTAGGTCTACTAGTAAACCAAAATATTGCTGTTGCGCAGACACTAGGAGCTAAAGAATGATAGAAATAATATGTAAAATTTCCTTGGAAGAGCTCAACATAAAAACGTTGCATGCTATTTAGAATTCTCTGCGCACATAATGGGGAAACTTTTGGCTGAATATCATGTTGTGTGACATCCTGATGAACTGAAAATCACATAAAATCTAGCTAAAAGGCACATTGGTGAGGAAGAGATATATTGATTGTTCGATGAAAAATCAAAATCCATAACATCCGTTGAATTTCCTTTTAGCTGATGGAGTATAGAAGGTGGTTCTGCAACTCTTCAGAATATTAAACTTCCATCAAATGCACCATAAGCCAGGACATCTGGACTCAAGTGCCCAAAATTTACCACAGTTACTGACGCATTGCAACTATCAAAAGACATTGCATTCCAATAAATGAATAGCCAAGTTATTTGAACACATGTAGATGTTCAACTTCACTTGCATTTGTGCTAAAACTTATACACCTACTGCCATTAAAATTGAAGCTATGCATATCCTTGCTTGAATTCCAGCGATGATTTCAAAAGAACAGATCTTCATGATGGGAGTTTTTGCATAACCCATGACCACATTATCTCCCGAATGGCCAATTGAAGGATTTGACAAGCCTTGCAATGTGAAATGTTACTGAAGGGAAACATCGAAGTAGATGAATCTGTACTCAAATATGGTTCTGCTTCGTGCATGAATCTGTACTCAAATATAATTCGAGAAACATTCCAACACTGTTGGTGCTATACTTATTCACGTGCCACCAAGAAGCCATTTATTAATGATACTATTACAGAAAACACTCATCAAATTAACTAATAACAAGAATTTATAAATTAATAGTTATTGTCTCTAAATGCCTCTAATCATTAACATAATAGGTTAATAATGATTAAAATACTAGGTACAAGCATGTAATTATGTGATAAATAGCGTGAAAATTTGGGCAAAGATGCAACTCAATACATGTAAATATATTATCAATATTTAAAAATTCACATTGAGAGGCACACAACTTTTGTCACTTCAATTTGATGAATAATTCATCATTTCCTTTTAAATTGAGAATTATTATTACTGTCGTGGTTCTTTTGAGATGTATGTATGTGTAACATGATATTAGTGCAACTAGACTCTCACATATAGCCATTTTCCTAGAGCTATTTGCATCGTTATTCCCTCAACTTATTCCTTTGACCTCTATGTAATTGGTATGCCACCATTAGTTCTGCACCATATTCCTACACCTAAAAATATCTGTGGATTGTATCCTCTGAATATGATGATGTAAATGGAGAAGAAAAATTTGGAGGAAATGGGGCACTTTGGAAAATATCAATAAAAAAATACAAGAATAGTGTATATATGATAATCCAAGGCACACTCTAATAGCCAAAGCTATAACATCTCATCTTGTAGTAAGAATTAAAATACACAACCAACATCTCTATCTTCCATAGTTTACAAATTCCACTCACAAAATAGGCACAGTGAAAGACCTTATAATTTTCCTTAATAAGTTAATGAAACGAATCCCTTATACTTTTTCTTCAGCTACTTCTCTCCTTGAAACAAAAAAACTACATGATTGTTCACTAGCTAAGTTCTCTTGCTCACCTAAATCCTTCAATATAACATCTATGAGAAATCGAGGTAAATATTTTCTCATTTAATATATGGTATCAAAACCACCCTCCTATAATGTCTATCATGCATGCAAATATATGATCAATATTTCAAAATTCTCATTGAAACTCCTTAATATGTAGTAAAAATAAAAATTGTATGGGGACACAATTCAAGTGTACAGCTTCAATCACTTCAGTTTGATGAAGAATTCATCATTTCCTTTTAACTTGACCATTAGATGTATGTAGGTGTAACATGATATTAGTGCAACTAGAATCTCACATATAGCCTTTGTCATGGAACTACTTGCATCATTTTTCCCTCAACTGCTTCCTTCAACCTCTATGTAATTGGTATGCCCCCATCGGTTCTCCACCATAATATTACACCTAACAATATTACTGCATCATATCCTATGACAATGATGAATTAAATGGAGAAGAAACATTTGGAGCAAATGGGAACTTTGGTAAATATCCATTAAAAATACAAGAATAGTCTATATATGCTAATCCAAGGCATACTCTAACACCAAAATCTATTACATCCCATCTTGTAGTCAAAATCCTTAGCAAGAGGAGAGAAAAACATAATTTTTTAATGGAGGAGTAGAAAAATCACCATAGATTAACTTTGAAACATATATCTTTTTTGGCACCCATATCAAATTTTGAAGGCATTCCCTTCTCCATTGTCATTTTTACTATTATCCTCCCTCATTTTTACCTCCTCCTTCATATAGCTCTTTCACACTTGTGTTGCTAAATTATACTCTTCCTCCAATACCAACCACCCAAGATATTCCATTCCTCAACATTATTCATCTCATCCCCTTGGTTTGATCCTATCCCAACTACATTACTACTTTTGACCAAGGTTGATATGTATTATAAAATTATATTATTTTTCATCCATCTCTATGCATTTGGAGTGGAAAAAGTGGAGGAATTAGCTCATGGAACTATTTTTACCATCGGGACCTAGTTTGGAAAAACAAGGTATGAAACCTTCCGGGAGCATTTTGAGGCATGAAACGATTTTTTTTGGAGGTAAAATTTTTTTCACTTCATCTTAAGCATCACACCATTTCATGCTATTCTACACACATATATATTTCCAATTATGCAAGAATCATGTAAATCAGAATCTGTATGCAATCGTTATGAAACTCAAAAGTTCACCTTCCTATTTTTACACCTATATTTCAAGATAATGCCACGTTAGCCCTCATTATTCATGGAAAAGGGGATACCCACGTGATTATGATGTAAAATACTATAGAATATTAAATATTTTTACTCTATTAAGAGTTGATGTAGTCAAAATTAACCACTAGTGTGGTATCGGGTTGTGTTATAACCGGGCCACTAGGATGAAGAGATTTCCATTATTTAAAGAGAATTTTGTTCCATAGTTGAGCAAAGATAGTCATGAGAGATAATAGATAGAGAAAATAGAGAGGATATGTGAATTCTAGCATCCCACAGTCCAAAGGAATTACTTCTTTGCACCTGTAGCCATATTTCCATACAGATAAAGAGAACGAAGCAACCTCACCTTCCAACTGTGTTTTCTCCCAAAAGGGTTTCCGAGAGAGCATATATTGTGTCTTATGCGTTTGTATGGGAGTTTATTTTGTCGTTCTCTACTTTTTTTGCATAATTTCCATTCACATTCATGTACTAATTATAGTTAAATCCATGGATCTATAATTTCAATAAAACTATAATAGTGTAAAAAATCAGTATTTTAATACATTATTATCAGATCTGTTGTGACAAACTTTCTAGTGAAATATCCATTGAAATTTATGGATAATTTGGTATCATAGTAGGTTTCTTTGGGTATTTTATGGAGATTTCAGGGATCTAGGTCAACGGGGCCGAAAATCGTAAAAACCTAATAACTGGGGATGAATATGTAAATGAACATCATGATCCTATAAAGGCAAGGTTTACACGACTCGAACAACAAGTCATACTTATAAACCATAACGTAAGCCTCATCATGGTGGTATTTAATAACACTTTGGGGATATTTGGAGAAGATGGGGGTTTGAATGCAGAGGAAAAATCATAATAGGGATCAAAATATCAGGGAGAAATAGAGAACCAGTCAAAGAAAGAACTCGAAAATGATCAACCCAGTTTGACTATAATGAAACAATCACAGTCCCTGTTTAAATTGAAGCAAAGTTTGATATCAAGTAGTACCATGATGATATCCACACTCTCAAGTTGAACCACTGGTTGTAGCAATTGGAATCTTATTTCAGTGTCCATCATATCGAGGAAGGGAAAAATATCTCATTCACACAGCTTAAATTAGAGGGTCATGCACTGACTTGGTGGGAGATCCATAAGGAAAACCTGAGGTTGGAGGGAGAACCTCTAGTGACTAAGTGGGAATATTTCAAAACCCTCATTATGTCATAGTTTTATCCCATTGGGTACGTGGAGGACCAGTGGATCTGGTGGCATTACTTTAGGAAAAAGTCGAGCCAAATAATTCAAGAGTACGCCACAACATTTAGGAAGATGGATATATTGTTGGGTTTGTATCCAAAGCATCTAGATGTACTCCACAAATATTTGGGGGGTCTTCACCTCCATCTGCGTGAGAATGTGATGTTGTTCAAGCATAAATCAATTGATGCAGCTTGTGTACAGGCACAACACCTATAGAACATAGACCGGAAGAGAGCGCAATCAAGTGTGTCGAAGCATAAGGAGTAACATGATACCTATAATGAGGTAAATATGAAGAAAAAAGGGGGAAATGTAAGAAGACGACAACCACAACACACTAGTTGAAATATCCTAGTAACCATTGCAACCAGTGCAACATCGATGGCCATACCGACGGAAATTGTTTGAAGTTGCATCCAAAGCTAAACATAAATAACAAGAATAAATATAACAAGAAGAAGAATCTCATGGCCATTGATTCAAGAAACCAAGTTGAAAGAAACTCGGATATGGATGAGAAGATCATTCGTACATCAATGCAGAAGGATGTGAATCTGAGTAGCCTTTAGAAAAAATAATAGAAAGAAATGACTAAACTCTTCCATATAAATATATAGGTCAAGAAGACAAAGATTGATTCTTTGTTTAACTCGAGGTAGCAAGCGAATCTCATTGTAGTAGAGTTGGTCAAGAAGTTGGGGTTGGAAGTTCATGATAATCCAAACCCATATCCATTTGGATGGGTCAATAAGGATGCATAGTTGAAGGCAAAAAACATTGTAAAATTAGATATGCTATCAGTGTTGATTTTATTGATGAAGTAGATCTAGATGTGCTTCCCCTTGATGTGTGCAGAGTCATGTTTGAGATTCCACACATGTACATGCATGATTCAACATTCATGATGAGATCTAACCAATATCGGATCATCAAGGATGGAAAATTGTTCATCATCAACGTGCACAAATGAAAGTAAAAAATGTTATTGGTAAGTGTCAACCATGGTGCAAACAAAGCCAATAAATTGATCAATTCCGACAATAAGTGTTTTTTATTGTTTCTAAGAGAAATTTTGTTTGTAGAGGAGTCCATAAGAGGCAACACATCTGTGGAGGGGTAAACTAAGAATAATAAATACCAATTAGAGGAATTTTTATAGGAATACAAGGATGTGTTCTGATATCCTAAAGGGTTACCACCTAAGAAATAAGTGGAGCATGAGATCCAAATATTTCTGAACTCCCCCTTCCTGAATATTAGACTATATAGCCAGTCTGTTATAGAAGCATGTAAGGTTAAGAAACAATGTGTAGCTAAAATGGGGTTTCATTTGACCAAGTACATCACCATGTGGGTGACCCATCGTCATTGTGTCGAAGAAGGATGGGATTTGGTGTATGTGTATATATTACAGGGTGTTGAAAAAAATTGTGCTCAAGAATAGATACCCCCTACCCAGGATGGATGATTTGGTGTATCAGTTATAGCAAGAAAAATACTTCACCAACCTGGAATTGAAGTCTAGACATCACTAGGTTCGAGTCAAAGAAGAAGGTACATGGAAGTTTACCTTCAAAAAGAGAAGGTTTGTATGAGTGGATATTTATGCCATTTGGCCTATGTAATGCACCAACTACGTTTATGAGATTAATGAATGATGTACTGCACCCTATTATAAATTCATTTGTTATAGTTTTTTTGGATTATATGCTGGTATATAGTGCTACCTGGGAATAGAATATCTCACATTCGACGTGGGTGCTAGAAACATTGAAGAAGCCCCAGCTGCTATAAAATCTCAAGAAGTGTGAGTTTGTGCAACATTATTTGGTGTACCTATGGTATGTTATCGGTGGAGGAGAGTTGAGTACACATCCTTCCAAGATGGAGGCCATCATGAAATTTTTAGTTCCTACTAATGTTTCTGAGGTTAGAAATTTCATTGGTGCAACACAATACTTGATTAAATTCATAACCTTGTTTTCAATGGTAAAAGCACCACTCCATGCCATAACAATAAGTGGAAAGAGATTCCAGTGGGGAAAAATTTAGCAGAGGGATTTTGAGGAGTTAAAGAAGAAGATCAGTCAAGCATTAATTTCGCCATTACCAAACTTACAACGACCTTTTGAAGTGGAGACAAATGTGAGTGGGTATGCTATGGGAGTTGTCTTAATGCACAGAGTAAGACCTATATGTTACCATTCTGAATTTTTTCATGGGGAAGTTCTTAACTACCCTACCTACTATAAGGAGATATATGCCATGGTGCAAGCTGTGAAGAAGTGGGATCATAATCTAATGGGAAAGGAAACAATAATCCACATATATCACTAGTTGCTACAGTACTTGCAGGCCCATATTATGCTACAGTAGAAAAGGAATTAGAAGTGGATGGGGTTTCTACAACAGTTTCATTTGGTGATCCAGTATAACAAGGAAGCACAAAAAATTTGGTCCATATGGTTTCAAGGCCACCCAAATAAAATATTGTAGCTTTGGGGACTCTTATGCACACGGAGAAATTCACCCATGATACTTATAGAGAGGAATATTTTGAGGATGAGGACTTCAAAGAGGTGTGTCAACAGTTGTAGAGTCATAGTCATGTGCATAATGGTGACAACACCATTGAATACCATCTCCAAGAAGGGTTACTCTATAGGCTGGATAAGTTATGTATTCCTAAATGTTAGAGATTGCAGCTGATTATAGAGGCTCACACCTCCAAGATTGCAAGGCACTTTGGTATAAGGAAGATCGTAGCTAACTTGCATAGGTATGTGTATTGGCCCAAGATGCAAGAGAAGTTTCTTAGGTTCATAATAAAATGCATAATTTTTTTCACTAGAGAGCCTAGAAACTGGAAACGGGGTTTATATTATACCTTACCTATACCTACTCGTCCTTGGGAAAGCATTTCCATCGACTTTATGGGAGGTTTAATGATAACCAGGAAGGGACATGACTACGTTTTCATGGTACTTGACAATTTTAACAAGATATGTGTTTTGATTCCCTTTAAAATACCATCAGTGGGAAAGAAGCAACAAAAATTTTCTTTGGACAGGTCTGGGTGGAAATTGGGATGCATCATTTCAGAAAGGGATACAATATTTCTTAATGCATTTTGGACTACATTGTTGGATAAGATCAGCACAAAGTTTAATATATCTACAATGTTCCATCCACAAACAGATGGGAAGACAAAAGTAGTCAATGGGATTGATCTGAACTTGATATGTTTGTTTTGTTGTGCTAATTACAAGTTCAAAATTATAATTTATTTGCTTCTTGTTTGCTTATGGTGCTTTAGTTTCATTGGTGCAGGTGAGTGTCAACACTAGAAATTGTCTTATGTATTATGTTGAAATTAATGACAAATAAACAACATAATTAATAACTGAACATAACCATAAACATGTACGAAAAACTATAAACAGAGCCATCAACACAAGTTTTTTATGGAGGAGTTCAACCCTCCTGGGCTACATCTCCTTGGTCCAGCTGCATAGATTGCACCTCTTGTATTAGCTCAAATGTCACAAAAGTTTTGTGTAAATTATTCAATTTCTCTTGAAACATGTTCTATTATATTTGGAGTATACAAATCATCTAATTTTTTTTTTCCAATTACTAAAAACTGACTCTAGATGGTCCAGACTTGACCTCCTTCCCTGGTGGCCCTCGGCTCCCTTGAACTTCCCTATAGAAAAATCACATGTAGAAGTCATTTCAAGCCTTGAAATCCTATGCCATTGTCTCTGGAATTCCAAAATCATCTAATATTGACTATTCATTTCCCCAATTTGGTCAAATATTGCCTCCCTTATGGAAAAACAAAATTTCCTTAGTTTTTCTCCACTAAAATTGGAAGTCCCACTAGTTTACATGACTAAATTTAGAAAATCCACCAAAATTGGTGTGTTGCACCAAAAATTCTGCTACATTAACTGCAATTAATTATAAGATAAGTGAATTTTAAATGGTGAAGATAACCGCATTAGCGCTAAGCGTAATTATCATTAACTACAGGTTAATCCAGATGAACCACAGATTAATGTTGTTAGGGTCCCGTGATTTGGCCGATTGGTGAGCCAAATGACGATGTAACATCAAACCAAGCTTTGGAGCCCAAGGAACTAGCCTTCCTGGACTCAGAGAGGGCTCTCTCTATATGTGTAAAGGATATCTATGTATTTGCTTATCGTGTTCTGATTTTAGGCTAGTTATGAAGTAAGTTTTTGATTTTTTGTATTTTAAGTTGTGAGGGATGAAACTGATCAAAGATATAAAAATAGATAACAAGATGTAGATTAACTGGGCTATGGGTTCAAAAGGTCAAGAAAGCTATTATATGACGATACAAGGCTATTGAAGGGCCGATTTGCTTTCAAGGTAGAAAGGATCTTTGGGAAAAATGGAGTAAATGGACATCAAGTTTGTGAACAACGAAGAGTTTCAAGCATCACTGGTTTAATAGATAACAGAAAAATGGTAAATAAAACCCTTAATCATGCAACATGTAACTATAAACTAATCAACACATCGAAACAAACATTCCAGCCATACATAGAAGTATAAGACCCTCTAACTTTGGGAAATGGATATCAGACTTTGGGGAAAACATATAAGACGGACTAACAACTCAAAATACTATGTCAGAATGCCTAAACACAGTCTTTAAGTTATTGGGCACTTTGACAAACAAGCTTTCACAGTTTTAGGCAAAGGGCTAGATCGGGACTAGGCCTCCTTGGTTCAAACAAAATGATAATCTTAATCAGTCAAAGAGATAGTTTCATGGCTGGAACTATGGACAGTCATAGGTAAGCAGTGCACACCATACATCCTACTCAACATGCATAGAACTATTAATGAAACTAGCAACAATATCCTTAAGCTACTAAAGAGCAGTTAAGAATTCTTTAGTGAAACTAAGGAAGAAGAAAACATAAAAGCTATGAAGATTCAGGAAATTTAAGGTGCCTCCATGGGCATATCTCAAATTTATTCTCCACTGATCTATAGCAAGCAAGAAATATGTATCATAAATGAAAACTAGAAGACAACAACAAAGCAACAAACACTATACCATTCTACCATGTCATGGAATCCATCAACAATCCTTCATCATCCATCCAAGAACATTCAAGAGGCAATCCAAAAGCATAACACAAGTATTTTCTCCAAAGCTCATAAGACCAATATATTGCTTCTCTTCTCAAGTTCAGCCTCATTTTACAATGAAGCCCTTGGAATAAATAGGCTCAAGTGAGGAAAACCTCATGGTGCAACTAGCTATCCCATTGGCCTAATCAAAATATCTAAACTTGTCCTTGAGGCTTTGCAAAGGCCAAGGCACAAAAATATCTCATAAAATATCTAAAAATTGCTAAAAAAGGGAATTTAATTGACTTTGCAACATTTTCCAAGTGCAAAAATAGCTAAACGCACATTTGGAAAAAGCAGATTTTTGAGGTTCAAAAATTACAAAAATACTTCAAATTTATATCAGAAAAAGGTCCCCTGACTTTCCGGAAACATTTGGCAGCCTTCCCGGTGTCGAAACAAGGCTCATGATGGCCCGTTGGAAATCTCTCTGTGTCTACTTTCTGGCGCAACTGAAATAACTCCAATCTGATGTCTGGAAGTCTTCCAAATCTGTACCTGTGTGTAAAAAGCCAGAAAATTGCAGACTGCTGATATGTCGGGCAGAATGTGCAAAAAGTGGGCATTTTTCGCTGTTTTGAGGGGGCAAATGATCTCCAAATGCTCTGAAAATCGCTGAGGGCGTGCCCATGAAATTATGGCATCAACTGGTATCATCTTCCTCCCTTTTCAAATCCTCAAAATGAAATGGTGAATTTATGAGTTTTCGACCAAAAACTCAAAAAATGCCAAAAACAAAAAGTTGTCAAAATGGGCCCAAAATTGGTGCGCATGACTCTCAAGGGTCCCTAGCAACAAGCTCCGAAGCTAAGGCCAAAATGTCAAGTGCTGATGTGCCTTTCTCCTCTTTCCGTGCCGGGCGCTTCCCCTTTGCTTTCCTCAATTTCTCTTGGGTGGCCTTTAACTTGCGCCGGGCGAACTGATTCAATCTTTGATAATGTTGTGTCCTTTTCCTTTGCAGCTCCAAGTCTCTGTTTCCCTTTCAAGTTTCATCTCCAAGTGTTTATTGGATCTTTCTAGCCATGCCTCCTTGTTTTCTTCAATTTCTTGCTTAAGTAGGGCAGTGAGGGGAAAGGCCTGGAGATGGGCCTATTCTTCTTCCCTTTTCTTTTCCAGGGCTCTTTTAAGCCCTATGGTTCTAGGCCTCTTCCGCCTAGGCTGGTCTCCCTCTTCTTCCTCATCAAACTCACCAATGAGCTCTTCTATCTTCATTTGCGCTTTAGCTGCTTCATTCTTGTATTTGATTTCCCGTGCTTCATGAACAACTGTGTGAACATTCATCTGTTTATTTTGGATCTCCAAGAAATGGTTTAAGTTCCTTGCCCGTTGAAGATAATTCTCTAATGCCTCAATTTTCCCCTCTCTATGGATTAGGAGGTTTTCAAGAATGCGGGCTTCATTATCGTTATCATCACTTTGGATTGGGATGACAGCCAATGCACCTCCATGTTTTTCACTTTCTTCAACCTTGCTTTTCCCTTTGAAGGCCAATCTTGCACTTTTCCTTCTTGGCATGTTAGTGGGTGACCTCGTGGGTGATTTTATTTTGCTAGGGACAACTTTTGTCACTTTTGGAGTGGCAGCCTTAGGCCCTTTCTTCCTTGCTGTGCTGGGCTTTGTTATTTTGGGAAGAGGAGACACAACTATTTTACCCTTGACATCTTCTTGAAACTGCTGTTCAATTTTCTGCCCCTGTTCACCAACATCAATTTGTTGTTCTGCTTCAATGCCTTGATCAATTTGTGTTTCAACCTGCTGCTCAAATTCCTGCCCAAGCTGCTGCTCCTGTCCTCCAATATCAAGCTGCTGCTCTTCCTCTTGTACCTGCTGTTCATCATCTTCTGTTCGCTGCTGACCTTCACCACTATCCTGCTGCTGTTCCTCATTTTCAGTTTGCTGCTCTTCATCCCTTTCCTCTTGCTCATGACCTTTCTCTTCTTGCTGCCTACTTCCTTCTCCTTCCTCCTGCTGTCCTGACTGTTCTGTAGTAATTTTGAGCCTTCTCGGAGTAGGCCTGCTGGACAAAGGTATAGGGCGATGAATAGGCTGAGTGGGAGATATATGGACAGGAGGAATAGTAGAGAAATGTGGGTGACTGATGAATACATCCCATGGAACCTCTTTCTTCTCTAGCTGGTGTAGGATGATAATTTTGATCAGAGAATGATGGAAAAGGGAAGGTATTTGCAGAGATGGAGTTTTCTTCTGGACTGTGGATGCCATCTTCTCGATGCTCTTGTATAAAAAGTAAGGGAGATTTAGCTGCCTGGTTCTAGTGAAATGCATCAATAGTCGGACATGGTAGGCATAAACTCGAGCAAACCTCCCTTCAAAAGTAAAATACTTCATTATGACTTTCATAAGAGGAGCATAGCTATCAAGAAGATAAGAAAAAGGAAAAATAGCAGTGAAAGTATCTCTATGCTCAGGCTTGATGAAAGGCTTGTAATCTTCCAAGTCAAGATGGGTTTGTTTGAACCATTTCTCGCCATGATATGGAATCCTGGTGGCTTTGGACACTGATCTTGGAGAAAACTTGAAATCAAGATCTGCTACCTGGAAATGCTTGTTCTGGAACCTCAGGGCGCATAGGTGTGTCAATGGTGAGAAACTTTTGACCTCCTGTATTTTCTGGCAGAAATCTAGACAACCTACTTCATGGAAGTTGAAGAGGATGGATGGATGAGCATTAACCTCCTCTATACTGATTGGCTCATATCTTTTATGCGAACCACTTATGTTGTCTTTCCTTGGAGGCATTTTGACCTAAATGTGCTTTTGAAGAAACAAACAGCCTCACTGTCTATAAACTGCCTTCTTGGAGCCAAACTGTGTCAATTCATTGTTTAGATAGTGAACAATGTCTTTGGATGACTGCACACTGTTCCCTCACAATATAAAGAACCCCTTCTCCCTTAAAAAGTGGCCTTACACCTTGAATGTATCTTAACAAGCCAATTTTTCAATAAGAGACCACACAGTGGAAAGGAGACAAACTGTGAGGTGAAATTTCTGTGTAAAGTGTTAAGAAATCACCTTGATCTTGTGAAGTTTGGAGGTCAACAACACATTTTGGTACCTAGGATCAATAGTGGACTTTCCAATCATTACAAACCTGCCCTTCCTAGTGTGCCAATCACTCAACAAACTTATGTCTTATGCAATCAACCCTTAGTATAATCAGACAGTCAATGTCACAGTCCTGGAACAAAGGTAACAGAGTTTTAAAAAGCTCCAAAAGTTTTAAGCAGAGGCTGTAGGAGTTTTCTCTTTTCAAAATAATCAAGGCCTCTTATCAATGTAACCCTTGCCTTTGTAGAAAAAACCTTTACTCTATATGAACATCCACTTATCAAATAAGCTCGAAGAACAAAAGACAGTCAAGCAACATACACAATGAAAACTGTCTTTTCTGTGAGAAGTAGGAGCAACTTTGCCCTGTAGCTTTCAACCAATAAAATGCTCTTTGAAAAAACCCTTTTTTCTTATTACACTTCACTATTCTCTATTGGTATGTCACTTCATCAAACAAAATCACACCACATACATAGTCAACCTCCAGTGTGGGCATACAGTCAATCTCACTGTTATGGAACAAGGTGACAGAGTTTTTGAAGAATGCTTTAAAAGTTCAACAAAGCCTATAGGAGTTTATCTTGTCAAATAGTTAAAGCACCTTATCAATGTGAAACCCTTGCCTTTGTAGAAAAAACCTTCACTCCATCTGAACATCAACTTTATCAAAATAAGCTTGAAGAACAAAGACAGTCAAGTGGAATACTCAGTGAAAAACTGTCTCTTTCTGTGGTTTATAGGAGTGACTTTGCCTTTTGAAGTTTGGAAGGTATAGGATCTTTTGTCCTTTGATTAATAAAGGTGAAAACACACAGCTCCTAGTTCAACATATCTCTTTCCCTGTAAGCACTTTTATCAGTATGCTCACCACTCCAGCACAGCTTTTGAACAATGGATATTCTCACAGAAACAACCACAATTTATAGGTATGGTAACAAAGTTTCAAATAAGGCTACAAGGTTTTATCTTCTCACACAAACAAAAATCCTTTTAGTATGGAAACCCTGTCCCTTCAAAACCATGCCCTTCCTTGCCCTTGCATATCAATCAGCAACTACTCATAGTGTCATACACAGTCAAGTCAAAGAAAACACAGTGATGGCACTTTCTGGTGTTGTGGGTAGGAGAACCCTGCTTTTTGATGTTTTTATGATATGGAAACCAACAAACTATATGAGAATCCTCTCATATGACAACTATCTTTCCTTTGTATCACTGTTTCTCATCATTATTTGACCCACACGCCCTCAAAATGTCCTTGGAAAACTTCTGACTGTTTCAAAATAATGCGTATAACATGACAGTTTTTTGACCTTGTTTTATCCCAATTTTGAGGGTAATTTGCAATGGTTACTCATACTAGTGCTAATTCAACCCTTTGGTGTTTTGCTTCTAACTCCATCACCACATCAATACCTCATTTTTTGTAATTTGAACTGTGGTTTTTCAAACCTCTTACAACACTTAGCAATTTTGAAACCAAGGGGGGGAGCACGTAAAAATACCTTTATAACTTTGATGAGGGCCTTGTAAAGAGTTGGAGTAGCTTTGCATATGAACTGGAGGCGTGTTGGAGGGTTTAAACTTGTGCGGCACTCTGTAGAGGAAGAACGTCACGCAAAAAAACCAACCGGGCGGCCTGTCGGGTCGTGGTCAGGCGTGTCACACACACGTACAGGCGCGTCGCGCGACCGTCTACCGCCTGTGTTAAAAATATCCTGAGCGCGTCGCGCAATTTTCCAGGTGCGTCGCGCTGTTAAACTGCTACAAACTTTTTCAAACTGCTCCGAACTTCTTTTTTTGAGCTTGAGGGAATCAAAAGGTCTTTGCTCGAGTTGGGGTGTTTATGCAATGAATTTGCAATGATCTCTATCATATTGGAATGCACAAAATGGCCAACGGTCTTAATCCCTTTTGAAATGTAAACAAAACGCAAACTCTTGGTTTAGTATTTGGGAGGGTTTATTCAACGTTTCTTTTGGAAAGCCTTTGTTTTTAGACCGAAGTTTAGAAACCTTCTTTTGAACACACGACGAATGTCTTTCATTTGGACATGTGCACAAAGGCAAAGACTACTTGTTTTATAGGCAAGACTTTTCTTAAACCTTATGAGAAATTGAAATCTTTTGACTGTTTCTTACCAGAGGGAGAAATATGCCCTTTGTAACAATGGTGTATAGATTTTTCCTTTAATAAAACCTTGAAAAATATGTCACAGTTCCTTTGGCTTCTCTGAGTATCTGCTTTCACTAGGTTCCAGTATTTGAAAACATGTAATTATCTTTTTGCATATTTGTAAACTTGTTTGGAGTGCCCTTTCTGTTGAAGAAAAACTTAACTTCCACTTCAGCACCCCTTTTATACTTCTGATTCTTTAAGGGCATAGCTGCCTCTGTCATTTGAAATAAGGTGACCTAACTTTTTAATTTGGTTTGACATTCTCTGCCTGTAGGTGTTTCATCAGTCTTTTCTTCCACTGTAGGTGTCAAACTTGCTGCATTTTTTCATAGTTTGCCATGGTCTTTAATTTAAGAAGGGCACCTTTTCACTACACTCCTCTGCTCAAAACATATTATATAATATCTCTGTCCATTGAATCATGAAAACCTATTTTTGCCTTGAACTTTCTAAAACACTGACAGTCTATCAAAACACCTCCTTTGCCTATGATGAACAATAGTCCCAATAGTGATGTCTCTTGGTGATAAAACTCAAATTTCCTTTGCCAACTGATTTTCTTTCCATGCTTTTCAAAGTTTTCAAAACTCAGATCATAACTTGTGGATAAGATGTCCTTTGAAACTTTGACTATTCTTACTTAGAGGAGGAAATGTCTCTTTTTGGAGCTGTGGCATTTAGATTTTGCCTTTGATGATTTCCAGAACCTGAAACATTGTGCCAAAGCTCTTTTTTGTACTTGATGAGCTTGTATACCTGTTTGCAAGAGACAAACTAGATCAAATACATTTTTTCTCTGGGTATCATACTATAATCTTGTCTGCAATGTAAATCTAATTAGGTGACAGGTGTTGCTTGACTGTAGATGAAGCTATTAGGTGTCTTTGAATTTTCTTCTTTGAATGTGGGTAGAATACAAAACAGAAGATGATACATCAGAGTTAGAAAGTGAAACAAGGAGAGCAGCCCTTTTGTTTCCTGTGAAGGAGATCTTTACTGTCTCATTGCACTGCTCTTTGTTGAGGGGAAATTGAACTGTCACCATTTTCCTTGGTCAACTTATGATAAGTCATTTGAAAGATAATCTCTGTGAGTAGGGAAATTAGCACTCTTTGAAAAACAAACATTCTTTCTTCTGCTCACAGATACCGAGGCTCCTTCTGGCCACTTTCTTCTGATGGAGTTCTGAAAACACCAACTGCTGTATCTGAAGAGAAAATACATGTCTTTGTGGTGGAGTGTAACTTGCATGTACTACTTTCCTGCCTCTTCTTTATGTTCATCCAGAAACCATGGAATATACTTCACACTTTAACAGGAACAAAAAAAACACACAGGGGTCTTTTCACTGAAGTATTTTCCTGTTTAAGACTAATTGAAACTATGCATCTTAACACCCCTGCAGAGATGTTTGTTATGATAGCTTTGACTAAGGAGTCCTTTTTGATGTGCCTTGATGATGACTGAAACCTCAACTGATTCTCTTTATAAAACTACACACTCTGTCTCCTCTTGCCTTGCACATTTTAGATCTTAGCACTGTTATAATCATCATTTACACTTAGAAACCTAGAGTCACTATTTTACTGTCTAGTAAAAAGCAAGTTTGTGCTTTGCAATCCTTTAAAGTCAATATTGGCCAGCGCCCTCTGCTTGTAGATGAAGGAGGCGCCTTAACCCTCTGCTTGTAGATGAAGGAGGTTCTTGGCCATGACGAATTACTAGTCTGTTTGACAGTGGTGTCTTTCTTTTACTGTGATTTCATGCTGAAAGGAAGCTGCAAGGTCTTGATGAGTAACTCTCTGTCTTGCAGATAGATCTCAGGCTCATGTTTACATTGAGAAGCAGCTGTTCTTCTAAATGTAGATTCAAGAAATTTCTTCTAAGATGATGTTATATTTCCTGTCTTTGTAAAACCCATAAAACACTGTAAAACACCTAATAATCAGCTTGAGACTGTGGTCTATGCAGTGCTGAGAATTAGGGGTGTGTAAGTGGCGCGACTTAGAGCTGTAATCAATTTCATTTGCAGAGTGGGAGGTCTGTCATGAATGGTCTATATCAGATGGAGGTTTTTGGAATTTTGATGTTTGCCAAAGGTAAAATTCCTTAAAGCGCCACTTCCTAACTTAGGGGAGGCTTTCGAAACAAACTTGGATTTGACTTTTAGAGCTGATGGGCAGACCAGTAGGGCTGAAGCTAGATAGGATAGTGATAATGAGTTTTAACTTTGACATGGGCGGACTGAAAAGGAGGGCGAAAAAAGTTTTATGAGGGTTTTCTAGATGACAAATTGACATAGGGAAATCAACTTCTAGAAAACTCAGTTATGGTTCTAGTCATCACTAACAAGTGAAAAATACTGATGACTAACAAATGTCATAAAGTATGGCTTAACATTTAATTAACTCCGCAACATTTAATTAACTCCACCTATCCCACTGCACAATAAATACCTATTATGGTGGAAGGTTTACTAAATTCCATGATGTGGCTTAATTTTTAAACGATTGGCTTGTGGGGTGGAGGTACGGAGTTCAAACCTGACCCTGCCCCATTAAATAACTTTTGCCATTTCATATAAACGTGGACCTTGGTTTAATTTACGTGGACTATGAATTTTTTTTACCATATGCATATATTAATGTGACCTTTGCATATGAACCATATTACGATGTTTGTATTTCGATAATGGTTTAATTTAATTTAATATTTAAATTCAATATAATATATAATATATATAATATGTCTTAAACATATTATATATATATATATATATATATATATATATATATATATATATATATATATATATATATATATATATATATGAAATCATAATTAAACAAATAAAAAAACAATTCCATCTTAGGTTCATTAGGAGAATTTCATCCACATAGGCCAAACTGGTGAATTAGAAAGTGCCTCTTGTCACAGCCTCATTGGCAGAAACCTGAAGAATATTCCAAAAGATTCATTTTTGCTGACTGGGCTGCCATGTCAGCAACCTGTCACAATTATGCAATTTTTTTAGCTGTTTGAGAAAATAGACAACATGCCATAACTTACTCATACGAACTTGGATTTTTGCAAGTTTTTTAGTTGTTTGAGAAAATGGATAGCAGGCCATAACTTACCAATATCAGTTGTGTTGAAATCCTGGTGACGAGCTCTACATTATCGTCCTAGTTTCGTGAAATTATGAAAACTTTGATTTTTGAGCTAAATACTGAGCACCTGATCATTCCTCCCCACTAGAAGCCTTTTAGACCTCAAAATCTCTCTTTATTACTTATTATGTGGATGAGGGGATTGTTCCCTCACCGTTCCAGTCTCTATTCACTGAAATTTTCCCAATTTCATCATTTTTAGATTTTCATAAAAAGTCAACATTTTCATCGATTCGTGTGACCTTCTCTTGCTGCCTTTGACACTGTCATGTTGCAATATTTTTGAATTTTTAGAATAATAATCTATTCTTGAAAAAACCATCTTTTTCCTACCTTTGTCAACAATCTATTAGGTCCCTATATTACTAGTATAGTCCCTTATTGTTGTTAGTGTAAACCCCTTATTATTATTATTGTACCCTTGTAACCCCCATTTTGTTATTATTGTGCCCTTAAATTATTATTGTTAGGTCGGCTAGGATTACATTATGGCCCCATGGACTCCTATATATAGAAAGGAGGTTTTCTAAATTGTATCATCCAAGAATTGTTCATTTATGTAATGTATTGGAGGTTGCCCCCTTGAAGTGGCTCATTTCTAAGGCGTTGATATCTCTTTTCTTCTCTTTTTGGAGCTGGTTACACAACATTTGGTATCAGAGCTTTGGATTCTAGGGTTTTCGCTGCTCCAACCAGGTCATTGTGGCATTTTCGCTATAAATTTTTTTCTATGAAGTTTCAGAAGCTGAAATTTTTAAGGTGCAAAGCTGAAATCCTAAGGAAGATCGTCCAAAAATTTCAGAGCTTGGTTCGCAACATTTTTGGAGATATGATCTATGGAAGTTAGGTATTTTTTCAGGATCCTAAACAGGTCATCGTCACATTTGCGCTATAACGTTTGTTCTACGAAGGTTCAGAATCTGAAATTTGTATGGTGTAAAGCTGAAATCCTGAGGAAATTTGTCAAAAAATTTCAGAGCTTGGTTCGCAATATTTTTGGAGATATGATATGTGGAATGTAGTGCTTTTTCAGGCAGCTAAATTTCATCTCAACGAGGTGATCGTGGGAAAATTTCAATAACTCTCTCTCTGGGCATCGAATTGGAGTGTTGTAAAAAGTGGTTGCAATTACACAGATTTTAGTTTCTTGGATATAAATTTCAGAGACAAAGGACAAAACAGTGACACGTGGCAAGTCGTACAAGTTCGCTCTACTGAACCAGTCCATAATTAGCTCATTGTGGGATATTGGACACAACTTGGTCTTGGAGAATCCAAATCAGGTCAAACCTGTGGCATTCAAAATATAATTTAGAGGGCTACACTGATACCGAAATTAAAATATTGAAGTGCTTCAGTCACAGAGATAATCCAATTTCAATATCGAGCACCTCAAAAGGAAGTAAAAGGTGTGTATTTGTTTTTCCAAATTGCATAAGTCTTGTTTGAAGAATCAATTTGAATTGATTCCAAGGGCATATTGTAGAATAGATATTAGTATTGGGTTCTAAAAGATGCCTCTTAAAACTAATTCAACACCCATTAAGCCTTCAGAAGGCTCTACCATGACTCATGAAGATGAAGAATTGCAACATGATCTATCAAAATTACAAGAGCAAGTGCAACAAATTTCACTCTCGCAAAGAGCAATAAAAAATGAAATGGAAGTTTTGAAGAAATGCATGGAAGTGAAGATGGACGGTTTGAAGAAAGGCATGGAAGCTAAGATGGATGGCGTGGAAGTGAAGATGGAAGGTTTGAAGAAAGGCGTGGAAGCTAAGATGAATGGCGTGGAAGCTAAGATGGATGGCATGGAAGCTGGCATGGAAGCTAAGATGGATGATCTAAAATCAAACATCGAATATTTGAAAAAGTTGATACAAGAAATGTTTCCTAATGGTGAAAAGATAGTAGAAGAACCTCATGATGAGAACAAAATAAATGTTAATCGTGATTTCATAAACTCTAATGTTGACGGGAAGAACCACCATATTCCAAAAATGGATATGAGGAAGTTTGATGGAAAGGATCCTGTAACATGGATACTACAGATGGAGCAATATTTTGATCTCCATAACGTGCAAAACACACAAAAGGTACGCATTGCAACTTTACATTTAGAACAAAATACATTTGTATGGTATGGATGGCTTTGCTCCCGTAAAAAAATTGTCACTTGGTCAATTTTTACGGAGGAAATGATAGCACATTATGAGGATACAAAGAGAAACACCTTCTTTAGCCAATTGATAAATCTCAAACAAAAGGGTTTAGTGGGGCAGCACGTTGAGGACTTCCAAAAATTGAATATAAGGGTAACTGATATTCCAGAGGAACACAGGATTGATCTCTTCATAGGCACTTTAAAGGATAACATTCAACATGAAGTTCACGTTCTGGAACCTGATTCATTGGAGAAGGCATTCAGGTTGGGAAGAAAAGTTGAATGTAAAATTATGGCGACAAGGAAGCCTACCACTCAATTCTATAAAGAAGGAAGTGTTGCTACGCCTAGATTTCCACAACCTACAAGGTTGACACCACAAAAATTGGAAGAAAAAAGAGCAAAAGGGCTTTGCTATAGTTGTGATAACAAATACACTAAAGGTCATAAGTGTGCTGAGAAGAAATTATTTTACATAGATTGTGAAGAGGAAGAAGAAAATGAACAAGAAGAGGATATACACCAGGAACCAGCCCTAGAAGAGTAAGAAATGAATCTGACCATATCGTGTAATGCACTGGCAGGAATTACCACTCCTCAAACTCTCAATATAGAAGGACAAATCAAGAATAAAAAGGTAATAGTGTTGATTGATTCAGGTAGCACCCATAATTTTATTCATTGTAAGGTAGCCAAGGAATTAAATTGTTTCATATACCCAGCACCAGAATGTCAAGTGATGGTTGCAAATGGAGGAACTATAAATTGCTCTGGAAAATGCCATAATATCAAGCTAACCATGGGGGAATATGTATTGACTAGTCCAATGCTTTCCATTCCTATGGGAGGTTTTGATGTTGTACTAGGAGTACAATGGTTACAATCTTTGGGGACGGTAGCTTTTAATTTTCAAGAACTTTTCTTGAAATTTTTTTCAGAAGGAAAGGAAGTCGAATTACGGGGTATTGAAGGGAAGCGGGGAAGGATAATAAGCTCTAATGTCATGACAAAGCTTCTAAAGAAATAACAACGAGGCGTAATTGCACAATTATGCTCACTAGAAGTTCCGACATCAAAATCATCTATTTCTGCAGATCTCCAACAAGTCTTGGACAATCATTCCAAGGTGTTTGAAACTTCCAAAGGAATCCCACCTATTCGTGATCATGATCATGCTATTCATTTGATTCCAGGAAGTGTTCCTCCAAACATCAGGCCTTATAGATATCCTTACTTCCAAAGAGCGAAATTGAACGTATGATTGCAGAAATGTTAGAGGCGGGTATAATTCAACCTAGTCAAAGTTCTTTCTCTGCTCCTGTAGTATTGGTACACAAGAAGGATGGATCATGGCGAATGTGTCCCGATTATAGGGAGCTCAATAAGCTCACCATTAAAGACAAATTTCCCATTCCTGTGATTGATGAATTATTGGATGAATTACATGGAGCAATTTATTTTACCAAGTTGGGTCTTCGTTCAGGATATCATCAAATTAGAATGAAGACTGAAGATATTCCAAAAACGGCATTTCGAACTCATGAGGGTCATTATGAATTTTTGGTCATGCCTTTTGGCCTTACCAATGCACCTTCTACATTTCAAGGGTTGATGAATTCCATTTTCAAACCCTTCCTTAGAAAATTTGTGCTAGTATTTTTTGATGATATACTAATCTACAACAGGTCTTGGAGGGATCATGTTGAACATGTTGACAGGGTGCTCAAACTATTGCAGGAGAAACAATTATATGCAAAAAAATCCAAATGTTTCTTTGGAGCACAAGAGGTGGAATATTTGGGTCATATTGTATCTCACGAGGGTGTTAAAGTAGACCCTAACAAAATTAAAGCCATTAAGGAATGGAAAGTCCCCACAACCATAAAGCAGTTGCGAGGATTTCTCGAGTTAATAGGGTATTATCGCAAGTTTGTTAAGAATTATGGGAGAATAGCAGCACCTCTAACAACATTATTGAAGAAAGATGCATTTTCATGGACTCCTGAAGCAACTAAGGCCTTTGAACATGTTAAAGAGGCAATGTGCCTAGCACCGGTCTTAGCTACGCCAGACTTCACAAAAACCTTTATTGTGGAATGTGATGCCTCAGGAAATGGAATTGGTGCAGTTTTAATGCAGGGAGGAAGACCCATTGCTTTTGAAAGTCGTCCAATCAAAGGAAAGTATTTACAGAAACCTATTTATGAGAAGGAAATGTTAGCAATACTGCATGCACTAAAGAAATGGTGAACTTACCTAATGGGAAGACACTTCAAGGTATAAACTGATCATGATAGTCTTAAACACTTTTTGGAACAAAGACCATCTTCAGAAGAGCAGCAAAAATGGGTCACAAAGATGTTGGGTTATGACTTTGAAATAATCTACAAAAAAGAAAAGCTTAATGTTATTGTAGATGCACTTTCAAGAAAGAATGAAGAGGTGGAAGCATTGCTTTGTGCCATTTCTATTATCCAACCAGATTGGATAACCGAAGCAAGAGATGAATGGAAGAAGGACAAAGATGTATGGACACTCATTCAAAAGTTGCAGCAAGATCCTAGTACATCCGATACATTTAGTTGGAAAAATGATTCCTTATGGTACAAAGATCGCTTATATCTTTGTAAGAATTCCCATCTAAAACAAAAGATTCTTCTGGAATTGCACACTTCTCCTTTAGGAGGACACTCGGGATTTTAAAAAACTTACCACAGGGTGAAGAAAGAATTTTTTTGGGATGGCCTTAAATCTGATATTCAAAAGTTTGTGGCGGAATGTTTGGTTTTCCAGCAGAATAAAGTGGAAACAATTAAGACCCGGGGACTTCTACAACCTTTATCCATTCCAAGTCAACGTTGGGAGGAGATTTCAATGGATTTTATCACAGGTTTACCTAAGTCCGAAGGAAAGAGTGTCATCATGGTGGTAGTTGATAGACTTACCAAGTATGCACACTTTTGTGCATTATCTCATCCATTTAAAGCAAGTACAATTGCTACTACATTTATGGATAGAATTCAAAATCTACATGGAAGCCCAAGGGTTATTGTGAGCGACAGAGATCCCATTTTTACTGGAAATTTTTGGACGGAGTTATTTTCTTGTTTGGGTACTCAATTATCTCATAGCTCATCTTATCATCCTCAATCTGATGGTCAAACTGAGATAGTAAATAAATGTTTGGAAGGATATCTTCGTTGTTTTGTATCTAAAAAACAAACACAATGGGTCAAGTGGTTACCTCTCGCGGAATGGTGGTATAACACTTCCTTCCATACGGCAGCAAAAATGACCCCATTTATGGCACTTTATGGATATCATCCACCATCGATCACATCATCTTTAAAGGAAAATTCGAAGGTTCAAGCAGTGGAAGATCACATCGAGCATCAGCAAGAAGTTCTCCAACTCTTAAAGGATAACCTGAATTTGGCACAAAATCGAATGAAACAACAGGCAGATCAACATCGTAGCGAGAGAAGTTTTGATGTAGGAGATTGGGTATTTTACGGCTACAACCATACAAACAAATGTCCCTCAAGCAAGCAAAGAAGGATAATAAATTATCGCCAAAGTACTATGGTCCTTACAAGGTGTTGCAAAAGATTGGTACTATGGCATACAAATTGGAACTTCCTACTTCTTCGCGAGTACATCCAGTTTTCCATGTTTCATGCTTAAAGAAGGTTATAGGTGAAAATCTTCCAGTTCAAACAATATTGCCAGAACTTGATGAGGAAGGAAAAATCATATTGGAACCTGAAGCAGTCACGGAAATAAGAACTCGACAACTACGTAATCGATCAATTTCAGAGTATCTCATCAAGTGGAAGAACTTACCCACTGAAGATTCTACATGGGAGGATGAGAATTTTATACAGAAGCACCCAGAGCTACTCAAGCGTTGAGGACAACACTTTTTTGAAGGAGAGGGGCGTGTTAGGTCCCTATATTACTAGTATAGTCCCTTATTGTTGTTAGTGTAACCCCCTTATTGTTATTATTGTACCCTTGTAACCCCATTTTGTTATTATTATGCCCTTAAATTATTATTGTTAGGTCGGCTAGGATTACATTGTGGCCCACTAGGATTACATTATGGCCCCATGGACTCCTATATATAGAAAGGAGGTTTTGTAAATTGTAACATCCAAGAATTATTCATTTATGTAATGTATTGGAGGTTACCCCCTCGAAGTGGCTCATTTCTAAGGCGTTGATATCTCTTTTCTTCTCTTTTTGGAGCTGTTTACACAACACAATCAAAGAAAACTTATAAACTTTCCCACCTTGCACATTGTCACCATTGCAATTTCTAGTTGATATCGCTTTGTACTTGCGTCGAATATTGACCAAGTTTCTTCACCATTTCCATGTACCTTTTCGAAACCATAAACCAACATTTGTGGAACCCATAACTTCTTTACCAAGCTACTTTGTCACTTTCTCTTTAACCTTTGCACGCTCTTTCACTGACATCTTGTTTCCAACACCATTCAACACTACTGTTGACTGCTGCAAATTTTTTTCACCTTCTTTCACAGGCAACCTGTTAACATCCTAAAACAACTCATTACAAACATAAGCATCCTTACGAAAAGTGTGATTCAATAAATCTCTTTGTTTCATCATCGATAGTGTCAAGTTCTGACTTTCATTCACTATCCTCTTCATTTCACTTGCATGCATAAGAGAAAAACATGTTTTCTTCTTATGTGCTCTAATTATGTACTCAATACCATCCTTAAACAAGTCATACTTGTTCTCATGGTGATGAAAAAAAACTTGCCTATCATACAGATAAGGACTTCCTAGTACAATACCAGATATTTCAAGCGGCACCACATCAAGCTCATCTTCATCAAGAAAGTTTGAGTTAATGGTGAATCTTAGCAAGCACTTCCTTGTAACTTGCAAGTTTTCATTCTTTAAAATCCAACACAAACGATATGTTCTTGGATGTCTAATTGTTTCAAGGCCTAACTGCTTAACCAAATATTCAAAAATCAAGTTAGCTTTTGACCCACTATCAAAAAGTGTATCAATCTTGGTATGTTTAGAGACAACACTTATATGGGAAATTTCTATTCTTGTATCTTCATCATGAGTATCATTTGAACAATTTGAAGAACTAGTTCTTGCAACATGTTTAGCTTTCAAACCCATGGCTATAATTTTTGTCTCATCTCTTGAATCTAACCCTAAGTCTTGTTCATATATAGCAACAGCTTTCCCCTTCTCTTTGGCTTTCAGTCTATTTGGTTTCAATTCTAGATGAAGTTGCCAACAATGGTCTTCATCATGGCTAGTCTTTGAGTAGTTCTTGCATGTGAGTTTCTCCTTCTCTTTTTTTACAGAACTATTTCTTTTTCCTCTTCCAAAAAAAAATCCTTTCCCATTACCCTCACTTTCCTCTTTCTCCTCTATGCCTTACTTTTCCCTTGCATATAAGTGTGTGGCTTGTACACAAACTTCATCTAAATTTCATTGGTTAAACATAAGAATAGTAGGCTTCAAATAGGAATGTAAACCTCCAATATATTTCAAGAGTGTATCTTAGGAATTCAAAATTACTCCTAACAACAAAGTTCTCTTTCTAAACTCCTGGATATAATCTTGAACTGTTTGACCCTTGAGTTGCCTAAAATTTTGGCAAATCATAATAGCTTTTTTCATGTAAGCTAAAGGATAAAGCTGTCTTTTAATGGAAGAAATAAACTCAACCCAAGAAATGAATATCTTACCATGGATTTGCATTTTCTCTTGAGTCTTTGTTTCCCATTAAACTAGTGCTACTCCTTCTAGCCTCAATGAAGCCAATTGGATCTTTATGTTGTCATATTATAGATTTTGAATTCTTCAATACACCTCCAATTGATGAATCAAATTATCCAACTTATCCTCATTTACCTCACCATTGTACATGGGTAATTCAAACTTTATGTCCAATTTGAGTAATGAAATTTTTCCTCTTATGGCCCTTGAGTGAGTGTGAGTGTGAGTGGTCTTTGTGGTGGAAGTGGAACATGATGCAGATGGGGATGATGAGGATGATGAATATGGAGGAGATGGAGGTGGATTTACTCCACTACCCTTTGAACTCTTCTCTTCATCCTTCTTACTATTTTAAGATCCTTCTCTATGTGGAGGCTTTGAACCTTCTCCATATCTTTCTGCCATGAAAGCTTCATACATGATTTTAACCATTCTTTCCATCTCTTCGAAGTCTCTCTTAACATCCTATTCTTCAGAATTTTCATTAGTATCTTTATATCCTAACATAATGGCTTTGGATTCAAGCTCAACCTCTGTAGCTAGTATCCCTTCAATCACTTCATCTTCTTGTGCATTTTGTACCTCTTCAATCTCAAATAGTGATAACACTTGAGGTGATTCAGACACAACTGGGAGTGAAAATTCAGGTGGAGATGGTGGCCCTGTGCCTCTCCCTCTTCTAGTCCTAACCTCAAGACTAGCAACCAATAGTTTCCCTTCTCGTCTCTACAATCTTAACCTTGTAAGAATTACAGAATTGGAACCATTAAAACTCTTTTACACAAACTCTAGCAAAGAAAGAAAATAACCTTAAGCAACCCGATGCTCTAAGACCACCTGATTTGAACTTGATATGTTAGTTTTGTTGTGCTAATTACAATTTCATAATTATAATTTATTTGCTTCTTGTTTTCTTATCGTGATTTAGTTTTGTTGGTGCAGGTGAGTGTCAAAACAAGAAATTGTCTTGTGTTTTATGTTGAAATTAATGACAAATAAAAAACATAAGTAAGAACTAAATATCAAAATAAACATGTACATAAAACCATAAATAGAGCCATCAACACAAGTTTTTGATGAAGGAGTTCACCCCTCCTGGGCTACATCTCCTTGGTCCAGCTCTATAGCTTGGGGCTATTGTATTAGCTCAAATGTGGAGAAAGTGTTGTGTACATTATTAAATTGCTCTTGAAACCTGTTATATTTTCTTCAGAACATAAAAATCATCTAAAAATGACTGTCCAATTACTGAAAATTGACTCTGGCTGGTCCAGACTTGACCTCCTTCCCTGGTGGCCCTAGGCTCCCTTGAACTTCCCTATAGAAAAATGACATGTAGAATTCATTTTCAGCCTCTGAAGCCTGTGCCATTATCTCTGTAATTCCAAAATAATCTAATATTGAGTATTCATTTCCCCAATTTGGTCAAATATTGCCTCCATTATACAAATTTCCATAGTTTTCCTCCACTAAAACTAGAAGTTTCACTAGCTTACATGACTAAATTTAGAAAATACGCCAACATTGGTGCGTTCTGTCAAAAATTCTTCTACATTAAATACAATTAATTATAAGACAAGTGTAGTTTAAATGGCTAAGAGAAGTGCATTAGCGCTAAATGCAATTATTGTTAACTACAAGTTAATTCGGATTAACCGCAGATTAATGTAATAAAGTATGGCTTAACATTTAGTTAACTCTGTTGGTCCCACTACACAATAAATACCTATTGTGGTGGAATTTTTACTAAATTCCGTGTTGTGGCTTAGTGGTTAAATGATTAGATTTTGGGCCGGAGGTTCAGGGTTCAATCTCGACCCTGCCCCATAACATATAAACGTGGACCTTGGTTTAATTTACGCGGACTATGCAGATCTTTTACCATATGCATATATTAGCATGACCTTGGCATATGAACCATATTACGACGTTGGTATTTGGATAATGGTTTAATTTAATTTAATATTTAAATATAATATAATGTATAATATATATTATATATAGATATATATCATATGTCTTAAACATATAATATATATAAATATAAATATAAATATAAATATAAATATATATATATATATATATATATCATAATTAAATAAATAAATAAAATACTATTCCACCTTAGAACCATTAGGAGAATTTCACCCACATAGGCCAAAATGGTGGATTAGAAAGTGCCACTTGCCACACCCTCATTGCCATAAACCTGAGGAATATTCCAAAAGATTCATTTTTGCTGACTGGGCTACCATGTCAGCAACTTGTCACAATTCTGCAATTTTTTAGTTGTTTGATAAAACGGACAAAAGGCCATAACTTACTCATACAAACTCAGATTTTGATGAAATGAGTTGCATTGGAATATTGGTGACGAGATCTACGTTGTCATCCTAGTTTCGAGTCATTATGAAAACTTTAATTTTTGAGCTAAGGATATTTTCCACCTTCACCTTTGGATATTGCATATGGGAAGCATGGAGGAGTGAGGGAAGATATTATAGGATGTTAGGGCCTAAATCTACCTCAGGCTGAGAAAGGAAGAATCTAGGGTAACATCAAACCACGCTTAAACTGGTAGCTAGCCCTAATAGGCCGGGAGAGGGCTCTCTCCTTGTCAATCTCAGCAAAAAATGATCAATGAGGCTTGAGATGACTTGATATGAAAACTGATTTTAGGCTAGGTATGTGTGCAAAAGAGTTTGATTGAATTTAATGATGTTTTGTTGGCTCAAATGTGAAAGGCAGATTTGGGTCTGGGGAATGAGGCTCGGTTTTGCAGAGATCTCTATGGGGTGAGGTAGGAAAATGGTTTGGCACTTCAAATTGAGTGAGATGGAGAGTTTAGATAGATGAGAAGTTGGAGAGGGAAGAAAATTATCAAGGATCCTCTTCAAACAGCTAAAAACATAAATAACTAAACAAACCCTAGGTAGAGCACTACACTTTCAATGTATTCTACCTTTATATTTGTTTGATTTAGTTAAGATGAAATAAAGAGAGATAATGGCGTACATAAATCACATGTAAAACTTGCAATTACAAAAGGAAACATAATACGAAATCAATATGCCACAAGAATTCCATAAAGTGCTGCAAACCCTGGTCTATTCCTTTGCCAAACTGTAGAGATGAATGTAAAATGATGCTCAAAGATTTCCCAAAAATCCAACCTTCTTCCAAAGTCCAACCCCTACACTATTAAATTCATAAAATATATACATTTTCTCATCCTTGTACTAAGGGAATTGAGCTCAACCATTTTCTTCAAAATAGAATCAGTTACATTAAACTTGAGCTGAATTTCTGAAAATAGGTGTTGAAGATGAACTCGTATCTCCTAAACCATAGCACTTGGTACAAAATGAAAAAGAGTTTTTTGTAGATACAGTCATGTTGGAGAAAAACCTCTCTCAAATTTTTGAAATTCATTTCCAGTTGCTCGAAATATGTTCCACAACATCATCTCTAAAACAGAAAATCATTAAAAAAATTAAATTTGTGAAAATGAGTTGTAAAGATATACTCACACATCCCAATTCGTGACATCTTTGAATAAACTGAAAAAGTTTTTTTTTATATGGCTTTTGGTTAACAAAAACCTCCTTTTTTTTTGCAAAATTACTTTGCATCTATTGTAAAATGGCCCCGCACTAAAATGACTAAAACTGTAAAAAATATGAAAATTTTTCTTTATTTTAATGTAGGCTCCAAATATCACTGTATATATCCCACATAGTATCACCTATGCATAAAATAAAGGAGGTTTTTTTTACTTGGTATGTGATGGACAAAAGCCTCTTTCACTTTTGTAAAATTCCTGTCCAAACTGAGTTTGTAGTGAACTTGTCCTTGTGTGCAGCAACTGACCTCAAAACATGCATAACCAAGGATCACTCATTCATTTCAATCATATCTTCTAATCCAGGAGCCGGTTAAGGAAGTGTGATATACCGTTGGAAATATTTTTCTGAGCTTCTTCTGATGGACACAATTGTGACATGTTTTGTGCTGAAAATCATCTGCAAAACATCTAACAAAACCAGACATAGTAAGAGATCATGTTGATCTCTGGTGACAGGCTGGGAAGACTGGAACTAACATAGGAGACACTTTGAGGGCTGAAAATTTTATAGATAACATTAGGCATATCGATCTACAGGTACAAGAAACACTTCAGAAGTTGTATGAGAAGTATAAGTCTAGGCATGATCAACATAGAATGGAGAAATCATTCAACATGGGAGACAGAGTATGGTTATATTTGAACAATGAGAGGGTTCCAGGGCCTGGTAAGAAAATCAAGGCTCTGAGGTATGGTCCCTTTGAGATATTAGGGAAGGTGGGTGATAATGCCCATCGACTCATTTTACCACCATATATGTGCATTTTCTTAGTTGTGAATGTAGATAATTTGAAACTCTATGACCCTTGCATGCTAGACCTGGAAGAGGAACAAGTCCAACCTTCTATGGAGGATTTGGCACTAGATGCTTAGGAAGAGTTACCATAAGATAAAATTTTGAAGAAGAGGTCTAGAAATACAAGGCAAGGGTAGTGATGCAGGAGCATTCTTTGAAACTTATAAGACCCATGAGTCTTATTTCTCATTTACTAAAGGGAGTGGGTTCCCTTAATAATTTTAATTATTTTCCTAAGTTTAGTTGAGTTTGAGGAAATCTAAATTGTAAATTTATTTATGGAGAATATCTTGTGAGTTGTAAAATCTTAGGGATGAGTAAGGAATCCTAAGAATAGTGAGGATTTGAGGGATTTAAAAACAAATCTAATCTAGGATTATGCTGAATAAAGAGAGGAGCTGAAGAGATAATTTAGGAGACAGTGAGAGATCTTTGGATTTGAATTAAATTGGTTCATGAATCCTTTTCTTTTATAAATTGTAAGCTTTTGAAGCATTAAAAAAACCCAACAGAGAGAGATTTGAGAAGAGTAAGATTATGATGAATGAATGAAGAATGTGATGGAAGAAAGAGAGTGGTAGAAGAGTGAAAGATTTAGGGTTTAGAGAAAGCGAGAGATTAGATAGAGGTAGAGCTAATGGTTCAAATCTAGTAGCTAGGTCTCATAGAGGAGGTTTTGATAGTAGTCAAATAGAATGTATTTTTGTTTGTAAATATTTTATGGAAAATACCAAAAACAGTGTGGAATTGTACATATCATGTATCTGTATGACCTTATGGTTTATTTATTTTGAATCTGAGAAATATTTGGAATAATATGTGCAAATTAATGTGTTTGATAATGGATAGAATATGGGTTATTGTTGTCGCTTGTTGATTGATTGTAAGTGATAACGGATGACCAGTTATTGTGTAAAAATCTGTGGATAACCATTTCTTGTGAATTTTGTTGAACCACATCAACGATCATAAATTAAAGGCTTGATAAAACTTTTGTATAGATATGCAGAGGGGTTGATTCATCTGATGCTTTGTTTAGTGTTGAAGGCGAGTCAGGCGAGGTTAAACAGCGGAACCGTGGAGCATGTTTTGGAACCATGAATCAATAGAAAAGAACAATGGAAGTGGTTTTTAAAACCACTAATGGTTTTCGCGTAGCAAAATAATGGTAAGTGGCAATTGTTGGATTGAACGCGATATGCCTCAGCAAGCGACACGTGGATTTATAAAACCACTTTTATCGCGCGGTAATCGTTCACGTAAGTTGCAGAGGGTTGGAGTGTGAATGCCGTCCGATCGTGTGTTTCGGAGATCCAACAATGATCACGTGGGAAGTTGTGCGGAGGTTTAGAAAGTGTGGGGCCCATATATGTATATGGTTAATGGTATAATATTGTCGACAGTCATTGGATTAGACAAAGATCAAGGGCGGAGATTGAAGCTAAGCGAAGCATTGGTAAATGTGTTGTGGGTGCTAAATGATTGTGAAAGGTTCCGATGGAGAAGGTGCAAATCAATGAGGAAAAGGTGCAGGGAATATAAGTTGTGGGTCGTACAAAAAGTGATGAATTTCATACTCTTAGGTTTATGATTTCCGTTGGATTAGATGGGCACATCTGATCGAGGGTAAATGTATGTTGATTCATAAATGAGGGCCTAGATATTATCGTAATCTAAGTTGAAAAGAATAAGAATATATTAAATCATTGGGGATAATATTATGTCGAGATATTGGTTTTTACCCAAAAGTTATAAAGCTAAGGATTTAATATATGAGAATAAAGAATAATGCTTCTGCCTATAAAGTTTTATTATTTGGGTTTTGAACCAAAATGAAAGTCACGAATATAAAATGTCAAGGTGGGTATTTTTATGGTTGATAACCATAGGCTATGAAAATGGGAACAACTTCCAATAACGAGGTTACCTCTATCTAAGGTCTATTTGAGATGTTTAATTTGGGAACACATTTTTTTTATGTGTAGATGTGGGTGTGGTAGCCTTAGGCTGCATCATTTTTGGTATCAGAGCTAGACTAATGCTCTGTGGAGTTGATTGAAAAAGATTGTATTTTATTCTCAACATGTATATGATTTGCATTGTAATGGATCCGATACAGAGGAAGCATAGGACACAAGAGATTATATGCAAAGAGGAATTCTGAAATATTGCAGACAATGAGAAATTCAACATTTCATTAAAGGTAGATTGTGAAAAAATACTTGAGAAAGAAAGGATCAGGCAAAATCTTTGCAGAATTTTAATGATATGTGTATGTGATGAAAGCAGTAACAAAAGTTTCAGCCATGTAGCTGTGACAAATAAATGAATGAATAAATTACAACAGAAATGTTGTAAGGAAATAAAATGAATATGGATGTACTCAACAAGAAGGGAAATTTAGTTGACAGAAGAATTGAAGTGCAGGCAGTGAAAAGTAAAGCAGCATGTGTATTGTCCAAGCTAGTAGAAGCTCAAAGAGATCAATCATTTGAATATCTCTCAGGTATGAGCCATATTCTGATGTTGGTTCCATTTGAATTGCTTCTATAAGAAATAAAATGATAGCATCAACACACAGTAGAAAGCTATGTAAGGAGAGAGAAGAGTTGTGTTAGTGGCAGTGAACCTAAATATTCCAGCTAAAAGTTGGATAGGGAGAACAACTGAAGTGCTCTCAAGAGAAGGTGAGTGGAGGATATAAGCCTAGGAAGAGCAGAAGAAAAATGCTCAAGAGGTTCCAAAAATAGAGAACCAATGCTTACTAAAAGACCAAGTCTAGAGAGGGGATTGGTAAGGTAAGTGGCTGTAGGGAGGACTTGTTGTTGTAGAGGCTTAGTGCAGCTCATAGTGAGTGAGGAGCTCATAGAGATGGAGGAGAAAGTGACTAATGATAGTCATAATAGGGGTTCAGAGAGAAGCCACAATAGAAGAAGGAAATATGCCAAGAAAAATGGTGAAGGTAAGGAAATGAGTCAAGAAGTATTTGACAGAGAAATTGTAGAATTGAAAGCAAGTGTTGATGCAATAATAGTGTTTCTTGAGAAGAGTATGAAGGACCAAAGTTATGGTTGGATTATGAGAAGAAAGAAGATAAAATGGAAGTTGTTGCAAAAGTAGATAAATGGAAGAATGTATATCAGATTAAGAGAGGAACTCAGAAAAGTTGAGTTAGATATGGAAGATGACTATTATAGACCTGAGAAAGAATATTACTTTGCTGGGGAAGGAATCATTGATGAATTTCTGAACTATTGGACAAGTTCAGATCAGTAGAGAGATGTGATGATTGAGACATCAAAGAAAGAGGAGCCTAGTATTTTTGAAACTGATGATTTGTGTATGTATGTAGGTGATGAACAATATTTACAACATATGTTTATGCAGGTTGCTGAAGAAATTAAGATGTTATAAGAGGTGACTGTAATGGAACAATTCTTGGATTAACATGTGTTCAAAGGCACTACAGATGTACAAATGTTGAAAACTACCATGAAATCTGGAGGTAATGAACCCTAGTGAGATTTGGAAAAGGAAGGACAAATAGTCTGGAGATAAAAGGAAATTGCAGATTGCAAAAGGAGAAGCTAAAGGGAGGTATGAAGATAGCCTTATGACAAGAACAACCAAAAGTATATGTACAGTGCAACCATTTGAGGTAATGAAATTATCTCTTTAATTTTTACCCAAAAATTATGGACTTGTATTGATAGTTAATGGACAAGAAATTGTCTTGGAAGAACATAATGAAGCATTAATGGAAAAGGATCTTACTAAAGATTATATTGTGGAAGATGGTAGAACAGAGATTTATAAGAAGAATTCAGTCCAAGAAGGTATAGCTAGTCCAGAAAAGGCTATGAAGAGGAAAGAAAAAGAAGGCAGCCAAGAACTCAAGAATAGATTGGCAGAGGCTGGTGCACAGCAGAAATTGGAAGACAGTGTTACTTGTAAGACTTGCGAAAAGAATAAAGGTAAATGTAACCAAAAAACTGGTGAGAGACAGGCAATCTCAGAGGATGGAGGTAAGGATGTTTTCATGAATGATGCATTTACAGTGAGTAGCAAATGGTTTTAATGGAATGTGATATTTATGATATTGACATTGATTTTCATTGTAAAAGGAGCTTTATCATGGAAGGAAAACTCTGTTGCATATGATTTTGTTTCATTTCAAGAAACAAAGAGGATTAGAGATTGGCAGATTTTGATTGAAAAGGAAGAGGCATGAAAAAGACAATTTAGTAATTTACAGATTTGTAAGGGAGAAGAAGGAAGAATGAAAAGAAGTGTGAAAGGAAGGAAGGCTAAAGAAAAGAGTAGAGAACAAATTTTTTAAATTAGACAGCATTTAGAGAAAATTGAAGACAAAGCAGACTTTTTCAAGACAAGGCAATATGGAGGAAGATATGACAATTTTGATTCGTCATATGCACATCAAGAGGATGACAAATCAAAGAAACTACGGAGTAGGATTGATGGAGAATGTATTGCATTTTTTATTTTGAATTATTAATTTTTGAATGTGTTTTCCAGGATGAAGGAAAAAATTCCCTTGGAGATATGTTTTTCAGGGAAAATTTGAAGAACCCCCCTAAATTTATATATATAATAAATAGGCGAATCCCCATGATACATAGGAAAAATGGAAGGCAATTTTATTAATAATATAATATGTATATATAATTTTTTGGCGAATCTCTCACGAGATTATATTATCTTATAAAATCATGGCGAATCACCAGTACAAATAGCAAATCACTACTACAAAATGGTGAATCGTTGTCTAGTGGAGTTTGAGGTGTTGGTTTCAATGAAGATATGGTAGTTGAACCAAGAGTAGAAGGAAGAGAACCACCGAGACCAAGCATGTCACATGGTGACTTGTGAGGGAAGTAGTTCTCATGTAGTTTGGAAAACACATTCTTCTAGTTCTGCTAAGCGTAGTGTTGTTGCTCATGCTATTACTAGCACTGATATTGAAGTTGGAGAGGAGTTTGAGGAAGCATTGAAGGTAGCAGTGGTGGAGAATTACAAAGAGTACCCCATGATGGGCTCCATTTTTCCCTTTGGTATCTGTGCATGCAATATCTTCTATCCATTGAACCAATAATTAACCGTTCAACCAACAATCAACTTGACTGAGTTGATTAGGTACGATTCAACTTAGACTAATCTTCAAAAATATTCTTTGCACTATCCCATATTTATCACACTAATGCTACACAACATTGTGCATTTGCACCCAACTCTCAATAATTCTTTTCCAAGAAAAATATATAATAAGAAAAATATTTTACTATATTCTAAAAGGTGAAGATGTCGAAATCATGCCACAAAGTGAAAGGAAATAAAATTTCTTTCCTCAAACCACCAAGTATATAAAGAAAACAATAATGATTATAATAATAGAACTAGATCTATCGATCTATCGATCTATGCATGATATGAGAACCATAAGCATTCAAGGAACTAATTTCAAACTCAACAAAATCCTCTAAACAAGCAACAAACAAGCCACTAAAATTTTCAAAGATATCAAGACTAGACATTAACACAATTTCATGTACTTGAATAAGCCTTAGCGTTAGAATTTTTAAATTAGTCCTTTATCATTTAATACTAGGACACTATCTATGTGAAAAGAAATACGTCCCAACTTCATCAAATCCGACTTCATTTCCAATCAAATATAAAAACTAGCTTCGTTTCCAATACCAATATAAAATCACACATTTTCCAAATATCAATAATTATTTTCCAAGAAAATATAAAACTCGAAACTCAGCAAAATTCCCCCAAACACAAGCAACATATATACCATTAAAATTTTCCAAGATGTCAAAGCTAGACATCAAGGTAGTTTCATGTACTTGAATGAGCCCATTGATTCTTTGCATTAGTCTTGTTAAATTAGGTATTTATCATTTAATAGTCAAACACTGTCTATGTGAAAAGAAATAGGTCCCAAAATCATCAAATCCAGCTTCATTTCCTGTCACAAATAAGAAACAAACAATGTAAGGATTAAATATGAAACATCAATCTTAAAATAACACGCATGAAAGAAATGTAGCTGCAATGTTACAATGAAAAATAAAAAATATAGAACCCATTTTTACCTGAATTTGACATGTAGTAATCTTGCATGATCAATGGAACATGTATACCAAAATAAGAGTCCTAGGGTATTTCAATTTCCCAGTTCTCATCTTGGTCATCATTTTCTACATTGTGAACATGATCTTCTCTAGATGTACTGTCATTATGAGCCCCCAAAACATTATGTTCTGTATCAAGTTCATTAGATAAATTTGTTATATTGTTTTCTCCCCTTCTATCACAATCTGATCGCCAAAGCGCTAGTGCTCTTTCATATGGAAAATTGTGAACGTCATACTTTGTTACATATAATCTTAAACATGTATCCACATGTTTATCAAGCTTGTTCCTCAACTTTGACTTAAAAAATGATAGTGCACTAAACATTCTCTCATCCTCCACTGATCCCAAAATCATGGTTTGACACAAATCTACTAATTTAAAATATTCTGATATGTTTTCTTGTAGGTATTGGCTAGCACTTAAAGTATTCCATAATATTGTTATAGCACCGTTTTCATTAGGATTCTCCAAAAAAGGATATAGCTTCCACATTGTTTTAGCAAAACGTCCACCTTGTTGATACAATTTTGATGAATCTAAAATACCTTCAATTTGTTCTCCATGTATTGAGACTTTCTTGCAAAAGTGGTCTACTAAAAATTTTAATCAATTTTGAAAATCGGCTTTTAAATTTCTTGGACATTGAAAATTGTTCCAATATTGAGGGTATACCACACACATGGCCTCCAGCAATTCATCTCGAGGAAATCCTTCTCTTATCTCTGATGATAGTGATCTTGAAATTTCTATCAAATTTTGTCTCACTTAGATCACAATATTATCAAATTGGTCTCTTGACATGGGGCAATATTTGGTGATTCGTTCCGTCTTACTAATATAATGAAAGGGGACCATATACCCATGCACTATGATACATAGTATCCCTTTTTCATCAAACGTCAAATTTTTTTCAGTGTTTTCTATATTGATGATCTTAATCCAACTTGTAAACTTTAGACCAGTAAAAGAGTCTGGCATCATATACAAATTATCCAATGCAAGGCATGCTAACTTTCTCGCATTTGTGTATTCGGCAATATACATTGTGCGATTCTGAGACATTTTCACGAGGACATTCATTTCATGTAACATAGGAAGAATTACAACCAATGTTAATAATGTTTCTATATCAGTTAGTCGAAAAAGAAGATCTTGAGCTTTAACTACATTGTAGCGATTTTCATACATCAACCCTATCAAATATTTGAACTCACTAAATAGTCTTTGAGCTCATCCATTTAATGAGATCCATCTTGTGTCAACATCTTTTAGTAGTTTTTTTCCATCCGTAAAACCATCTGCAAATTGTTGAAACTCTAAATATCATTTGGGACTACGAGAAAAGTATGCATGAGTCTCACGTACAAGATCTTCAACTTTTGAAACTAATGGAAACTTTCTTACTATTTTAAATGCAAGATTCATCCTATGAGCCATACAATGAATATTAATCATATATGGCGAAGCTGATAGTTGTATTCGAACACAAAGACCATTCCTTTGTCCTTGCATTACCGATGCTCCATCTGCTCCAACACATACCAACTTTTTTGCAATCGTTAAATGATCCATACCACTTTCCTTCAAAGTATTAAGAACAAGTTCAGAAATATTTTTAACAGTAGAAGTCTCTCTCATCTTTTTAATCCCAAGTAGATAGGAATGCCTAATATGGTCATTAACCATATAAATGCTCATGCAAATCCATGAAGTATTATGAATAGCTGTAACCTCATCCAAAGACAATGCCAAAAACCTAGCATTTGCAATCTCCTGTTTCAAATCATCAATTTCTACTTGAGCTAGATATCTTGCCCATTCCCAACCACTAGTTACGGACCAATGAGAAGATGGAAAGTTTGGCACGTGAAGAAAAGATAGAAATTTCATCTGATCTGGATAATATGTCATAGGATGACCTTTACATAAGATGTGAAATACAGTGCTCAATTGTATCGTCTTGGATAACAAACTTCTTTCCATCGTCTTTTCAAATTGAGATATGATGGTTCCTCCACTTGCCTCAAGTTTCTTCTTACTTATTAAATATATTTTGTATTCTCCCACACATTGGCTATGTCGACATTCCTCCAAAGATTTCAATCTGACAATAGATTTCTCTTTACCATTTCCAATTTTCTTTTCATAAACCTTTCCTACATGCTTTTGTATTGTATCTAGCTTCATCTGAAATTTCACTACCTTGGAACTTTTCCAACTACACACAAGAAATTTAACTTCTCCTAAATCCTCATTTGTAGAAGGTATTTCTTCAATGAATGGAAAACTTGAGAGCCAATCATCTTGGAATTTTATCCCTATGGTCCACTGGCCTTTTTTCCTTTTCCATGAATGGTTTGTGTCACCTTCCAAGGAAATATCTTTAACATTTTCATCATTAATTTCTGTTGAAATTGCATTTATCTCACCCTGATCACTTGAGGAACCTATTATTTCACCCATCATATGGATATCAGATGCATTTTCACAAGATTTAACATCTCTCTCAATAACAGATTGTTCAAAGGAGCTTGAAGCATGAAGAGAATGTGTATTCTTGGATTGAGAGTTTTTAAAGTATGATAATACATCAATTTGCCTTGATAGTTTCTTCCTGAGATTAGCTTTTGACATCTCACTAAATATTCCAGAATTAAAACTTCAAATCGATCTAGAAACCTGCATCAATAGTTTCCAAGAGTTGAGAATTACTAGATTTGTAAGTAGCTTTCAAAGTAAAATAAGTGTAATGTTCACAAAAACCATTATGCAATTTTTTATTAAAATGTTGTGCCAAGGCCCAAGCCCAAAAGCAAAAATAAATCATTATACACAAAACAATAACATCATGAGTCATCATCTATAGAAAAAATAACATCATTCAAATGTAAAATATATGAAAATTTCCACTAAATTAATTCAAATCTCCAAATCACCTAATGAAAACTTGAAAGCTTTAAAAAAAACAACAAAATATTACAATAACTTTAATCATCCTTTCCAAAACACCTCTCCCTTAAGTTGTAAAGAATTGGTTATAAGAAGTTGAAACATATCCTCTATCATTTTCCATGATAAAAGTGAGGAAGGAAACTAGTCAGTTACTAGTGATTATTTTACTTATCAATGGAAAGAAATCCCTTAAGACATTGTCCTCCTATTGACCATAGTTTCCTTTCCATAGTGAAACACGTCCAGTATGGCCATGAAATAACCTAAAAAGACTCAAATTTTTTCCATGATTTTTAAACACATCGGTGCCATGTAAAGTTTCAAGCCCACAAAAGCACATTTGGGATCCTATAAACCAAAATTAGTTATCGTATCAAACATTTAAAACTCCTACTTAGCACTTATTGTTTGTTATTTAACCAAGTTCCATTGAAATAACAGTCATGGGATGTTACCAAAGAGTTAACCAATAGATAAATGCACACCACAAATCATACATTCACTGGAACTTCCCCTCCCATGAATGACCATCTAAGGGAAAGGGGCAAAAAAGAAGAAAAGAAGTCAGCGAATCACCACAGTCAGCCAATGATTCTTAGTGTCAAATCATTGGAAACTGCAAATCAAGTGAAAATTTAACCCATGCATCCAAGGGTTGACAAAAATAGTTTCTAGCAGCCACAAGATAATCATTCTACGAGTCTACCCAAATCTAACACAAACTCCTAAAACTTGTTGATTAAAAATTCCCCAAGAATTTCCACTTGGTTCACGAGAGAATGAAAGACGAGTGCAAATAAACGTCCATGAAAGACAAGTGAAAATATCCCTCCATGAATGGATATCACTCTCCAAAATCATTTTGGGCATATTCCAATATGTAGGAGCCAGGGAAACATGGTGCATAACAGCAGTCTATTGTCCTTGAATTTAAACCGCATCAAGGGAACATTTGCACTCTTCACACATTGAACATTGAAGACAATTAATTAATGGCTGACATGACCATAGCAACAAAAGCATCAAGCAGAGGCTATAACAAGATTATGTGAAAGTGAGAAAGAACACCCATCATGAAGCATCAAGTAATATCATCCACAACATCAACATCACTCTTGGGTAGATTTTGATCGCCTTCGCCTCCCAGGAGTAACTTATGGTGGTAAAGGTGGTTTTAAAGCTAATCTACGCGAACGACAAGGGATAGGATTATGTTATTCCATGATTACTGATTAATTGTAACCAAAAATAAATAAACAAAAAGAGGGTAATGCTAGGCAAAAGGGTTTACCAGTAAACTGTGAATTGCAGAATACCTCTTGGCAAGCCAAGAAGTACGGGCAGGCAATCTCCTCGAATGTTTTGTTCGGTGTATCACAATTTAAAGATGGCTGACTCGGTTCACTATGGATGGATAGCACCTAAAATTTGTCCTCCCAAATATACCTGAAGGTACGTGGAGGCCCAAGTCCGTATTAGCATTGTCTGATGCGAAACCGCATAGTGAGAGCACCACCTATATACTTATCGTACTGTAATGCCGCCCTGAGGGACGTGCTGCCATATACTTACGTACGTGGGGTGAGATATCACACTCGGAATGTATCGCAGACAAGTTAACGACAGCTACTATGTTTTACGACGTTAGAACACGTCTCTAGCCTAGACCTTCTAAATGTTATCGTTATGGTTCCAATGCGTTTTTAGGTAAATTGAAATTAATTTTATGTTGTTCTTGCTTAACAATTTGCCTTTCAATGGTACTGCGATGATGTATGTAGAAATTCCTAAATGAAAACTAAAAATGATAAGCAAACTTTTCACTTTTAGTTTTTCAATGAAAGACCTAGCCACAAAGGGAAGAGAGCAAATAATTTTGTGAGCAAACAAATCAATGAACAAAAGAAAACATTGAGCACAAAACTAAATGCAGATTTACTAATGTTCCTTTTTTGCAAAAAACACACAATCCTACATGCAAATGCAAGTTTTTCTTTTCAGTTCCTTTAATGTTATGAATGCAGAAAAGAAACTAAGTGCATCAAACAAATGCTTTTTACTTTTCGAGAAATGAAGAATATGAATGAATACAAACTACACTGAAAAACCTGAATAAACTTAAAAACAAACTACACTCCCTCCTACTCATACTACTAACCTAAAACTAAAACATTCAAAAATTACAAAACCAATTTTCTTTACCCAAAATAGAACCCTTTCTATTTTCCAAAAATTACATGTCCACTGTACACTTCCACGAGAAAATAAACAACAAGGAGAGTGGTTTTAATGAATAGAGGAGGTTGGTTTTTGAAGGAGGGAAAGGTTTCAAGTTTAATCTCAGTAGCCACAATGTTCTATATCTATAAGTTGATTGAACACATGGATTGTGACTTGGTTCCACCGTACACATGAGAAAAATTAAAGTAATTGGACAGATCGACATCTAAACTGATTGAACACATTGGCCATGTTGGTCCCACCATACACATCATGTAAAGAACCCGACACTCGTACATACCTCATACCATGTATGTAGCACATGGGTTGTGATATTCCCACCATACACATTGAATAAAAGAACCCGACACACGTACACACTTTGTACCATGTATGTCCACTCCACCTCAAGGGAAGGTAAGCGATTTCGTAAAATAGAGGAGGGCTTTTTTTTTAATAATTATAGAGGGAGAGGTTTCAAGTTCAATCCCCGGGCGCTATAACGTCGATGTAGGAAGGCAATAATGTCATCATAAATCTTCATGGAAAAATGTAAAAATGTGTGCGAAATGACAGTGCACCCATCGCTGATAAATTCAAAGACTCAAAAATAAAATTGCAAATATTAAGCAGAGAAAAAAAATGTAAACGTCATACCCAATGCAACCGAAATAAATGAAGAACTTCAGGCCAGTTCAACTAGTAATGATGGTTATCTTCTTTGAAAATGTATGTATAGTCTTAGTCTAATCAGGCTTTAAATTTTCCTAGAAAATCATGGAAATTCGCTCAAATTTTTGATAAAATGTTTCATATTGATAAGATCTTGTATAAATTTATATAAATCCAGGTTACATTTGTCAAAATTCAAGATGTTGGGTATCCCACGGGTTTTTAATAGTGTGAATCCATTTCCACCATAAAAAATAAGATTCAAATACTCTTATTGGACTCCCACTATTTTTGAGCATCTAAGCAAATTTTTCGCCTCGATAGATGACACATATATGTATATGTTTTCCAAGAAAACATAATTTTGTAAAACATATTGTAAAGAGTTTTGAAAATTTAAACCCCTCTCATCTTTTTCTTTAATGATTAACTGATATGTTATACTAGTTTCAAAATTTTGACACAAACCTTTTATATATTTGTTTTAATTAATAAATGGATAATTTTAAATTTTGAATTAATATTTACTCTTTAAATTATTTTTAAATGTGATATTTAATAGTTATTTATTTATTAGATTAATAAAATGTTAATCTAAATAAATGTAACTAAATTATTTAATAAAATATAGATTATTATTATTATTTTTTAAGTTTCTTTAGACTGTATCTTCATCATGTTCAATATATCACTCCAATTAGCCAAGGGAATTAGCCCAGGGAATTGAACCCGTTAGTGACTCCACATCAAGGACAATCACCATATATCCAAGACCCACGGACAAACTATAAATTCATTTGAAATAACTATACAAAACCCATGGACAAAATATAGATTAATTTGAAATCAATAATTATTTTATATTTAAAAAATAATGATTATAAAAAGAATAACAATATTTTAATCCTCTTATATCAATGATCTCTTCTTCTAAATATTCTATATTTTAACATCTTTGTCTTTATAGCAGGATCTTCATCCCCAAAAAATTTATGAAGCTCTTTTTAATAAATTTGCAAATCAAGTCTAATGCTCATATTGAGGACTCTATACCCAACTCCATTGCCATAGTCAAAATTGAAACTATTTAGTTATGATGAATTTGCAATCAAATTTTTTTTTTGTTGAATTTGGCATAATTCTTCCACCCAATAGTGTTGGCAATATTTTCCTTTCTCTCTCAAAGTCATAATTTCACAATTATAATATTTTTTAAATATATTTGTAAATTAATTTTCATGTATTTGTAAACTTTTCCTAGATAAAATTATTTTTTTTAATATTTTATTTTTAAATTTAAATAGCAATAATATAATTTATCTTTTTCACCCGACTTTTTGAAGGCTTTTACGGTGGCTTTTTTTAGTATAATTTCTCTAAAATCCAGCAGGAATTTATTGAAAAGAGAAATTTCACTCAGATTTTTTGGTGACATAAATTTTTGTATTGCTGGTTTTCATAAATTTAAAATATGTACTAGCCTGCTACTAGAAAACTAAATTAGACACAGAACTTTCAGAAGTTTAAAAAAACCAAAAGTTCACATGCTGATATCAACACTTTGATTAAGGGTCTCATCCATACTGCCACTTTCTGAACCATCACAAATTGTTTGACTTCACCAATGATTTCAATCTGACATGCTTGCACTGCAAATTGCTAGAATGTTGTTTTATCCTCTCAATGAACAACTCATATTTCCTGTAGACATTTATTGTATTCCATAAGCATTTTAATTTTCCATCATCCTTGCTATTACAAAATTACCATTTGAATTTGAATTTGAACAGTTCAAGGTGAAGTCACCAGTGGTTAATGAGACCATCAAGTATGACCTAGACAATGTTCTAATTGATAATGCACTATGGAAAATTCTACAACACTTACCACATCATATACCACTAGGCAACATATCAATGTCAAACTTTTGCTCCATAGATTTTTTCACTATCCTTTTGCACAACTCAGAACACTGAAGACTAATCATGGAAACAAGTCCATGGTTCTAGAGAAACATTGGTATTTTCCTCCAACCATGGTCCCTAGAGTTCAACCAAGTGAAGAACATGTATATCTCCATAACCTCAATGCCAGTGATAAATATCTTTGCTTACTTGTGGTGCAACAAAACTCTGGAAAAGATCAGAAATTTTCTCAATATATCTCTCAAAATTGACCCTAGCCAAGTGGAAAAAGGAATCAATACCTCTACAAGAATATTTCCAGAGGTTGACCAAGCAATGATCTACCATCTCATATCATATCATATCATGGTATAGAAGTGGAGACTACTAATAGTCAAGATCGATATGATATCATGGTATAGAAGTGGAGACTACTAGTGGTCATAGGTCTTGGATTATGAGAATACAATTTTTCAATGCAAAACTTGTCAATGGATTGAAAGATTCATGCCCAATAACCCTAAACATCAAAAACAAGAAATCCAAAGAATGACGACCATAAAATAAAAAGCTTAAAAAATCTCCAAATGCAGTGCCCATACAATCAAGCATTGCAACACCGAGGTGCCCAACCCTCCCCCCGGCAGTAGTGATGTGGATATGGACTCAATTTCTTCCCTTTCTTTGTAGGTGGTCACATTTGAAAACTCATCAGGTTGAATGAAATGATATCTTGAATAAAAAAATCCGTATTTAGAAAGGGGAAACAATGACTCCTTCCAACTTGGACAAAAAACGATAGTCACCATAACCTCCATCAACAATAGACCCTTGGCTGAATGCAAAGAAACCCGAAAGGAAAGGGGAAAACACGAAAACCTACCTTTCCTTCAAGTCTACAACAAATTGATGCAAAAGAACAATGTATATATTTATAAATCATAAAATTTCGTGTGTCACAAAAACTAGCCTTATCTCAATAAAGTTTGTATTGTAAAACTTGGCTCAGAGAAAAGGTTACAGAAATGAATGTCAAACCTTGTGTCTAGGTAGATAGGAGTAAAATTGTAATTTTTTTGACGTACATCTTCTGGTAGCATATCTCTCATATTTGTACAAATTTTATTGTAATTTGTTCATGTACATCTTCTGGTAGCATATCTCTCATATTTGTACAGTTTTTTTTTCACAATAGAATATGAATTTTGATGTTTTTATCTACCAAAAAAAGGTTCTATTTATTCCACCTGTGCTTTCAATTCCATTGATTATGAACACTAAATAAATTAATTGCATTCCTTTCCAGCATTCATAAATAAATTACCACACCCACTCATTGAAAATCTATCTATGCTCATGGGTTATTTATTCATGTCACAAGTGAGATTTTTCTCTCCAAGACTATGTTGTGAGTTGATTGTCCAATCCTTCAAAAATAGCGATCAAGAAAGTGTAAAAACTGCACAAAAAAACATTTGTATTAGCGTAAACTCATAAATTTAACAAAGAATTGTTTTTTTCCTCTATAAAAGGATTTTCTCAGGGGAAAAGTTTTCAGCACTTAGTTGTTTGACATTCAAGATAATCTCTTAAGTGCCCTGTATTCTCACATCATGGAATTTGAAACTTGTAGCCTTGCATCACAGAACTTGAAGCTAAGCAGGCACAAGTGTTGTTCGCAATAAAGTTGGATATTTACTATTATAATTAAAGATCTAACAATATCCATATGACAACATATTCATTGGGTAGGTATGTTTGTAACTAATATATTTACGATTTAATTTCATTGTTTTTGGCTTTTATATTTGATTCCCTATTGGAACCTGTGTCTCCTGTCCCCTAAAATTAGAGGGTATCCTAACTGTCACTAAACTTGGACCCACTCGAGATTTTCTGCAACATATATACGTGCTGTCCAACGCATGATCCTATGAAAGTCTTTCTCCGAACTTGCAGAGGTGAGATCCTATGAATGTGAACCATAGGCTCTTATTTTTCTAACCAGCTTGTAAGGAATCTTGTAGTCTCAAACTGGATACAATTCTGGGAGTAAGGCTCTAAGTGGAAAGCTATAAATAAATACGCTTACAAATGATTAGAATTTTTTTTTTCAGAACAAGTATGCTTGTATTGAATCTTGAAGCATAGTATTGAGTCGGAGACTCTGTCCATGGATGTTATTCTTGTGGGTAGACAGGATACAAAATGAAAACAGTAGTTGGACTGCTGGAACGTTGATCCAGTGCAGCAAGAAATAGACATAAACTATATTTGATTGAATAATTTTCTTTAATACTCACAATAGTTTTCAATCTATTTTAACTTTTACTAATAAACATTAACTTTGTGAACATAAACATAGGCACAAAATATGTAAATCACTACTAATGTTACTAAGCACAACATTTCTTGCTCTAATTCAATATGTTACTCTTATAACAATCTTCAAGTAGGTTCCCCTCAAATAAACAAGACATGTAAATCATTGCTAACGATTATCCAGTGCATTTTGTCCTCAAAAGGCACTGAAGCCAAATGAAAATTCTTTGTGGAGTCTATTTTTGTTTGGTCACTTTTAGAACTTTAGGCAATAAATTGGCTAAAGGAATGAAATGCAGTGGCTGCCTACTTGCAAATTTTCACCCTGTTAAGAATAGATTAATGTCCTTTTTCCCAAACTTCATCTCCCTTTCTCTGATTTTGTAAAAGCTAGGACTATGTATAATGTTCTAAAATTTTATAACCTATGTATTTGGAGTATTCCATCATATCTTTAATCTGAAAAAAGGAAATTAATAGATTTACATTTGCTCCAGCCAAAGATATTAACTTTCATACCTCGCTGTGTGATTTATTTACCTTCCATTCTATTTGTTTGTAAGTCATCAATTATGGGCTTGTTCAATCCACATAGTATTGAATGAGACTGCATCATTTAATTATCTTGTCTCCATCTCTGACAAACTCTTTCCCGTGGTTGATCATACAACATCTATTGAAATGGACTAGTCCGTATTTAAGAAACAAATAATTTGTTAATATTGCAACTATGTACTGGTTGAACTCTTTCTGTCCTCGACAACTGAATATAGCTAATTCAAAAGAACATCAACCTGACTTTATGCAGAAGGCAAAATTCTAGACCGAAGTAGCCTAAAAAATTATTCAATCTATCCAGGGTATATTGTTGGCTTATAATTTGGCCCTTGAATCACTAACGTGTGAGGTCTAGTACACTGTTGACTACCGACATTTTACCCATTAACTTTGGAGCCCCAAGGCAGCAAAGGGGGTTGTGACACCTTTCCAGCTGACTTACAAAGGAAATGTCCTAGAATTAGAGAAAAAAAAGCTATGACATTCATCACACCAAAAATGTTCATACCTTAATAAAGGACACAAGCCCTAAAAGTTATCTCAATCGGTTGAACCATCCACCCATGCACCCAAGGCATCTTGCAGACAGGAGGGCCATAGGGCACATTCAAATTCAGTTGAGCCCCTCAGGATTACTAGCTGCTATTGTGGCTAATAGTTGAGTGAACCTCCATCAAGATACTTCAGGGAAGAGGAGGGGATCCCGCAAGGTTTTCCTTGGAAAAAAATAACAAAAGACACCAATAATATGGGAGCATCTATGACCATCTAACAACTTCGTTAATATGATAAAGAAAAATGCATGATGATGACAAAATAAACAACCAGAGACATGCCATGCAGGAATTTCAACAGCATTTCATTATGTATTCCATCATAATCTTCTCACTAAGTACATAGCTAAAATTTCATTTATACTGTTCAAAACTCTTTACATGATCAGATGGTTGTAAACAATTTGACATGGTTGCATATGGCTTTGTCTTGTCACAGATTCCAAGTTGCAGTGACAGTGCATGTTTGGTCATTGTTGCTTTGTAACTCTGACACAATAATTATAGGGCAACTTACCCAATTTTTCACAAGTGAAAAAATCCATCAAACATATATACAAGGACTGAGACATATCTAACTATCAAGAAGAAAATGCAATGGATGCTTAGATAGCATAACTATTTGACATGGCCCATATAGCATTGTCTTGTTGCAAATTCCTAGTCGTGGTGGCAGTGTGTGCTTGGTCGTTGTCACTCTACAACTCTGACGCAGTCACAAGGTAACTTTAACCAATTTTGAGTAAGTGGAAAACCCATCAAACATATACAGATGGACTGAAATCTATCTAATTATCAAGAATAAAATGCAACCGATGCTTAGATAAAATATGAAAACATGAATTTATACCAAAATTTGAATTCCATATATAAGCCTGAAGGTAAATAATCTTCAATCAGTGACATTAGGCCTGACAAAATTCCATTTACATATGGATAGAAAGAAAGAATGCAATATATGAATGGCAATCAGCGAGGAAATGCCAAGATTTTATTAAGTTTAAAAAGAGCTTGTACCAATATTATAACACCCAGATTGCTAATAAGTCATAAATCCAACTGCAATAAGGTAAGCAGCAAATATAGAAACCAAAGGTCTCCATTTTACTATTCCGTGTTCTGTGAATTATTGTTCATTAGCTATTATTTAAGTTTTCTCTGCCCCTGTCATGCTAAGAGGTTGTTATAGTCATTATTCAAGCTCATATCATTCTGCTACAAGTTTATTAAGGTCCCAATATACTCATTCAGACTTGAAGCTACTCTTGGGAGGCTGCAGTTTGAGGTACATTTTATCATATGCCAACGATTGGTAGCATTCCGATATTTCAGAATAAACAATGGCATGCTAGAGTTATTTAGTCTTGAAAGTTGGAAAACCACTTTCCACATTTTGACATTTTGATTTTTAATTGGAAACTCAGAAGTTAGGATTTAAAATAACCCAGAATTTATAGTTATTGTGTTTCATGCTCTCGCCCACAAGCAGTGAGGTCCAAACTGGCCATTTAAACATGTGCACATCCTACTAGCATACATGAAATTTTTCAGGGATTCAATGACAACTTATTTGAAGATGTTTTTCATATATACTCTGGGCAGTAATAAGATCAACAATTGCAAAACCTACAGACTTGAATACTGTAATCTCCTCTGCCCGACTCCTCCCACCCTTACTACCCCTCGCTAGCTCTACCAAAGTACCCACAACATCCTCGGGCCAAATCAGTCCTCTGCAAAAGCCCCAATTAATTCGCCAGCCTCTTTCAATGCGGCCTCATAGTCTACAAATACTCTAGCCCTTGCAAGAGCTTCATCATCACATTCCCTCATCGATGGAGCAAAGTATCCCACAAGATCCAAGTGAGTCCCAGGCTTCACAAAGGAACCATGGATTAGTGGAGACTTTGAACTTGTGGCACATCTTATCACATCTGCAGACCCAATAATGGCATCCAGATCATCTCCCCCACATACAATGTAAACAGAACCCAACCCCACTCTGAGTTTTTCAACAAGGGCTTGGGCTTTGGAAGGGGTTATGTTCCATATTATGACTCTTTTCAAGCTAGGTCTCATAGAGAGATGCTCCCTTATTAAATAAGGGGCAAGCTTACTAGCACCCACCATGGTAAGAACATGGGCATTTTGTCTTGCAATATATGATGCAGCTAAAGCCGATATACATGAAGTTCTCCAGTGGGTAATCTCTGTTCCATCTATAAATGCCAAAGGGCTTCCAGTGAATGAGTCTGAGAGCATATATGAGGCATTTATGCTAGGCATACCCATGTGGGTATTGTGAGGAAATCAGTGACGAGCTTGAATCCTATATAGGGGGTTGCGGGGGATTGAGACCATGCAGGCATCATAAGCAATTGGCCAGGTGGTGCATTTCTGTTGGTGTTGTCATTGATGCAGATATTATGGCGTTGAGGACAATTGATTGTATCATTTGAGATTGATGATTGAAGATGGTGTATTATAATTGATTCAGTAAGAAATTTTCTTACCTGGTCAAAATCTATGATAATACATTTTTGCAGATGTTGCTAGTCATTTTGGTTTTGTCGATGGCCCATATTGAATCCCTCCATGTTCACGAGTCCTTCCCTAGGCTAATATGCTTTTGGATCACTACATAACACCGAACGGACTAGAGAGGGTCGACCTCGATCAGCCAGCAAGAAGATCGGTGTCCAGCCACCTCTCCTAACCATTGAAAAAATGGGGGCTAATCACTCTAACGCCTCCTTTCAACCCTGTAAATCTGGGCGAATGCCATCGAAATTTGCTCCAACAAAAAAAAATCGGGGCGAATTTCATTTTTCCAGTTTTATGCGCCCTTTTTTTGGTGGGCTAATATTTAATAATTAATTATTTTTAAAATATTTATTGGGCTAACTTTATTAAACTATAGAAAATGGGTTTTATATAAAAAAATTCTCCCTATTAAAATTGAAAATCCCTTAAAATTTGCCTTTGGGCTAAAATTCGCCCCTAAAATTTTCCCTGATGTTTTTTTATGCAAACATGAAGAAATATGTAAATTCTGAAAATGCAGAAAGCCAGTTTTCCTTATGGAAACAAGAAGATGATATTAAGCAGCTAGTTGACTCAAAAATTCAGGATGAAGGAAGGAGAGTTGACATAGCTCTTAAACAAGTCAATGGAGAAGAGAAAGAAGGTTACAGAGGATGTGAAAGTACAATCCACAAACATATTTTTTTTTTAATCCAAAGGAGGTTTGAATTTCAAGATTTTGTCTTGAGTTTGCAATTAAAAATTTGGATGAACAATTCAGGAATATTTGATATGAATATAGAGGTATTTGAACCAAGTTCAATAACTGAATTATTTGCAGCTGATGGACAGTATGAGGTTGAAAGATTATATGTTCTTGTATAAAATAAGAAACAATCTTCTTTTGAGATTGGGAATATGCTACCTAAATTGTTGGATAAGTGGACGGTGGAAATTACAAAGATGATAAGCATAAGAATTTGTCAAAATCAGCAAGTCAATGAAATATGGAAGAATATACAGGACAACATAAAGGAATTGATTTTGGGACAGAATACAATGTTGGTGATGAGGTCAAGAATCATAATGAATAGTCATGTACAGGACAGGTAAAAATACATAAAGTTGAAACTCAATTTTATTGAGATAGTGGCAAGCTAGTAGCATACCAGGGAGTAGAAATTTATATTGTTTGAGAAGTTTTTTATGCAGGATATCAGCATCCAAACATTATACAGAAGATATGGTTATGAAAGCAACAAAAAATGACATCCACAATACAGAGTTTGGCATCCAGGAGAGAGAGAGAATTCAGTAAATGCACGTGCAATTGAAAAAGGACAGACAACCAGTTGGAAGATGAAATTTGATGAAGTTTATAGCAGAAGCAGTTGGGTGACTCATGAACAGGAGTCCATGAATTTTTTCAACCTAGGAAGTTTGATGCAGGAGCATTCTTCGAAAATTATAAGACCCATGAGTATTATTTCTCATTTACTAAAGGGAGTGGGTTCTCTTAATAATTTTGATTATTTTCGTAAGTTTAGTTAAGTTTGAGGAAATTTAAATTGTAAATTGAGTTATGGAGAATATCTCGTGAGTTGTAAAATCTTAGGGATGAGTAAGGAATCCTAAGAATAGTGAGGATTTGAGGGATTTAAAAACAAATCTAATCGAGGATTCTGTTGAATAAAGAGAGGAGCTGAAGAGATAATTTAGGAGACAGTGAGAGATTTTTGGATTTGAATTAAATTGGTTCATGAATCCTTTTCTTTTATAAATTGTAAGCTTTTGAAGCATTAAAAAACCCCAACAGAGAGAGATTTGAGAAGAGTAAGAGTGTGATGAATGAATGAAGAATGTGATGGAAGAAAGATAGTGGTAGAAGAGTGCAAGAGTTAGGGTTTAGAGAAAGCGAGAGATTATATAGAGGTATAGCTAATGGTTCAAAACCAGTAACTAGGTCTCATAGAGGAGGTTTTCATAGTAGTCAAATAGAATGTATTTTCGTTTGTAAATATTTTATGGAAAATACCAAAAACAATGTGGAATTGTACATAACGTGTATCTATATGACCTTATGGTTTATTTACTATGAATTTGAGAAATATTTGGAATAATCTATGCAAATTACTGTGTTTGATAATGCCTGGAATATGGGTTATTGATGTCGCTTGTTGACTAATTTTAAGTGATAATGGATGACCAATTATTGTGTACAAATCTACAAAAAAAACCATTTCTTGTGAATTTTGTTGAACCACATCAACAATCATAAAGTAAAGGCTTGAGAAAACCTGTGTATAGATATGCAGAGGGGTTGATTCATGTGATGCTTCGTTTAGTGTTGAAGGCAAGCCAAGAAAGGTTAGATAGTGGAACCGTGAAGCAGGTTTTGGAACCATGAATCAATAGCAAAGAATAGTGGAAATGGTTTTTAAAACCACTAATGGTTTTTGCGTAGCAAAAGAATGGTAAGTGGTAATTGTTGGATTGAACGCGATATGCCTCTGCAAGTGACACATGGATGTCTAAAACCATTTTTATCGTGCAGTAATCGTTTTTGTAAGTTGCAGAGGGTTGGAGTGCGAATGTCGTCCGATTGTGTGTGTCAAAGATCCAACGGTGATTGCGTGGGAAGTTGTGCAGAGGTTTAAAAAGTGTGGGGTCCGCATATGTATATGGTTAACGGTATAGTATTGTCGACAGTCGTTGGATCAGACAAAGATCAAGGGTGGAGATTGAAGCTAAGTGAAGCATTGGTAAATGTGTTGTGGGTGCCAAATGTTGTGAAAGGTTCCGATGGAGAAGGTGCAAATCAATGAGGAAAAGGTGCAGGGAATATAAGTTGTGGGTCATACACAAAGTGTTGACTTTCATACACTTAGGCTTATGATTGTCATCGGATTAGATGGGCACTTCTAATTGAGGGTAAAGGTATGTTGATTCATAAATGAAGCCCTAGATATTATCATAATCTAATTTGAAAAGCATAAGAATATATTAAATCGATGGGGATAATATTATGTCGAGATATTGGTTTTTACCCAAAAGCTATAAAGTTAAGGATTTAATATATGAGCTGAAAGAATAATGCTTCCACCTATAAAGTTTTATTATTTCAGTTTTGAACCAAAATCAAATTTGGGAATATAAAATGTCAAGGTGGGTATTTTTATGGTTGATAAACATAGGTTATGAAAATGGGAACAACTTCCAATAACGAGGTTACCTCTATCTAAGGTCTATTTGAGATGTTTAATTTGGAAACACAATTTTTTTATGTGTAGATGTGGGTTTGGCAGCATTAAGATGCATCACGTAGCATTAAATTTGGCTTATTGCGTTGAAGGGACAACTTCAAGAAAAATATAAATGGTACACCAGGGAGAAGGTGGAGAAAAAATTTCCTCACCTCATTTAGTAGAAGATTTTTGGGACCAAAAGCCTCCCAAAATGGGGAGGTGTGATTTGGATTGGATCATTAAATTATTTTTTATCCATATTAATGCATTTGGAGTGGAAATAAATGGAGTAATAAGCTCATGAGACCATTTTTACTAGTGGGATCCAGTTTGGAAAAACCAGGTATGAAACCTTTCGGGAGTGTTTTCTGGAATCATGATCCGGTGGATCAAATTTATGATAAAAATGAAAAGTTATTAGAATGGTGTGAAACATGAACGACATCGTATATATCTTTGTTCTGAATCCGATGAAATTCATTTTGCACAATACCGACATTATATGCTCCCAAAAACGAGTTCTCATCGATTTGTCAAACAGACAAATTTTGGAAAAATTTGTGTAGGACTGCCCAGTCAGCATTCTGTACTACTGAAGTTGAATGCTAACTGGGCCTACTAATTTGGAAAATTTTCTAGACTGCATGAGCGAATCACAGCGTGACAAGTGGCATTTTCTTATTGGGCTGACTGGGCGTATTTTTATTGGTTTGTGGTGTAATGATGTGGACCAACTAGAGGTTGCCACGTGGCACCCCAGTGGCCACTAATTATTTTATAGGTGATGGAACTCTGGTAGGTTATAAACATGCAACCTCCAGGATGCAATAAAAACACATTACCAATGCACTTACACCACATGACTTAACATATATTGTGTAAACGTTATATTTGAACATTAGTATGGGTGTTGTTTGAAATTTTTAATTCAATTAATTCGGACAACCATATATAATTAAAAATTCATATTTTAGGTCAGATTATTCAAATTAATGGTTACACAAATTGCACAAAAATTGCACATACTTTTTTCTCCGTTAGCAAAAAATGGGGCGAAATTCTAGGACAGTTGGCTGAACTTGGCAAATTTGTGGGTGAACTAGTAGCAAAACATAGGAAGGTCATAACTTCTTCAGTTTTTATCCTTTTTGGGAGCAGAAAGAGGATAGACATGGGTTTTTAAGAGCTCTAAAGCGATTGGAGCTATCATTAGATCCATTTCATCACTATAATTATATTTAAACACCATTTGTTTAGCGTAATGAAAGAGGCACAACCATTGGAATATGTACCAAGAGATGTAGGCCAGGAGGGGTGAGCTCCTTCATCAATTTCTACTATGTGTTAATAGCTATGGTGATATTTTCTTATTTTTTTATGAAAAAAATTAGTTTAAATTCCATGTTTATGTGTTTAAGAATTTGATACCTGAAGCAAGTTTCATATAGAGATCAGGTTGGTATCAGAGCTTAGGTTTTCTTAGTTGATGTCAAGGTTTAATTGTTTTCAAGTGTATGTGATGCTTACAAGGTTGAAGCTCAAGAGAGGAGAAGGAAATCTTGTTGTTGCAAGTCCTCAAGTTAGGTCAAGGACAAGGAGAGCTTGAAGTTTTTCACAATCTCCACCACAAATTCTACCTCAAATTGTAGTTGAAGCTTCAACAAGTATGTCACATGAAGGAGAGCATGAAAATATGTGAGAGGGTGAAAAATCCTTTAGGAAAGAATTCTTTGATATTACAGGAATGGTGAAAGTTCTCTATGAGGAGAGAAACACGATATTGCAAGGTGAGAGCTCCAATATTCCAAAGGAAGATAAGTCTTCAAAAGGAGAAGAAGGATATGGAGACAAGTCTCCAAAAGTTAATGGGAATGGTGAAAAACCACATTTTACACCACCATTCTCCACACCACCATCATCAATACCATATTCACCATCCCCTTCTTCCACAATAATCCCTTCACAAACACCTCCACATTCTCTGAAAGGTAATGGTAAAACTACTTTTTTAAAGCTTGACATTAACTTTGGTTTTCCTATGAATGATGGGGAGGTAGATGCTGAAATATTAGACAATTGGGTACGTTATCTTGAAGTGTATTTCAAGATAAAAAGGATCAAGGATGATGACACCAACATTGAGCTCTCTTCACTAAGATTGGAAAGTGCAGGTCTTGTTTGGTGGGAAGCTAAAAGTCAAGAGGACATGAAGAAACATGGTAAGGTATCAACTTCTAGGAATGAATTTTTTACTGCGTTAAGGAGATAATATTATCCATTAGCATACATGAAAAATGCTATAATGGACGGGAAAAAATTTAGGCAAGGTAAACGACAAAGTGTGCAAAGATATACTCAAGAGTTTGGGAGAAGAGCACTAATTTTGGGTGTAGATTAGACATCTCAAGGAATTTTTTTGAAGTGCTTTGGAGGTTTTTATAGTTACCTAAACAAACTATTCTCATGTTTAATCCTTCAAATTTATATGTCGTTTGTGTTTAGGCCACACATCTAGACGCAAGAGGGAAACATGTTTCAGATGAGACAAGTGAGAATACCTTTTAGTCTGAAGGGAAAGGAAAGGGTAAGTTCAATGGAAAAGGTAAGAATAATGCTTCCATCAATATGGAAAAAGAAAAAATCACATGCAAACATTGTTCCAAATATAGAAATGATGAAGATCGTTGCTGGAAACTTCATCCAGAGATGAGACCCAACAAGCTTAAAAACAAGGAGAAGGAAAAGACAGTTGCAACAATAACACATGATTTAGGTTTTGACTCCAGAGATGAAACAAATATCATTGAAATGGGTTTGAAAGGTAAGGACATTGCAAGTACTATTTATTCAAGTTGTCTCAATAGTACTCAAGATGATGAAACAAGAATTGAGCTTTTCCATGTTAGATTTATTTCAAAGCATACCAAGATTGACACCCTATTTGATAGTGGTTCAAAAGAAAATATTATTTCATAAGGCTTAGTCAAGAATTTGAATTTAGAAACTATTCCTCATCTAAGACCTTATCATTTAGGTTGTATATGTAATAATAAAAATTTGTAGGTGAAGAGGAAGTGCATACTTAGATTTTCAATCACTGCAAACTTTCTTGATGAAGTTGAACTTGATGTTGTTCTGCTCGATATTTATAGTATTGTTTTGGGTAGCCCAAATCTTTATGATAGGAGAGAAATATTTCATCGCCATGAGAATAAGTATCACTTGTTCAAGAATGGGATTGAGTACATTGTTAGAGTGCATAGTAAAAATATGAGCTTGTCTCTTATGCATGCTGGACAAATGAAGAGAATTGTGAATGCTAGTAAAAAAAATTTTTTGTTAATGTTCAAGCATGAAGATGTTGTGAGCGAGGCCTTTCAAGGAGACGCGTTGAATGAAAATTATGATTTCATTGAGGTTGATAATTTTTGTGATAATATTTTTTAGTATTCTAACATTTTTCCTTCAAAAATAGGTCAACAAGATAAGGTAAAATTGCAGCAGCATGCATTATTGTTGAGCAGTGATGAGAACAAGATATCAGTGCAAGAGTGCGAAGGTTAAACAGATAGCATCAAAGCAATTTGACAAAGAGGTAATTGGGATCAAAGTTTCTTCTTTTGCATTTCACGATGTATTATATTTGAAAGGGATGATGCATGGTGAGGACAATTACATTTGGTCAAGAATTGAGCCAAGTACAAGGAGATACATGATAAACATCGTCGTGTCGACAATGTTCAAGGTGAGAAGAATTTGAAGTTGTTCAAGTTTTCTTTCATTGATGACTAAGGAGGTAATTTGTTTGTCCCTTCAAGGACAAGTTGTTGTTCTACATATTTTGGTAAATTGCAGCAAGATGGTATCTAAAACAATAAGAAAAGGTCTCCAAATTCGAGGAAAATGATCAGTTTTCAAGAAAGGCTCAAATTGTCGCATTCAAAAAAAATTTAGTCAATGAAGACTCAAAGGGTGAGGGAGCGAGCCCTCATCTATTTACTGACAGATAAAGAGATTTTGGAGGTCCAAAAGCTTCCAAAGGGGAGGAATGATCTAGTGGACCAAATTGATTCTCAAAATTCAAAGTTCTTGGAATGGTGTGGAACCTAAACTGCCACGTAAATCTTGTTGTTGTGAATATGGCACAATTTGTTGCACAAAAAACTGACACCATATGCTACCAGAATCGAGTTCTGATTGATTTGTCAAACAATTGAATTTTGTCAAAATTTTTGTAGGGTTGCCCAATCAGCAATCCGTACTACTAATGTGGGATGGTAACTGAACCTGTTGATTTGGAAAAATTACTGGACTGCATGAGCCAATCACATTGTGACAAGTGGCATTTGCTCATTCGGATGACTGGGAAAATTTTTATTGGTTTGTGGTGTAATTATTTGGACCAATCGGAGGTTGCCACGTAACACCTCGGTGGCCATTAATTTTTTTTTATAGGTAGATGGCACTTCAGTGGGTTTGAACAGATGACCTCCAGGTTGTAAGACCAACACATTACCAATGTGCCTACACCACATGAATTAAAATATATGGTGTAAACGTTATATTGAAAAATTAGTATGGGTGTTGTTTGAAATTTATAATTCAATTAATGTTGGAAAGGCAGAGAGGAAAAACAAAATTAATTCACACAAAAAAAATACAAGTTGCGGCTCTTCTATTGATCACACAAACTTGACTTCACATGACTTGATTACAATGAATCCGATGAAGGGTATTTAAACCTTTTCGACTACTGACTCACCTAATATAACTTGACATGCACACACTCTCTAAATTCACCTATCACTTAACTCGACTTGACTCAAACCTTAGTTGACTGACTCTCTAAATATAGCAAACTATTCATGTGTGAGTAATTATCTTACTTTAACACTCCCCCTTAATTATGACTATATGATTCAACATAACTCAAAAGTGACTCAATTATCACTCAAACATGTTTGTTGGTCTATGTCTCATCTAGGCTTATAATGACTCAAAGATTTTATAGCTTTTCATTTTCTTTTTCTTTGCTTCCAAATTCTATATCCCCCGAAATTGCCTCATTCTCTATTGTGCTTTCTTGTTGTAGTTTTTCTTCACTTGTTGTTGCTGCAATTTTTCTTTGACTTGTCTTGAATTTGTGCTGAAAAACAATCTGATCTTGTCTTCTACACCTTCCTCTTAAAATATTCCTTCAACCATATATTTCTCCCATAACATTACATATTCAAATTGTCTTCTTTTCTCTGCATCTTGTGCTTCATATTCCTGAATTTATTTCTTCCATATTTCTTGATATAAAAATCTTATATCTTCCTAACTCCATTGCCTAAAAATGGTTTTAATGGATTCTTCCTTGTTTTCAAAAACTTCCTTATCATTCTCTTCATATTCATCATCAAGTACTACTACTTTCTTCTTGTAATCTACACACTCAAGATCATTATTCACCATTTCATTTAATTATTTTATTCCAGTGGCTACTTTAAGACTCGCATCAATTTGTGTAATAGGCTTCTGAATCCATTATTCAATGAGCTTCAAATCTGGATCAAATTTATTAACAACCTTGATTTCAACTTCTTCTCTGTTACTACTTTGAGTACCTACATATTGAAAAAAAATATTAAAAACATCTTTATTATGCTCTTCAGTGAGAGCTTCATGCTTTAGTTCTTCGTTCTCTACCTTGTTTTCCACTGCATGGATGTTGTCTTCAAATGTTATGTTGTTAGTGGATATTCTCATCAAAAACTCTTCAATCACTTTATCCTCTTCTTGATCATCGACTACTGCTAGATCATGCACTTCTTCATGAGAAGTTCCAGAGGCTTCATATATTGTTGCTACAAAGGCAACTTCAACCTTCAATGCTTCATTAGCCATGGCGCTTACCATACTACCGTAATCAATCATTTTTTCAAAAAAGAAAGCAGACATATCATCAACATAATGTTCATCCACTCTATGGAGGGATATTTGAGCATGCATGTGCTCATTGTTAGTTTCATTGACAATTTCATCTTTACCAAATTTAACAGTTGTGTCTGGATTCCCCAATGCACATCTAATTTTGCAGTCATCATCCACACGTGTTTCATCACAGTGGCATTCACCATCTTCTGCAGCATTCATGTTACAGTTGATTTTTTGAGCATTGATATTCTCTCTCTTTGCTTCACATATAAAGGCTTCAATTTCTCTCTTTGAAATATCTATTGCATCTTATTCATCGATATGCATGCTTGCATAATGGGCTTCACCATCATCTGCACCATCCATTTCACAATGGAGTGCTTAAGCATTGAATACTCTTGCTCTATTTCACATACACAGACTCCAATTTCTCTCTTTGCAATCTTTGTTGCATCTTCTTCATCCATATGCATGATTGCATAATGGGTTTCACCATCATCTGCACCATCCATATCACAGTGGAGTGCTTGAGGATAATTATACTCTTTCTATGTTTCACATACACAGGCTCAAACTTCTCTCTTTGCAATCTATGTTGCATCTTATTCATTCATATGCATGCTTGCATAATGGGTTTCAATTTTATAGTCTTCAAAACCATCTCTCAGATCTGCGTCTAGCTCAACAAATTGTGACACATATTGTTGTTGCATGTCACTCTCCCTTGTACCAAATTCTTCTTCAAGGATCTTCCATGATTCCTTGGAAGTTGTAGCTTTTGCTGCCTTTCACATAATTGTTTCATCCATTTCTTGTTGAATGAAACTCAAAGTTAGGGAATCACTAAAATTATGAGGTGGTAGTAGATCCATGCTACACCAATCAAACTCAATTCATCTTTGTCTTCTACTAGACTTATCAATTCCTTCGTTGTGGCATGAACCTCTCTAAACACGGAAACAATAGTTTCCTTGTCTTTTTTATCCCTTTTATTGGTCTTCTTCAGTCACGCTTTGTGACCCATGACTATTTTCATTCCTCTGTCTTATATTTTCTTGCATGTTGCATGATTTTATCTTCCGTACTCCCCCCCCAAAAAAATATTATTTTTAATATATGCCCCCGTAAGGCACAATCTTCTCCCAAAAACCTGTCCTGCTTGACAAAAACACCAAAAGTTTTGTGGACTGGTGGACTTTTACAAAGCCCTAAATTCTCTCTTTTCAACAAAATCCTCTTCCTTCTTTCTTTTGTTTTTCAAAAAAAACTTTTCCTTCTTTCATTTGTTTTTCTAAAAAAAAAATTTCCAAGAAAAACCTCCTTATACAAAAAACCTTTATGCCATGCACCTTTTTAACTCCTCATGTAAGCACTTTATAAAACAAATTTTGCAAAGCCATTTTATCATTTAAAACCCCTTCTCAATTCATGATAAATACTTAAGTTAAATCTCCCTTTCATAAACTTAAAAAAAAAACACTTTCATAAGCCTCAAGCTTTAATGAATCCAAAATAAATTTGTATTTTCCAAATAAGGGTTATGTATTACTCAAACTTTTGGTTCTTTTCAAAACCTTTTAAACCCTCTTATTTTCCAAAATACCGCTTTTGTATTTCTAATGAGACGACGTGCTAATGCTCGTCACACTCTAATGTCCAGCGTTAGTGCCCTAATGCACGGGAAACACAGGGAACCTACATGTTGCAGAAACAGTGTAACTTTTTCACCTATAACGCAGTTGTTGTTGAGCCCTACTGCATATAACACCTTGTGTACCACTGTAGGGTGTGTTATAACTCAAATCAAGAGAAAAATATTTCTCTTCTCTCACTCACGAATTGCTGCTAATCTTCCCTCTCTCTCAACTCTAATATTTATAACATTAGCTCTCCCTTGGATCTTTCAATCAAATCTAAAACCAATCTACTAGAAATGTAAAGAGGAAAAACACAATTTGACACAATTAATTCACACACAAAATATATGAGTTGCGGCTCTTCTATTGATCAAACAAACTTGAATTCAAATGACTTGATTACAATGAACACAGTGAAGGGTATTTAAACCGTTTCAATGACTGACTCACCTAATATAACTTGACATGCACACACTCTCTAAATTCATCTATCACTTAAATCTACTTGACTGAACACTTAGTTGATTGACTCTCTAAATATAAAAAACTATTCATGCGAGAGTAATTACCTTACTTTAACAATTAATTCGACCAACCATATAAATTAAAATTCTAATTTTAGGTTGTATTATGAAAATTAACGGTTCCAAAAATTACATTGAAATTTCGTTGGTTTTTTTCTCTATTAGCGAAAAATGGGGCGAAATTATAGAGCAGTTGGCTGAACTTGCGGAATTTGTGGGTCAAATAGCAGCAAAACTTGGGAAGGTCATAAATTATTTAGTTTTTATCCTTTTTGGGAGCAGAAAGAGGTTATACAAGGGTTTTTGAGTGCTATGAATCCATTAGATCTATTAGTAGAGCCATTCGAGCACTCCCATTGCATGAAAACAACTTTTTTTGAGAATAATGAAAGAGGCCCAACCATTGGAAGCTAGACCAAGAGATGTAGCCCAGGAGGGGTGAACTCCTTCATAAATTGTTGATCTGTGTTTAATGTTATGGTCATATTGTCTTATTTTTTTTTGGAAAAAACTCAGTTTAAATTCCATGTTTATGTGTTTAATAATTTGATAAAAGAGGCTTAAAACACTAATTTAATCACTTGCAAAATTTCACATACCTCAAGAAAATTTCATATACATATCAAATTAAATGCTATTTTTTAGGGTAAAATATTTACTCTTTGGTTCCACACAACATCATGCTATTATGCACATAGGGATCTTTCCAACAGTGCAAGAATTGTTTCAATCAGAGTTTATATGCAAAAGTTATGCCACTAAGAAGTTGACCTTCCTTTTTTCACACCTATAGTTTGGGAGGATGTTGCATCAGCACCCCTTATTCATGGAAAAGGGGATAGACATGTGAATATAATGTAAAATACTCTAGGAGAGTCTATATTGTTACTATATTTAAGAGTTTATGTCATCAAAATTAACCACTAGTAGGCTATTAGGTTGTGTTACAACCGGGCCAATAGGAGGAAGAGGCATTTCCATTCCTTCGCCAACATTTTGTCACATAGCTAAGAAAATATAGCCATGAGATATAATAAGTAGATAAAATAGAGTTGATTTTTTCACTATAATAGCCCACACACCACAGGCATTACTTATTTGTACCTACATCCATATTTCCAGATAGAGAAAGAGAAAGAAGTGACCTCACCTTCCAGTTGGGTTTTCTCCCGAAAGGGTTTCCAGAGAGCATATATTGTGTATTATGTGTGTGTTTTTGAGTTTATTTTTCATCCTCTACTTTTTCAGCACAGGCATGCACTAATTACAGATAAATCTACAGATCTAGAATATCAATAAAACTATAACAGTGTAAAAAAAATAGTATTTTAATATATTATTCTCATATCTATTGTGACGAATTGTCCAATGGAATATCCAAAAAGGTTTACGAATCAAAGGTTTTTGTAAATAAACCAACCTATTCTAGATTACAACCTTCATCATACTTTTATGTTGTAGGATTAACAAACCCATTGAGAAGTAAAATCGATGCTTTCCCCTATTCTTCATTTCCCTAAAATATCTTTAGAATACAATATATTAAACCTACCTACTTTTTGTATGAAGCTTGGCTCTAAAAAATCAAATGGCTTTCCTCTTTTTTCATTATTCTAATGCAATTTCCACATGCGAGGCGCTTTTCAACTGATCCAATGTCCCCAACTGTAAAGCAACACATAGCCATACATAGAAATATCATACGAGAGACAAATGGATAGACTATTAAAGCAAAGAATGATATGCCATACACATGGAATATATATATATATATATATATATATATATATATATATATACACTCTCCTACTCATCCTACTATAGAAATTTTGTACATACTCTACCAACACATCCATTCTCAACTCTAGCTCTAACACCAATTGTTAAAATTTAATAGAGATAAATATATAAAATTACTAGATAAAAATCACAAATATGTAATATTTATTCTAGAAAACCCCAATATAGGAAAAACTAGCTAACAAAATATTATATTAGTGTCCCTTGGCCAAAGCTAGCCAATTTGTTTGAGTGAGCCTTCATTTCTCACAACCTTGGAACCCTTACAATGGAGTGTATCCAAACCTTTTAAAGGCTTCAAAACATGAAACCCATGGGCACAAAACCATGAGAATCCAAAACAATGTTCCAAAAACCACCATCATTTACCAAGTAACTTTGATTCTTTCATCTAATCAAGTTTACCTAATACATTTTAGCCCACTTATTATTCAAATGATAAAAAGAAAAATATGCTATAGAATGATATAAAATTTTATGTAAGTCCTTCTAACCATGTTTTGTTATAATTTGTCTAAACATTGCAATACCTAAGATGAAAAAACCAATCAATGATCACCAAAAATCTTTCTAGGTAGGAGGATACTCAATTAAATAGGGAAAGAATAAAAAATATTGAATACTTACTTGTCAGACTCAACTATTCATGTTGGGGTAGAAACAAGTAGCTAAATAATGTTGATGTTGGGTTGTTGTGTGTAATTTGTGAGAAAGAAAAATGACCATGCCTAGTCTAGAAAAAAATTGTGGTCAACCATGACTATCTTTAAGAATAGTTCTTTGTATGGGAAAAATAAAGAGAGAAACTTCCCTAGACTGAATTTTTAATTTTTTTAACCAAAAAAAAATTAGATAAGTCACATAAATTTAGTGCAAAACCAAATAAAATAGATAATCCGTGAGAAAAATATCTTGATAAAGAAAATGGAGAGCTCTGCTCAATTGCCTCTTCAAGGGTCAATCTCCTAGAGTAAAGCTCCAAATACATTAATTAGTTCTCTACAAAATAGTACATAGCCTTTTATCAATATATAGTTATCTAAAAAGAATCTTAACTATGGGCAAACTTATAATGAGGCCCTACAAATCAATTTGAGTTTTATGAATAAAGAGAGGCCTTCTTAAAATGACTTATTATTAATTAACTATTCATAGGGTCATATTCAAGGATGGTGACTTCATACATTGATAAAGTATATTATCTAAGGGGTTTAGAGTGTGACCTTAAGATGACACACCATTTCTAAAAAGTGTTTTCCTCAAGGATAACTGTGAGGAAATTGATAAAAAATTGTTGTTAGGACCCATGAAACAACTTTTACCTGCATATCATTCCATGGTAATCGTGTGTTGGCAAAACCTATGCTTTCTAATATGTAAAATCATTTTTGGTTGGAGCCAAAGGGACTAATCTCCATCAATTTCTGGTAGGTTTCTCTGCACCTCACAACTCTATCCCACAACCTTCTTCAAACATGACACTTGAAAGATTAAATTAATATTATAATGGATTGGGAATCTATCTTGCGGGGAACCTATATAGTGTTTTCTATAATCTAATAGGGATAATATAACTTGTGAGACATCTTTTGGGAAACTTTGTTTCTTAGTGATTTCCAATTATAACGTTGTGATTGAAGATGCAATTGATCCACTTAAAAAAACTAATGTTCTAATTTATGTTGATAACCTTATAGTTTTCTTGGATTTTGAACCATAACCATGTTGTCCTTGAGGATATAGATAATAGTTTGTCTATTGTTAAATGCCCTATCCATTGCATGAACCTAGACATGTATGGTCTGTAGAATGCCACTAATAGTGATTTCTAGTTAAAATTAGCTTCATATAGTGTCCTTTCTGTAGCTCCATGATAAACGGTATTGCACTGCTACTTAGTAAGGAGAAGTCATTACTCTCATTAATGTATATTTTCTAAAGCAAGGCATCTCAAATAGGTTTCTCAGAACTTGTTAACCACTTTTTTTTCTAATACGTTGGGTATGATATGTAATACTAACATTCAACTATGTACCTTTAAGTTTGAATAACTCCTTTGAAATTTTTCTCGTCAATTTGGTGTCTTAATCATAGATAATGGAAGTGGGCATAACATGTAGCTTAAATAACCAGTCCATGAAGATATACGAAACAAATCAGGGAGTGAAAGGATGACATGTGGAGCAAAAATACATATTTTTTTGAAAGATGGTTGATAACAACCATGATGGTTGATTTATTACCTAATTTTGGGAGTACCTTAAGAAAATCCATTCAGATGTATATTTATACTTTGTTGGTATTGGTGATGGTTGCAATGTCCCAAACATATTCACAATATCTCTCTTGTTTCTTTGGAAATTATTAAATAGGATGATATAATGTATTGCATATATACTTTTATTCCTTCTCAAAGGAATGAATGCTTAGTTCTTTCATATTTTTTATGAAAGCTAGAGTTACATGACATCAGTGATGAATGTAGCTCCTTTATCAATGAACATTTTAGCGATGATTTTTTTCTTTAAAACAATATTCCCTTTATATCCTAATGTATCTTATTTCCATGTATAATCTTTAATGTGGTTGGGATATTCTTAAATTCATTGCATGCTCTTACTTAAAGTATTTTTTTATAACCATTCCTTATGGGATTTCATGATATATCATGAGATTGGTAAGGAAAAGGAAAGGATTCATCCATCCTCATCAATTTTTTTTACATAAGCATCAAGCAAAAAAAATTATTTACCCTTCTCATATTTGATTTAATATGAATATTTCAACATTTTGGTGACCCACATACGTTTCTTTGCTGAGGACAACAATAATTTGAGGAACTAAATTAGACTATGATGGTTAATATTGATTTAAGGTATCATCCACACATGATATGGACTGTAGGCCTCTACTCCATGAGGTATGGCCAACATTTCTTTTTCATGTGTGAATTTTCCCAATTTGTAGCTACATAACTATTTATTAGTGAATACCAAGGGGTATATTCTTACATTAAAATTTCTCTAGCACCTTTACCTATTGCATCACATTTAAAGACAATAGTCTTAGTAAAATTAACTAATACTAATACAAAAGGAACATACATGGAATCCATTATAGTATTGAAAGCCTATGCTTCTACCTTTCTCCAACAACGGCTTTATTTTATGGAGTGAAGTTATGGGGTTGCAATTTTGCATAGGTTTTCACAAATTTATATGGAAATTTTCAAGTCTTAACAATCCTCATAATGTCCTTAGTGTTTTGGGATATGTCTAATCTTACATAGCTACCACTTTCTTGGGATAAGCCATATGTTCTCCATCCCAACTTATAATATGACATAAATATTCAATCTTTGGAGCCCAAGATAACATTTGGAGTTCTTCACTAAAGAATGGTTATCCTCTAAGATTTGCAATGACATATTAACATGTTGCATGTGTGATTCTCATGCTTTACTATAGGTCTGGATAACATCAAACAAAACTGCATAGAAAGGATTGAAAATCCTATTAAAGAGGCTCTAGAAAGTGAATGGAGCATTAAAAAGATTGAAAGACATCACTAGAAACTCTAATGACCTTCATGTGTATGAAACATTTTCTTAGGGATGATTTCTCTTTCATCCTAATTTTGGGGAATTCTAAATCTAGATAGGCTTAGTGAAAAACCATGCTCCATGAAGTTCATCCAATAGATTGCTAATAATTGGGATAGGAAAAATTTCCTTGAATAAAATTACGATAGATGCATCAAGATACTTGCTTCTCTAATGCCATGATTACTAGTGATGAATAAGATCGTGTAGTAGAACACATGACCTCTTTCTCCAATAGCTCTCAAAATGATAATTTTCTATTCAATTCATTTGTGCAAAATAATCTTGATAAAGACATACAATTGATGCTTAACTTCTTAGAATTGAGGGAATATCATGGTCATGCTCTCCATGGGAAGGGGGTAAACCAATGTGTGTTTATGGTCAAATTTATGTTTACAATAAAATTTTCATCGATAAATCCCTTAACAAAAAAGCATGCTACCAACTAGACCAAACTTTTCCAAAGTTTTCCATTGTAATTTTATTATATATAAAAAATATTGAATTTACAAAGATGGTAAATCTAAGATATCACTCACATGAAAATTTTTTTATGAAGATCATTTGCTACAATCTATTCACAGTCTAAAACAATGAAGTATTGATCCTCATTTTGAAAAGATGCCATGAATTTTACTTTTAAATTATTTACATATAACTGTTGAAAATATAAATCCGTCTGTTGATTCTGTGCAGAGGACAAAAGTGCAGAAGGAAAGGTCACTGTTGAAATGCACTTCACAGCGCAGGTTATTTAGAAACTCAAGGTTTTGTAAGGAAGTTGTTTTTACTGACAGAAGCTGTAGCGGAAGAATACAAGGAAAGCTTGGGTCTTTTTATATAAACTCCGCACTATCATTTTATGTAAATACAGTCCTTTTCGGACTTTAAAACCCAAACCAATTTTGACTCACGCACCAATTTTGTAAATTCAAAAGGGACACATGGAGCGATATTATAGGATCACATTATTTTTGAGCTGGTTCACAAAGCTTAGATCTGGACCCGATAAGCTCATAAAATGAAATGCATAAACATTTCGCATCACAAATTCACCCTACGTCAGCATCAAGTTTTGTGATGTGATTTCGCATTGCATTTTGGTTTTATCATTTTTGAAATCCGGTTCATCGCATTTGTTTTAAAGCCATAGTTCAAAGTTTTGTTTTAAAATTAAAAATTGTGGGCCCACTATAAAAGGTCTATTAGCTTCGGGGTTATTAAAAGTATGAACTCTTATGAAAGCGGGTAATATATATTTATATATATTATAAATGTTATGTTTATAATATATATAATATATTTCAAAGTTTCATTTTTAATTAAAAGTGTTGTGCCATATAAATATGAAAGTGCTCGAAGACTTAAAATATGAGTGTAATTCACAACAGTACGTAGAACGAAAAATACACAACAACAGTGTGTTGAAACATAAAACAGAGTGTGCCCAAAGGCTAATTTTTGTAGAGTGAAAAATAGAGTTTTTCTGCAGAGCACTGTTTAGTGCATTTTGGTGAGACAGAGAAGAACCTTTTGACACTATGTTATTGCAGTAGTCTATTTTTGTAATCCCTCAACAGAGGAAGAATTTTGTAACAGTTTTTTTATTAATGAAATAGGATTTGAAGTGTGTGCAAACTCTGTCTACCAATGAAGCAATATTTTTTTTAATTTCTCTGTGTTAGAAGGAGAGTATTACTCTCTTTGTATTGTTCTGGAATTTTCAGAAATTCCAACATGGTATCAGAGCTAATCCAGGGTCTTTGAAAAAGTCAATGAAACTAAAGGAAGGATTTCTTTTGTTGTAGCAGTTTCTCCAGCAGAGTGAAGGCTCAATCAAAGAATCCAAGGTATTCTCAAAACAGAGTTTTTTGTGTTATTGCATTGAAGGCAGTTTGTTTATCAAAAACACAGTCATGTTTTTGGAGCATAGTTCAGAGTGAAAGCATGGAAGGAGCCATCACAAGCACAAGTATTGGAAGTACTCAACTTCCTCAGTTTAATGGAAAGAACTATGATTATTGGGTAATCACTATGAGAGCCATGTTTAGCTCTCAAGACTTATGAGAAATTTTTTAGGATGGTTTTGAAGAACCAGTAGATGAAAATGAGTTTAATGCCTTAACACAGGCAGAAAATGACTTGTTGAAGAGAAAAAGAAGAAGGACTCTAAAGCCATCTTCTATCTCTATCAAGCAGTACATGAGAGTGTGTTTCCAAGGATAGCAGCAGCTAAGAAATCCAAATAAGCATGGGAAACTCTCCAGACAACCTATCAAGGCATGGAGAAAGTGAAGACAACAAAACTACAATTGCTGAAGAGAGATTTTGAGACTCTCTGCATGAAGGATTATGATAACATAGACTCATTTTTCACACATGTGATTGGTATGGTCAAACAGATAAGGTCTCATGGAAAGACACTTGAAGAAATAAGGATTGTGGAGAAAGTTTTGAGGAGCTTACCCTCAAGGTTTTATGTTATAGTCACCACTATCGAAGAGAGAAAGGATCTCTCAAACTTTTCAGTTGATGAGCTTCATGCATCACTGATGACACATGAATATAGATTGGGTAGAAATGGAAACTCATCTTTGGAGCATACCTTCAAGACCCAAATGTCCTTTGGAAGAGGAAGAGGTCAAGGCAGAGGAAACAAGAGAGGAAGAGACAGAAGCCAAAACAGAGGAGGAAGAAATAGCCCAGAAAATGCTCAAGGAAGGGGCAACAATCAAAATCAGAACCAAGGCCAAAGCAGCAGCCATCAAAATGGACAACAACATGCTCATGGACAAAGGTATGACAAATCCAATGTACAGTGTCATTATTGTAAAAAATATGGGCATTATGCAAATGAATGTAGGAAGAAGCAGAATGATATGGGTAATAGACCCAATGCAAATTTCACTAGAGAAAATATCAGCCAAGATAAATTGTTCTTAACATGTAATATGGCTGAGGAAAAGAGTGAAAATTTATGGTTTCCAGATTCAGGATAACCATATGACAAGAAACATTGCTATGTTTTCTATGTTAGATGAAAATGTGAAGTCTCAAGTCACATTGGGAATAGATAGTAAGATTTCTGTCACGGGAAAAGGCATAGTAAATGTCTTGACAGAGAAGGGAGAAAATAAAAGCATATCTGATGTATATTATGCACCAGATATGAAATGTAATTTGTTAAGCTTTGGGTAGCTCATTCAAAAGGGCTACAATGTTTTCTTTGAAGATGATGTATGCACCATCATGGATAAACCTCCAAGCAAACAATGTATTGTTGAAATAAGGATGACAAGGAACAGAATGTTCCCTCTCAGGATGAGGGAAGATTTGAAGAATGGAGAAGAAATGGCAGCAGTGACACAAGAGGCTTTCCAAAGAGAAGCAAAAAATGAGAATTGGTTATGGCACGTGAGATTTGGACATCTCAACTTTGGAGGTCTTAATTTGTTACATAGGAAAGGAATGGTAAGAGGAATTCCATTGATTGAGAAACCGAACAGCCTATGTGAAGGTTGAATGTTGGGTAAACAACACAGAGAAAATTTTCCATCAGGGAAAAGCATAAGGGCAAAGGCACCCTTAGAAATTGTCCACTCAGATTTATGTGGACCAATGCAAACACCATCACTTGCAAGCAGCCACTATGTGTTAACTTTTATTGATGATTTTACAAGAAAAACTTGGGTTTATTTTTTGAAAAATAAAAGTGAAGTGTTTGAAAAATTCTGCAATTTCAAAGCACTTATTGAGAACCAAAGTGGGCAACATATCAAAATCCTTAGGACTAATAGAGGAGGTGAGTACATCTCTAAAGAATTTCTACGTTTTTGCAGAGAAAATGGCATACACAAGCAATTTACAACAAGGTACACTCTGCAGCATAATGGAGTTTCCGAAAGAAAAAATAGGACAATCATGGATATGGTAAGGAGTATGTTAAAGACAAAACATTTGCCAAATGATTATTGGGCTGAAGCTATACATTGTGTAGCATATGTACTAAATAGATGCCCAACAAAAGCAGTAATGAATAAAGTTTCGGAAGAAGCATGGAGTGGGATAAAACAAGGAGTCACCCACATGAAAGTTTTTGGTTGTGTGGCTTATGAACACATTCCAAATCAGCTAGGGAAGAAGTTGGACAGCAAGGGGGAGAAATGCATTTTTATTGGATACAATGAGGAATCCAAAGCTTATAGTTCGTATAACCCATCCACCAACAAATTTATTGTGAGCAGAGATGTTCAGTTCATTGAGGAAGAAGCTTGGGATGGAAGCATTGAGAAAACAATCAATGTAAAGAACTGTTGGTCTCATGATGAAAATGAGGATGATATGGCTGAAATACATCCATCATTATCACCACTACCTCCACCAACACAAGGGTAGCAAGGGACACCATAAGCTGGAGTAAAAACACCCTTGAGAAGTAATGAGAGTGCTTCTCCAAACACACCAAAAGGAGATGATTTGAGTGCTACTTCAAGCACATGTACACCAAATGAAAGAGGAACAAGATTCAGAAATTTAAATGACATTTATGAGCAAGAGGCAGCAAATGAAGGTACGAACTCTTTATTTTCTTTATATTTTCATGTTGATGATCCTATTCATTTTGAAGAAGCTATTAAAAATGAAAAATGGATAGATGTTATGGATGAATAAATTAATGCCATAGAACGAAATAAAACATGGGATTTGGTTGAACTCTCAAAAGGTAAGGAAGTCATTGGAGCTAAATGGGTGTACAAGACCAAAAGTAATGCTGAAGGTAGAATTGAAAGGCATAAGGCCAGACTTGTTGTCAAAGGTTATAAGCAACAACATGGAAGAGATTATGAGGAAACTTTTGCACCAGTTGCAAGAATGGAAACAGTGAGAGCAGTGTTGTCCATAGCAACACAAAACAAATGGAAAGTTTACCAAATGGATGTAAAATCAGAATTTTTAAATGGAGTGTTAATGGAAGAGGTTTATGTTGAACAACCTCTAGGATATGAGAAAAAGGGCCAAGAAAATTTTTTTTGTAGATTGAAGAAAGCTCTTTATGGGCTGAAACAAGCACCAAGAACATGGTACAGTAGGATAGATTCCTCTCTCCTAGAGAATGGGTTTGAAAAATGTGAAGGATAACCCACATTAGATATCAAAGAAAAATATGGTAAGATGCTGATTGCTGTTTTATATGTTGATGACGTGATCTTCACAGGTAATGATGATTACCTTATTGAAAATTTTAAAAAGGTCATGAAAGATGAATTTGAAATGACTGATATGGGCTTGCTAAAATACTTCTTAGGAATAGAAGTAGAGCAAAATGAAAATAAGATTTTTATTTCGCAAGCTAAGTATGTAACTGAAGTATTGGAAAGATTTAATATGCAAGATTGCAAGGCGGCAATAACACCCACAGTAATGGGATTGAAACTCAACAAAGAGGACAACAACAAGGATTTTGATCCTAGTTTGTACAAGAGCATAGTTGGAAGCCTCGTGTATTTGACTGCAACTAGGTTGGATATTATGCATGATGTTAGTTTAATTTCCAGATTCATGGAGAGGCCAAAAGAAGCACATTGGTAGGCAGCAAAAAGAATTCTGAGGTATGTGAAAGGAACTAAAAGGTATGGTATTTTGTATACTACTTCGTAAAACTCTGAATTAATTGGATACACTGATAGTGATTGGGCTGGAAGTGTAGATGACTGAAAAAGTACATCCGGTTATGTTTTTCATATGGGTTCAAGAGCCATTTCATGGGCTTCTAAAAAGCAGCCTATCGTAGCATTGTCTACAGCAGAGGCAGAGTATGCGGTAGCTATAGTAGCAACATGTCAAGCAGTGTGGATGAAAAGAATGTTGAGGAATTTATGTCAAGAACAGGTAAAAGGCACAGTAATTTATTGTGACAATAGCTCAACCATAGCATTGTCTAAAAATTCTGTGTTTCACAAAATGACAAAGCACATAGATGCTAAGTTTCACTACATCAGGGAACTAGTGAACAATGAAGAAATTATTTTAAAACATTGCAGGTCTCAGGAGCAATTTGCAAATATACTAACAAAGCCATTGGGGCAAAAGAATTTTGATTATTTGAGGAAATGCATGGGTATGATAGATAACCCAGCAACTGAATTTAAGGGGGAGTATTGAAAATATAAATCCATCTGCTGATTTTTTTCACAGGACAAAATTACAGAAGAAAAGGTCGTTGTTGAAATGCACTTCACAACGCAGGTTATTTAGAAACTTAAGGTTTTGTAAGGACTCTGTTTTTACTGACAGAGGCCGCAGAATACAAGGAAAACTTGGGTCTTTGTATATAAACCCCGTAGTATCAGTTTATGGAAAGAAAGTCCTTTTTGGACTTTAAAACCCAAACCAATTTTGACTCACACGTCAATTTTGTAAATTCAAAAGGGACATGTGGAGTGATATTACAAGATCACATTATTTTTTAGCCGATTCACAAAGCTCAGATCTGGACCCGATACGCTCATAAAATGAAATGCATAAACATTTCACATCACAAATTCACCCTATGTCAGCATCATGTTTTGTGATGCGATTTCGCATTGCATTTTGGTTTTATCATTTTTGAAATTCGGTTCATTGCATTTGTTTTAAAGCCATAGTTCAAAGTTTTGTTTTGAAATTAAGAATTGCGGGCCCACTATAAAAGGTCTATTGGCTTCAAGGTTATTAAAAGTATGAACTCTTATGTAAACGAGTAACATATATTTATATATATTATAAATGTTATGTTTATAATATATATAGTATATTTCAAAGTTTTGTTTTTAATTAAATGTGATGCGCCATATAAATATGAAAGTGCCTGAAGACTTAAAATATGATTGTAATGCATAGCAGTGCGTAGAATGAAAAATACACAACAGCAGTGTGCTGAAACATAAAACAGAGTGTGCCCGAAGGCTAATTTTTGTAGAGTGAAAACAAAGTTTTTATGTAGAGCATTGTTTAGTGCATTTTGGTGAGACATAGAAGAACCTCTTGGCATTGTGTTATTGCAGTAGTCTATTTTTGTAATTCCTCAACAGAGGAAGACTTTTGTAACAGTTTTTTTATTTATTAATGAAATAGGATTTGAAGTGTGTGCAAACTCTGTCTACAAGTGAAGCAATATTTTTTTTTAATTTCTCTGTCTTAGAAGGAGAGTATTACTCTCTCAATATTGTTCTGGAATTTTCAGAAATTCCTAACAATAACTGAAAATAAAATCATGAAATTTGAAAACCATATAAATGAAAGGCAGTAAAAAAATACTCTATCATCAAAATTTCATTTGGAATGGAAGCATTAACTGGAATTTCAGGTCTAATATGTGCAAATTCTGGAAACAGAATTTGTGATGAGTGGTCGCATTATATTCATAACTTTGTCTTAATGCATTTGCGACAATTCTGTCCTTCATATGATTCGATTATCTTCATTCCTGCATTCGTTTGTTATGGTGTTTTGTTTGTTACATTAATAGCACGAGCTGTCACCCTATAGTAGCCCGTAGCGTCCAATATAGAGTTGGAATCAGTAAATCATTCTGATAGTGAAGGTGTGAGTGGTCGAGAGGCTGAGAGGACAACACAGACAATAATATGGGTGAGTCATCGCTTTCGACCCCGACATTGCACAACATATTCCTGTAATATCAATGAGTCATCGCTTTCTACCGCCACATTTCCTCCAAAATTATCGAGAGAATGTGCTCAGCACATGCTGTACCCGTAATGCCATGAATTAAAAACGTTGAGCTTGACCTCTTGACTTTGTGTGGTCGTCGGATTAATAAATGATTTGCTTGACCTCTGGAGAGTATGTAAAGCTATGCGTGGGGCAACGAATCTATGTAGAATGACTAGAGAGTTTAGATGGGGCCTGATTGTGTTTCTTCAATTTGACACGTATTATTCGTTTTTAGGGGGTGTCACATTACTATCAGGGTACTTCTGCAAGCTTTCCTCTTATGCTTTCTTAGCGTGTACGTTGCTAAATAATGTAACACAAATTTTGAGAACTATTACATTTACCTTATTGTCTTCATTAGTGTTAGTCCATGGATTGTTGCGTTCGACTAGATTTTAAAGTAGTCGTTTTTTTTTTTTTTTTTTTTTTTTTTGGGGGTGTATTGTGACTTTTATAATCTTGATTCGAAGTTTTGAACAAATACATATTATTGTGATTTATTTCATTTTTTTTTTCCTATTTATCAAATTAAAAAAAAAAATTGACTACTTAAATTACATCTATTTTTTATTAGTTAAACTATATATTTTTTGATTAAATTACTTTCCGTATGGATTTATGGGATTTTTTCTAATTCTGTTTGGATTTATGAGAATTTTTTAATTTTCAAATTATATAATTATCTAGAGAAATGATTTTATTATTGGCATTATAAAGGATTAACGGTAATGAATGTTGATAGTTTTTTACAATGTCTTATTTTCTCTTTATTATACTTTTATATAGTCCAACTACCTCTCACCAATTGTTTTTCCATTTCTATCCCTGATTGTCTTCAATTCAAATTTTGAAGTTGGTGGACAGTTTTATCTCTTGACCAACATGCTTTGCTAAAAAATGGTGTTGCTTCCATGACTATTAAAGTTAGCAAAGCAAGCAAAAAATTCTCTCTAGTTAATGTAAGGTGAGATTCAATGACATACATAGGTGCTTAGTCTTTTCTATTACAAAATGAGTTCAACTTTACTTAAATTACATTTGGATTTAATCATATATTTCATCATACTTCCTTGAGTTAGTCACATATTTCCTCATATCTCTGAGTCTATGAAATATGGAAAGGTCGTGAATGGATTTGCCTCTTTCCCATCTCAATCAAATCTACAAAATAAGGTGAGCTTCTAAAGAGCTTTGACTCTTCCCCATCTTGGTCGAATTTACCAAATAAATAAGGCTCTTAAAGGGCTTTTTCTCTTCCCCATCTTCGTCAATGATAACAAGTGTAGCTTCGTTGGATGGAAAATAAAACACAAGCATGTGGAGGGCTTTCTCTCTTTCCTATATTAGGTTTGCTTGAAATTTCTAGCTTTTGCAGGAGATTGAATGGTGTTATGCAAGACAATTTTGACAATTGAATCATATTACATATGCTACTATTGACCAGTACATATAGAGCATATAGTATGGTATCTAGAAGACATATACAATGTCTTGAGAAATATACTACACCACGTACCTATAAATGAATTGTTGCTAATGTCTGGTGTACGGAGATCCGTGAAATTTCTAGGATTGATTATCTACTGGCTCATTGATGGTAAAATCCCATTCTTTTTAGGTTCATGAAGGGATTTTTCTATTCACAATCTCACCTATAGAAAATGTTGCTTCCATGGCTACTAACACAAATGGATGATTTTCCCATATTTATTTTACTCGGCATAACATAGTTACTCTTATGTTTATGACTTATCATGTTGAACTCACACAAAAATAGATTAGATTAATGTGAAATGTATTCTTATTTAGAAGATATGCAGATATAAATACATTTTTTTATTGACCCTTGGTTTTCATCTTCCAAGAGGGCTCTTGGAATTATAATGTTTATTGGCATTCAATTGAGGTTTGTTGTCTTCTTCTCATGTTAATAATAAGAGTTTGTATAATCCAAGAGAATTATATTTCTCGCCCACCCCCGCCCCCTTAATCCGAAGGGCTGTATGTAAGTCTAAGAAGAGAGCCTAAATACAAAAGTGCTTGATAGCCAATCGTTGGATGTGCTCTCTGAAATAGTGCCTTAAGGAAGACCATAAAATAAATGAGGTAGAAAAATCCAAATTCTTGTAGTAGTGTTAGTCTGGCGCTGACCACCACCTATGGAACTTGGCTCGAAGTAGTTCTCGGAACAATTCTGAACCTTGCTAGAAGCTAAAGTCTTCTACAAAGTGGAATTTATCTTGATGATGGTTTAGAGAAGACCGCAAGCTAATGGAATGAGTAGTAGAAGCCAAAGATTTCAGCAGGTAGTGGTTTAAGGTTGGCCACCAACCAAATCCTGCTCATTGAATAATAATTTATCTCTGGATACAACCTTGACTTTGGTTATATTCAAGGACATGGGGCTATGATTTCAAAGCTTTCAAATATTTAAAATCCTCAACATACCTCTCATCGATATCACCTCCTTTTAAAACCATCCATTGTAGATAACACGGAAACCCATAGTGAGAAGCATCGCCCATAAATTGAATGCCACTAGGAGCAATCATGGAGGCATATCCATCAAGAATGATTAGGAAGGCATGTCAAATAAGAGATACTAGAATTTCTTACACATATTTATTGTGTTTTTGTTTGGAATTTTTCATCAAATGTTCAGTTCCAAAATTAAATGAAGAAAATGCAACATAGCCTTACAAAAATCCCTTTTGACATAATTTTGTTGAAATTAGTAATATCCCTTTATAATTTATAATTATACTTCTCATTGATCAATGAAATAATAATGAATTCAATGATACCGATTGGATTTACACCAGATGACTCCATATATTCAATTTTAAAACTAAATGAGATGGAGTTGGAAAGCTATATAAAAGCATAACAATAAAAAAAAACTAATGAAATTTACATTGAATGGAAATAGATTTAATGAAAATAACACATTATGTTTGGTTGATTACAAGACACTTTGTAATATCCAAGAAAATGACTCAATAAGTTCAATTTTAAAACTAGATGTAGTTGAAAAGCTTTATAAAAGCACAAACCATAGAAAAAAAACTAATGAAATTTACATTGAATGGAAATGGATTAAATGAAAATCAAAAATTATGTTTGGTTGATTACAAGACACTTTGTAATATCCAAGCATACAGATGTGCATATGAAATAACTACAACTATGCAATATTTATGAAGTTAGCTTCCTAAAAATCAATTGAATACAAAATGTAAGTCATTTTCCATTCATTGGTCATAAATTATAACATATTAAGATAGTATTAAGAGCACTAATTTAATATTTCTATTGCAATTAATTAAATAAAAAATGAAATAGCGATTGAAAAACCATTCTACAATTCATTGATTATAAATTATAATAACATTAAAAACATTAACATAAAAATGTATTTTTTCCGTAGACACTATAATATTATTTTTCTAAAAAATGTATATAAAATTTTTAGGCGTGTACCCTTAGTTATAAAATTTAAATTTATTTATGGTAAAAGCCAATATGCTTTTGATTATATATAAACCTAATTAACTATTGACTACCAATTTTTTCCTAATTACTAAACCATTAAAAAAAAAACTAATGAAATTTACATTGAATGGAAATGGATTTAATGAAAATCACAAAGTATGTTTGGTTGATTACAAGACACTTCGTAATATCCAAGCATACAGACGTGCATATGCAATAACTACAACTATGCAATATTTATGAAGTTGGCTTTCTATAAATCAATTGAATATAAAATGTGAGTCATTTTCCATTCATTGGTCATAAATTATAAGAGATTAAGATAGTATTAACAACACTAATTTAATAATAAAAAATTTAATAGCGATATAGATTGAAAACCCATTCTACAATTCATTAAATATAAATTATAATAGCATTAAAAACATTAACATAAAAATGTATTTTTTTCTTTAGAATCAGTAGGCACTATAACATTATTTTTCTTAAACGCATAAATTAATAGATAACATGAATATATGTTAATATTTATCATCATATTAATATTAAAAAAATGGAAATAGAGGTTCATTAAACTAACTTTAAATCTTTTTTAATTAATACACTCTATCCCAATTATTGAAAAATTAAATTAGACTAGAAACTTAGTTCTAGTTCCATGTACCCTTTGTTATAAAATTTAAATTTATTTATTGTAAAAGAAAATATTCTTTTGATCATATATACACCTAATTAACTATTCACTAGCAATTTTTTCCTTATTCTATTATTTGCAAGAGATTTAATGCTTAATAATTTATCTTTATTTAATATTAGTTGTTATTAATCCTAACTTTTATTGTAAATATTTATAAATTATCAATAAATATGAAAATTGTACTATGTTATTAAGAAAATAAATCCGTGAAAATATGAAAATATAAATCCGTGCAACTCCATTTCCCAAATTATTGAATTTGTTCTCCATTAAAAAAAATACACAAAGAGAATGGCAGAAATTCAAATCAAAATAGATAAATATAATTACAACAAAAATAATGAATTCAAAGTGTTAGAAACTTCTCACGCATATATAACCATATAAATGAAAAATAGACATCTTGTATAACCTTTTCCCTATTAGCGTGTCAATTCTATTCGGCAAATGATATATCTAGGATAGGTAAGTTGGTTTAATGGTTGGATTTGATAATAACAAATTGTTACATTAGCTAAAAGTTCAGAAGGTAGTAGGCGGTCATTCCTTTAGGTCATGGAAATTTTCTTTAAATATATATAGAGATATAAGTTTAATAAAAAACATTTTTATATTTTAATATATATAGAAAATTTTAAAAATAAAAATTTAATTTAAGATGTGTAAATTTTGGTTAATTTAAGTAGTTTTTAGTATGCAAATTATAAAATGAGAATATTTTTGTAAAAATATTTATTTTTCTAATATATATATATATATATATATATATATATATATATATATATATATATATATATATATAGGCAATTGTTTAAGGTGAAATAATTGTATCCTATAAAATGTGGGGCAATTAATTTTAGAAAAAATGCAAATTTGCTAATATTTTTTGAGAAAACCCATGAAAAATTAATCGATTTATTAAATTTCACCCCTAAATTTTTCTTTGTTTATATATGATCTGATCTTTATGTTGACATATTCACCTCTTTATGTGATATATGATATAGACATGTCAAAAAACTATACTAAAAGAAAAAAAAATTGTATTACATAAATAAATATATAAAAGATAAGCATTTGTATATATAAATCTGGTTCGAGTAGTCTTTAGTGTGATTTTTTGCAGGGTTTTATGGTAGTTTTTTCCAGTCCTAATTGCTTTAAAATATGGCAAGAATCTATTGAAAACAAAAAATTGATGGATAAATTTGCACAATAGAAGTGCCCTAGAAATTTTTTAGGTTGCTAAATCTATATATGTAGTCAAAAGAACCAATTTAAACAACATAAATCAAAATTTCACCTAAATTTTTTTCACTGAATTCCGCACCTGAAACTTCAAAAAGTCGCACTAAAAACAACTCCAATTTGGTTGACCTAACTTAATTTTTGTTAAAGCAAACATTCTAAAGAACTAATTATAAAATCAAATTTATTTCTCAAAAATATATAATAAATTTAAAATTTAACTTCATTCATATAGACATTAATATTTTGTCTAAATTATATTTTATTCCATATCATCCATATCTTTGTTTATTATTTTAAAATTTTATATTTTATATATATATATATAAATTATATACCTAATAAATTTTACAATATTTTTGCTTTATCATCTTAAATATTTCAATCTTCAAAGTCATGTACACTATGTATCTCTCAATACTTCTCTAACCATTATCTTGGGATTCTAAAATGGGGTGAGTGTGAGATCCAACGAGGGACTTGGACGAGTGTGCCCATAAAATTTCCCACCTAACCACGATTAAATGAAGACAATGCGAAGTGTCCTAACCTCGGCACGATTCTGCATGTCAAACTGCTTGCACCCTCGAACAATAACAATGTTGTGGAATCCAAGTATAGTCTTCTCCTTGGAGGGCGCTCGGTGAAGAGTGGTTCTTGCTTGAAACTGGAGAAGCGGAGGAGGGTAGGCCTTTCAGGTGTCAAGAGAGGAAACTGAGTGTTGAATTTGTTGGGCCATAAAGTTCTAGTGTGGTTTGACACTATAATGTCAACATCCAAGTGATAATTAGTGGGAGAGAAATTCGTATGGACTTCTAGGCAGGTGAAGAAGAGAAGCATTTCAGTCGCTGCAAAAAATTTAGTTGGTAGCTCCTGAGTTTAGTTGTGGAGATTGGTGTTGGCCTCAGATTCAGATCTTGGCCACTGAGGAGGCTTTCATATTGTTATTCTTTATATATATATATATTAAGTAATATGAGTTATGTTATGCCAATTTTATTTTTGTTGTGCTTTATATGTTTTTGTTGAGTTTAAGTTTGGTTTAATATGGAGAAGGACAATATTAGAAAATAAAATAATAATTCATCTCTAAGATATTCTATCTCATTTCATATAACTAAATAAATAGAAATAAAAATTTATAATGAAATTATTCTTATTTTTTTATAGGGTAATTGGTCTAATTATTTAAATAATTGTAATAAAGTTTTTAAAGACAATCAAAATATAATGTTATTTTAAGAATTTCATTAACATGTCTAATTATATATGTATAACCAATTTCTAGTGACACAATTTTCTATCAAAGAAATATAACTTGTACTAAAATTTTTTGGCACAAGGCTTATAATGTGAAATATAGAAATAACATTTTTCCTATATTGAATTGATTTCAATTGATTTTGTTCCTTGGTGCCCATTATCATGAAATATACATGTTAGTATTGTCCATAAAGTGAAACAAGAGGTGAAATAAATAAATACATAAACTAAACTAGAGGAGAAAGAAATAAATACAAGGAGGAAAAGAAAGAAATAAATATAAGCATGTGGTGTAAGTGTGATCTATATGAAAAGATTAATAAATATAATTTGTAAATTCAAAGAGTAAGAAAAAAAAAGTTAATTCTAATTAGAAATGTTTTTAGTATGTTACAAAATATTCACTACATACAAAAAATTTATTACAACTAAAACTTTTGTTCTTCAGTATTTATAAAAAAATTATTAAATTTTCTTTTTCCATTATTATCATGATAAAGAAAAAAATTAATATAAAATAAAAACCAAACATAAATTATTATGTAAAATATCGTTATTCTTTAATTGGAAAAAATTGAAATAGAATAATTTTTATTTAAATTAAAAAAGTTTTTATACTTTGCTCTAACAGGCTCACTACCTCACTACTTCAAGTTTGAATACATATAAAAATAAATATATTATACTATAAAAAAATAATATATTTATATCTAGAAACTTAAACAAATTATAAATCTACTTATATATTTATGGGGGTTCTTTCAAGTTAAAGAGATTTTTCTGATCTGCAATTAACTGAAATCATCTCCCTTAATAAAGAACAGTACTATATCTTCTACCAATAATCTACAAATTGGAAAATTGTGTTAAAAGTTTTCAGGACATTTTTTTAAGCTTCGTCACTGCAATGAACTCCTACCCGTCTCTACATCTCAAAAAAATTGTGAAAATTTGCAATCTATTAGATCCAGCGTCTCACTTACATAAAAAAAATTTGTGATGAAAGTTTACTACCATCTACTTTCTGTACAAACCATAAACCAATAAAGTATTGACCCCCCTTCTGAATATAGGCTATGGATGTTGGATCTTACATTTAAAGTATTTGCACATAACCGTAAAAACAGTCATAAATTTTAAGAAAATATAAATGAAATGGTGATAATAAATATGTTAGTCATATCCTTGACCAGGAAGGATTAGGTGAAATTCCATGTCTGAACTCCGCTATTCTGGAAACACAATCTCTGATTGAGTGATCGTATTATATTCATAACTCTGTCCCAATGCTTTCGCGTCAATTCTGTCATCCATATGCTTCGATTATCGTCGTTTTCTGCATTCGCTTGCCTTGGTGTTTTGTTTGTTAAATTAACAGCACCAGTTCTCAACCCATAATGGCCCGTAGCGCCCATGATAATGTTGAAATCAACAACATCATTGTGATAGTGACTGTGGGAGTGGTCCACAAAGTGACAGTACAACGTGTTCAGTAATATCGGTGAGCCATCGCTTTCAACCGCGACATTTCACAACACAAATTATTCAGCAATATCAGTCAGCCGTCACTTCCGACCCCGACATTGCTTCCAAAATTTTAGAGAGAATGTCGGCAGCACATACTGTAACGCTACAGCCCAGTGCCATGGATTAATCAACACTGACCGCGACGTCTGGGCTTTGTCTGGTTGTCGGATTAACAAATAATTTGCGCCACCCATCAGATTTGATACACCATCCATCATCTCCAGGAGAGTCTGTAAAGAAAAGATATGTGTGGCAACAAATCCACGTAGAACCTCATGCATGAGAGCGACATTGCAGAGGAATGATTTGAGAGGCTTTGTTGGGTTTCTTTCAATTTGACGCACTTTATTCCTCTTTTCGGAGGTGTTACATTCCTATCAAAATATTTTTTATTCTTCCTTAGGTTTGCTCTTCTTCGAGAAGCGAGTACGTTGCTATGTAGTGCAAAGTTCTAAAATCAGTTTTTGTTTTTAGTATCATTATTTTTTTTTCTTTATTAAGTTGTATGTGATTTTTCAAGTTTGACTTATAATTTATGTGGGTTATGCTAATTTTAAGTTGTTTGGATTTTTTTAATATGTTTTTTTCTCCTGGAAAAAGATACAACTGAGTTTGATCCTTAGTAGATTTACTAACAAAACCTATACTCAATTGGTTATGCTAAGAAGACTTTACGTTCTTCTTATCATTATTATCCCTATTCAATGAGTTATAACTTTAGCTTCTCGCCATATAAAAGTTCAATTAACTTGGTAATCTTTATCTACTTATTTTTTTTCTAAAATACAAATTAATTAATTTTTTTATTTATTAAATTTAAATTATTTTATTTATCATTTATTAAATTATATATAACTTCATAAAAATAATATTATTTTGAGTTTTCTTTTCTTAAGTAATGATCAAAATTATATAATTATTCAAAAAAATTTAAATTAATTAATTTTTTATTTATTAAATTTAAATTATTTTATTTATCATTTATTAAATTATATATGGCTTCATAAAAATAATACTATTTTGAATTTTCTTTCTTCCTAATGATCAAAATTATATAATTATTAAAAAAAAAACAATCGAAATTATATAATTATACAAAAAAAAAACAAATTTATTATTAGGAAGGCTGATGCAGGGGTAACCCTGCTATACCCAGAATCTTTACCACTCTCCATGCATATAAAATGGCAATTCCTGTTTCATGTCAAGAAATTCCACTTTCTTGCAATTTCATAAACTTTTGTGGAAGCTCAAAAATTAATCTTTGAATAGATTACTCTTACCTCGAAGAAATTCCATATTAATGTTCTACCTTCACCTTGTTCAACGCAAGTCTTGGTCTATCCATACAATACTTACAAACCTGATTTCAAATGGCGCCAGCGACCAAATCTGCTTCAAATTGAATCATGCTTATTCAATTCTTATTTAATCAAAACTTAACTGGCCACCATACAAATGTTAAGCGTTGGCTCATACCAGCAGCGTGCATTTCTGAAATTGGCTGAACTTCCAATCCACATTTCTCCGGGAATTTACCATGCTGCAACATCTTCCATTCTGTAATCGAATTCATCCTTCGATTGATATCTCCTCTACGCTAAAACTCTATCACAGTCTATCGACTCTGCTCTCGGTTTGAATATTCGACCAGACTCAACCTAGTCTTGCGTTTAGCATCCTTCACTTTTCATAACTTTCACTGGAAATTGCGTTATTTCAAAACGCTGCAAATAGGACTTAAACATCATCGATTACCTGTCACAACACTGAACTGATAGAACTGCAATTTCTGAAACGCTGAACTTTAATATGCCAGAGCTCTGCATTTGTTGGCTGTAAAACTGCGTCTTCAAGGCTTAAATTTTTTATTTCTTTGAAGTCGAATCACACAGACTTTAATTTGATTCACCCAAAAATTCATCGCTTTCTTTCTGTGCTGAAAATTGTGTTTCAGCAATATCATAGATTAACAAACAAAAAGAATTTCTCCTCTCTATGCTGAAGATTGTGTTTTAGCAACATTAACAAACAAAATGAATTGATCTCTATGCTGAAGATTGTGTTTCAGTGACATCATAGATTCTTCATTGGTAACTTTTAAAGCCAGAATCATATTGATTCTTGCCAATCGAACCAGAACGCTTATATAATGGTTTTAAACACAAAACCGACTTTCCAGTCTTGTCTATCTCTGCTTTACTTGATGCTACAGATCTGCTCAATCCGATGCCAATTCACAACAACATCTCAACTTAAGATTCAAACATGCTCGATCTCAAAATTTCAGTCCCAGCTGTATTGAAGTCGGACTTCAATAAACTTTTGCTTCGTTCTAAAATCTACTTGGACTTCATATATTTGTTAACGGAACTGTGAAATATTAATCCAGCCCCAGTAAAACATTCGATTGCACTCAATTTAAAACAGAACCATATAACTCAAGAATTCAAAAGATTCAAAAACCTTTTTATACCATAAACACGTGATTCACTCAATTTCTTAAACAAAATTCTCCCTCTATCAGAATCAATTCATTTTGATTCTAAATTACTCAATCAATTCTACACAGACTCAATAATGGAATATGAACTTCAGAAATATAAATTCTGCATTAATTAACATCACTTACATCAACATGCTTCTTCTTTGGCCTGATAAATTTTGCATTAACAAACATCACTTACATCAACATGCTTCTTCTTTGGCCTGATTTTCAATCGTTGGCCCTTTACAATTACCCGCAGGCTTACAAGCAAAAGCCCTGCTTCTACTCTATTTTTCTACTCACACTCTCACTCTCTCTGATTTTCAATGCCTTTGAGGCTTGATAATTTATACAAATTAAAATGATCTAATTTAAGTTCAATCCCTTCAACTTCTCAACAAAATCCTAAAATCGCTCTTGAATCCCTAAGGATCATCTCTCACCCATAATTAATGAAACTAATTTCTAAATTAACATTTAGAAAAATATCTCAACCCTTTACATTCTCAACTGACCAAATTCTTTCATATTCTCAATTATTTACAATATTTAATTAAAAATACATAAAACCCACTCAAATCATTGCTAAAAATCTAGCTCTTTTAAAAACTTAAAAACCCCTAAGGTTTAATAAATACAAAGTATTTATCTTTGCCTAATGCTCCTGCATTAGACTCTCAAGGTTGAAAATGATCATGATCTCCTGATCATGCGTTTAAGTCTCTATCCTTCTCTTCCTGGATCCAATACTTTTTTTTGCAAGTCATCATCTGCTATTGCTTGTTGCTTTTCTCCAAGTTTCCATATCTTGTTCTGCATCCTGCCTCCAGCTATATTTTCATACTCTACTTTTGTCTTTCCCTTGCTGAAATTCCTCTTCTCTCTTGTTGTTGTCTGCTACTTTTCAGACACCTTCATCATCAGTCTTTTGATGCTTTCAATCTCTATGTCCAGCCTTTCCTCTTTCTGGAAATTTCTTTTCCTACTGATGTTTCCTCCAAATTCTGTTGTTTCAGTTGTTGTAGCTGCTTTTGCTATTACGGCTCTTCTTGCTGCCAAAATTGATGTTGCTGCTGTCAATGTTGCCTCAGTTGCCTCAGGTTTTACTCCTACAGATGTCACCCCACATGTTGCTGACATTGGTTTTACTCCTGCAGGTGATACCCCACATGTTGCTGCCTCCCATACTTCCTGTCCCTCTGCAACATTCTTTTGCTCATCACCTGCAAATTTATCTTCAGAAAATAAATTATCATCTAATTCTCTTCCTGCAGTAACATATCCATTTATCTCTGTTTGTATACTAGTAAGCAAAATAAATTTTAACAAACTAGTATCTACTCCTTTCACAACTTCAAGCAAATTTACTTCAATGCCTGCAACTTCTTCCTCTGGTTCAAATGTCTCCAGCAAACATTTCAGCCATTTATTTTCAAGCATTCCATCAACATGATGTAAATTAGTTCCAGCATAACCTTCCTCTTCCCCTTCGACAATCTTCAGTAATTGTCCATCATCATCTTGATTGATTCTGACAATCAAATCAAGTTCTTCAAACACTGTAGCCTCATCCTCTATCACTGTAGCAGTTCCAAAATTCTGCCCCATAGTTCTCTCTTGGATATTTAGACAAGCCAACTCTTTCTTGTCAACCATGGTAACAAACCTCTGCATATGAGACATGACTGTCTCATCTTCATTCTGCAACAGTTCTTTTTCTTCCAAAACAATTCCAAGTGATGGATTGTCTTCTACATCACTTGTAAACACAATCAAATTGTCAGCTTCAAAATCACAAGACTCAATGGTCTCACTTATTGATTCAGTCACCAAGTTTTTTCTCTGTAGCTCCAAGTCTTCTTCAAGACTTATAAAATATTCACTGGCTTTCTCCTCAGCTTTCTCTGGCAACACTTTAGTATGCTTCTCTGAGTTTTCTTCCAACTCCTTTGTCAGCACATCAGTATGCTGATTTGCATTCACCATGAGACTGTCAGCTAGTCTCCCCTTCTTTCCATCCTCTGCTGCATGATTGTTATTCATGAAAACTTTCCTACCTTGCTTCTTCAGCAAATTATCTTTTGTGTAAGTTCTCTGCCTCTCCAATTCTCTTCTGTGAAGATCTAATTTCCTATACAATTCAACAATTTCATTAGGAGTAGAACTTGGAAAATTTACACAATTTTCTATACCTTCACCAGCTCTCGACTCATCATCAGATGGTATTCCTTCTTCTGCTTTAATATTCTGATTAGACTTCTTTGTCTTCATTTCCTCCTGAGATCTTGCTACCTCAGCATTGATCTGAACAGACTTCAGATTCAACTCTTCTTGAACAAACTCTAAAGCTTGCTCATCTCCCTGTACTGTACCTACAAACATACACAACTTATCAGGTTTAAAACTGCAAGAATTTGTAGTCTTGACTACTTTCCCCAGCACTTCCCTTTGAATAGATCTGCGTGTGGAATCTTCAAATCCCATCTCTGACTCAAGAACTCTAAGTTCCTCCTTCAATAAGGCAATCTCACTTTGCCTCAACTTCGTATGCAATGGTTGCCAAATCACTCTCTTTCCCTTCAGTGGAAAGATCCATCCTCCATTCTGATTTTCCTGCTCTTGCAGCCATTCCTGTAGTACCTGCAATTGCACCTTCATTACTACAATCTCTCTTTCTCTGACTTTATCAGTCATCTCACCTCTGTGGCATTCCTCTGAACCTCTACTCTGATCCTCCATGATCATCTTCTCCATGAGTTTCTCACTTACCATGAGTTGCACTAGCCTCTGCAACATCAAGCTCTCCTGGTACCACTTACCTCACCAATCCACTTCATTGGACCCGGTCTTTTGGTAAGTACTGGTTCACTGCCTCTTGAACCTCTTGAGCACCCTCCTCTGCTCTCTCTAGGCTATCTCTTCAACTCTCCTTCTCTTCAGAACACTAGAATTGTCCTCCCTATCCAGCCTTCAGCTGAATGTCAGGTTCACTGCCATCATCTTGTCTGCAACCATAAACCTTAATCATGAATTTCAAATCAGAAGATTATCTCACCTTTAAGATCCTGTATGATCTTGTCCTCCATTCATTTATGCAATCCTATTCACTGCAATTGTGTACCTTTGCATATCAGATTTACAATATGATCTTCATTTCAGTCTTCCTCACACATTCAAATAAAACACACTTCAGTTCTCAATAGAACCTTCCTGCACTCATTCAGAAAAACAAACATATTCAATTCCAACAGAGCCTTCCTGCTCTAATACCACTTGATGCAGGGGTAACCCTGTTATACCCAAAATCTTTACCACTCTCCATGCATATAAAATGTCAATTCCTGTTTCATGTCAAGAAAGTCCACTTTCTTGCAATTTCATAAACTTTTGCGAAAGCTCAAAAATTCATCTTTGAATAGATTACTCTTACCTTGAAGAAATTCCATATTAATGTTCTACCTTCACCTTGTTCAACGCAAGTCTTGGTCTATCCATACAATACTTACATTCCTGATTTCAAGTGGCGCCAGCGACCAAATCTGCTTCAAATTGAATCACGCTTATTCAATTCTTATTTAATCAAAACTTAACTGGCCACCATACAAATGTTAAGCACTGGCTCATACCAGCAACGTGCATTTCTGAAATCGGCTGAACTTCCAATCCACATTTCTCCAGCAATTTACCATGCTGCAACATCTTCCATTCTGTAATCGAAAATATCCTTCGATTGATATCTCCTTTGCGCTAATACTCTATCACAGTCTATCGACTCTACTCTCGGTTTGAATATTCGACAGACTCAACCCAGTCTTGCATTTAGCATCCTTCACTTTTCAGAACTTTCACTGGAAATTGCGTTATTTCAAAACGCTGCAAACAAGACTTCAACATCATCGATTACCAGTCACAACACTGAACTGATAGAACTGCAATTTCTGAAATGCTGAACTTTAATATGCCAAAGATCTGCGTTTTTTGGCTGTAAAACTGCGTCTTCAAGGCTTAAATTTCTGATTTATATGACGTCGAATCACAAGACTTTAATTCGATTCACCCATAAATTCATCGCTTTCTCTTTGTGCTGAAGATTGTGTTTTAGCAATATCATAGATTAACAAACAAAATGAATTGCTCCTCTCTATGCCGAAGATTGTGTTTCAGCAACATTAACAAACAAAATGAATTTCTCTCTATGCTGAAGATTTTGTTTCAACAACATCATAGATTCTTCATTGGTAACTTTTAAAGCCAGAATCACATTGATTCTTGCCAATCGAACTAGAACGCTTATATAATGGTTTTAAACACAAAACCGACTTTCCAGTCTTGTCTATCTCTGCTTTACTTGATGCTATAGATCTGCTCAATTCGATGCCAATTCACAACAACATCTCAACTTAAGATTCAAACATGCTCGATCTCAAAATTTCAGTCCCAGCTGTATTGAAGTCGGACTTCAATAAACTTTTGTTTCGTTCCAAAATCTACTTCGACTTCATATATTTGTTAACAAAACTGTGAAATATTAATCCAGCCCCAGTAAAACATTCGATTACACTCAATTTAAAACAGAACCATATAACTCAACAATTCAAAAGATTAAAAAACCTTTTTATACCATAAACACGTGATTCACTCAATTTCTTAAACAAAATTCTCCCTCTATCAGAATCAATTCATTTTGATTCTAAATTACTCAATCAATTCTACACAGACTCAATAATGGAACATGAACTTCAGAAATTTAAATTCTGCATTAATAAACATCACTTACATCAACATGCTTCTTCTTTGGCCTGATTTTCAATCGTTGGCCCTTTACAATTGCCCACAGTTTTACAAGCAAAAGCCCTGCTTCTACTCTATTTTTCTACTCACACTCTCACTCTCTCTGATTTTCAATGCCTTTGAGGCTTGATAATTTATACAAATTAAAATTATCTGATTTAAGTGCAATCCCTTCAACTTCTCAACAAAATCCTAAAATCACTCTTGAATCCCTAAGGATCCTCTCTCACCCATAATTAATGAAACTAATTTCTAAATTAATATTTAGAAAAATCTCTCATCCCTTTACATCCTCAACTGACAAAATTCTCTCATATTCTCAATTATTTACAATATTTAAGTAAACATACATAAAATCCACTCAAATCATTCCTAAAAATCTAGCTCTTTTAAAAACTTAAAAACCCCTAAGGTTTAATAAATACAAAGTATTTCTCTTTGCCTAATGCTCCTGCATCAAAGGCTTTGACTATTACAATGAATATTTTTGGCAATTATTTATATCAAAATGTAATTTAGTCACCTCCCAATGTTACTATATGCTTTTCCGTCCCATTCATATCGCTAATTGTCTTCAACTCGACTTTTGGATTTTTGGTGGAGGGATTTGTCTGTAGCCCATTTTGGTCAAGTATAGAAATTTTTCTTCCCTAGCTAGCAAAGGAAGCATATAATTCCCTCAAGTTAAAGTTAATTGAAATTCATCACTACACGTAAATGCTTAAGGTTCTTCATTTTCAAGTGAACTCAAATTTAGTTGAACTTCAATTGATGATGTAAGAATTTAATTATCTATTTCCTCACATTTTTCCATGTTAGTCATCTATTTCCTCATAGTTCACAATCTACAAAATAAGGTAAGCCCCTCAAGGGCTTTGTCTCTTCACCATCATATTCAAGTCTACAAAACAAGGCAAGTCCCTAAAGTGCCTTGTCTCTTCCCTATGACAATTGAGTCCACAAAATGAAGCAACATCCTAAAGGAATTTTTCTCTTCCCCATCCCAATCGGAGACAAGAAATGTAGCTTTCTTGGATTACAAAGAAAATGAAAGCTTGTGAACGGCTCTATCCCCCATACCAATTTCTCTTGGAATATCTAGTTATTTATTTTTTTGTATTCCTAGATAACATATGACTTCTACAAATATAACTTATTTTCTTATTCGACACCTCCTACAAATTATGATGCACAACCTAAGAAGCCCAAAATTTGAGAGAGTTACAAAAAGTGTTGAAGATAATATGGGTTGTGATGATAATGATTGTGGTTATTGGTAACTAACTGACTAGGCAAAGAAGGTATTAGAGTCCAGCTAGGCATATACCAAAAACTTTTCTTAAATGAAAATGGAGGATTCTAAGGCCTACCTTTTAACACAGAGATGAACCTGGGTAGCAATTTTTATGTGAGAATTGAATGGTGTTGTCCACAAAAATAGTTACTATTGAATTATAATACATATGTTTCTATACACTAGTACATTAAGAGTGTATAGATGTAAAGAGTGTATAGTCTAGTATCTAGAAATGAATTGGTGCTAGTGGTTGGTATCTAGATATCCATAAAATTGCTAGGCTAGCGCACTAAATGACTCATTGATGGTGAAATGTATTTCTGTTCAACATTGTGAAGGGAATTGTATTTTCTCCATCTTGGTTAGCTACAGGAAATGTCGCTTCCCTAGTTAGAAATATAAATGCATAATAACACCTTAATTATTGTGATCATCCTAACATGGTTGTACTCTTAATATTTATGATTGATTTCTTGATACTTGTTCAAGGTTCCCTTGATACTCGTTATGGGTTCAATTCCACCTTTGATCCATGTTTTTCTTGATCAATCTACAAGGTACTTGTTTTAGGTTCCCTTGATACTTTTCCTAGGTTCCTTTCCACCTTCAGTCCACCTCTTTCTAAGCGAAGGTCTAAGTTGATATTTTATCTACATTGGATATGGAAAATGAGATGCTCCCAGATGAGGTGGTGGCCTTGTAACAAACCAACAACTCGATATGAGACTCGTTTTGAGACCTAAATTGTAAGATGGTCTAGCTTTCGAACAAGTAGAGACAGGGATGCCAAGATGGGAATTGAATTTTGACTTACATGAAGGGAATTTGGGATGAAAATGGATCATGGGGGAAAAGTAATTTCTCTTGAATTTAAATGGGATGCCACCTTTGCTTCAACATCTAGAAATATAAAGAAAGAAAAATGATAGGAAAATGATTTTCAAGATTGACACTCAATATTCGAGGTAAAATCACCATATAAAATGCATAAATAGAATTTGATGAGGATCAATCCCATGAAATTTATTGCCATTCAATCCAAGCTTGTCATTAGGCTAAAAATTATTGGAGGTATCTATCACTAAATCCCTCTCTCTCTCTTGTACCACTTAAACTTGAAGTGACTGGGGGAGAAAGAAAATATGGAACATTAACTCTATAGCTTGAATATATTAATCATGGGAGGGAGCCCCCCTAGTGTTACGCGTCATTTTGTTACCGTTAGGAAAATTACCACCAATCTGCATCTTTTGCTATTTGTGAAAGTGTTCCAAGCATTCCCTTACAAATTTGGAAGTAAAAAAATTCCAAAGGCTACTAGAATTCTTGACTTTATTGCTCAAAACCTGTTTTTAAGCACCTTCATAGTTTATTTAGCCATTACCTACACCATTGTAGTTTTTACCATTGTGTCTTGTGAAAATTTGTGCTTTATCTTTGACTATGGACTGCGCAAATAATTTAATGAAAGTAAAAAAAAAAAAGTGAATTCTAGAAGCTTTGTTGGGGGAATATTTAATATTTTCCAATTGAAAGCTTCAAGCTTATGCTTAAATAGGCCTAATCCCTCTCTTTCTGGAACCCTAATCTCTCCTTTTGAGGATATCATCCCTTAGGGAGAGGATCTCAAACCTCCTCATCTTGGCCTATAAATTAGACACACACCAGATGGCTAGAGAGGACCTTTGAATGTAAATTTATGCAGTTGGAATAGGGCTTCAAATATTTTCATCTGAGGATAAAATTGGAGACCATTGGAAGGAGGCATACATCATCAAGGCCAAGGTTGTATACTCCTTCATTCTTGAGATTAATACAAAAAAATATTTCTTTCCCACTGTATTGTTTAATGGAATTGATGTATTGTCCTTGCACAGAGGCTAACATGGGCTTATTTTAGCCAAAAAACCCTCATACTATGATTGTGATATTACGATGTAAATTGATGCCCTTTTGGCATTGATCCAAGTTAATTTAGGTCTGCAGCCAACTTTCCTGTATGCTCACAACATGCATAAGAAGATGGATGTGACTTGAATGGATATTAGACTACCCCTAATAGGTGCCTAACAGTCTCGACCTCCTTCATAAAAAAAGAAACTTCTGCTAGGGCCGCAACCTACTCTAGGAGTCCACAGCTCAGTTAGAGGGTCACTCTTAGGCCTTCTTCCGATTCAATTTTCATTGCAATACACCTCTACATTTCCCAAATACCTTCGGCCTAGAACAAAACTAAATAACATACACAAAATACTCCAAAATTACTTATTTAGTTGTGGCTTGATCTGGAAATGGAGATAAATTAATTCTTATTGATTGCTTCTTTGTATCTTGGGCTTGTCTTCACCTGAGATTTGATACCATGTTAAATTTAGATAACATGCTATTTGCTAAGAAAAGTTACTTCAATCTTCCACATGAGCTTACTTTACCAATCCATTTCATTTCCATTGGAATCATTATAGAATTGACAGTAACTGAAGAAAGAACATAAATGAGAGATGCATAAGACAAGCCAAGACAAGAGAACACAATGATATGTCTCAATCCAGAGAGAAACCCCAAGATGGGGAAAAACATTTATCAATTGTTCTTATTATAATCATCAAATTTTTCAGTAGAGAGAGCGAGAGAGAGAGAGAGAGAGAGAGAACATTAGTATGAATTCAAGATTGACTTCCTGATTTGAAGATCTCCATAAATAGATGGCTCAAGATTGAAATCCAGAAGCACTCAATATGAGTCCTCTCAAACAGGTGTCACACAACAGTAGAAGATGATCTAGAAAGTACTACTAATAGTCCATTAAGAAATTTCTTTAGATTATCCAGGCTGGATTACCATCTAGCTAGCATGCAAACACTATCCAAATACCACATCTCTATATATACCTTACGATCATACATGAAGGGGTATGTTGATGTTGCTTGTTTCTCCTGGTTAGGGCATGTGACACACTACTATAGCCCACAAAAATATGCCCAAAACATCCTTCCATGAGTGTGGTATTTCTTCATGAGAAATAGTCCTCCTCCTACTACATATCAAGACTTGGTTCATCCCTCAAACAAGTTTGAATATTAACTAAAATCGGTCTGCGGTCCACCTGGGAAAACACTGACCCTCTTGGCCTACTCAACAATTATATGGGGACTATAACCTACTAGAGATAGGGTCCTAGGAGATGTGGCCCACTCAGAGACATGCACCCTCTTTCTTTGTGAACAACCTTAGAAAGTTCTACCCAGAATAGTTCATAAATAGGCCCAGAATTACCCTCAACATACGCAGCCTTCTGCTTATGAGAATCAGGCCAAACTACCCAATCAAGAATGCTAATCTGAATTTTCCTTCTTCATTGAGATCATCTCCTTTATGCATCTATTGTAGAGAGGGAAAATCTTGAGAAGCGATGTCTTAAATGACAATGAGGGAATTCCCTTATATAAAATTTGACATGATAATTTTGGAGGCATATTAAAAATTCAAATTTTTACTTTTTCTTGCCTAAACAAAAATATAACTTATTGCATTTTATTTTGAATAAAAAAATATTTCCTTAACCAAATTTGACGATATTTAAGTTGATTTTAGTCCTCTCAAAAAGAGGAATTCACTAGGATTATTATCTTCATCAAATGAATGGATCTAAGTGGAATTTGCCCCTAGTTTCCAATTTTACACCTATGTATCCTTCTTCTCTTAGATTACAATTGGACTAATCTACTCAGCATCATCAACCAAAAATATAAGCCCTACATCCAACATATTTTCAATTTATTTCTTCACAGTTTCTTTGAATTTTGGATTTAATATGTAAGGTCGATGTTTGATTGGTCTTGCATCTTATTTTAGAGTTATTTTCATCTCCCCTAATCCTCATTTAATTCCCTCTAGTTCTAATACTGAAGCAGGAAATAAATCTTCATACTCCTTTAGAAAATAAAAAAATTATTTAGTGGTATGCTCATCCCTATAGTCACCAATAGAAGTAATTTTAGGATTTTTTTTCAGTCCTAGTGTTTAGTTTTTTCAACTTTAGCGGCTTCAAATAAGGTGCATATGTAATAGGATCTTCCTTTACCCCACTCTCTCCTTTAGATTCTTTAAAGTATAAGTGCCTCAGCTCCTCGAGATCATCATTAAGTTCCCTATTGATTTTCTTGTATGCTACAACTTCATGGAATCATAAATCATATTGATGCGCAAAATTGCCGTATTTGCTACATTATTCCATAGTGCTTCTAAAGGGGAATAACACCCTTTTGATATATTTTACATCTTCAACCATATTTGCATCGGTATAAAAGAAATGAGAAGTCACTATAGAACTGAGCAATCATTATGTCCCAATCCATCGTTCGTATTTTCATTTCCTCCTTCAAATACCACTCTCATGGAATACTATCCAAAGTATGAATGAATTGATGCACCCACATCGCAAGTGGTAAGCCAATATCTGTCTAGATGGATAAATGATTTTATATATTCTTTTGTAGGTTAGTACATCAATCATAAATAGGAATTTTTCTAAAGGGTCTCTCTAGAGCATAAAATATATGCATCATAGTAGACTTAACAGTATCAAAATCATGAAGATGGTCGTGATGGGTTTCCCACCATCTTGCAGGGCTGTCTTGGAATGCAACATTCATTAGAGAGATCTTTTGGCACTGTTCTATTATGGAATCAACTTCTTGAATAAAATTCACATCAGATTTAGTACCATTAAAAACAAGATAATCTCATACCTCAACTCCAATCCATCAAAGGCATTAGAAATTTTTATAGTGTCGTGAATGGAGCTCGTGATCTCCCTACTAGAAATAATCCATCACAACATCTAACCCCACCTCTATGCTTTGGACAACTATCCAGCTAATAGATCCAATATCTGTTGGATTAATGTAATCCTCTCTTCCCAATAGTGAGTTGATATAGTTGATCTAACAAGTTAGGTTCTTCAACATCATATACAGGTTCAATAAAAATTTGGCCTTGGTATGGATCTAATGGTTGTATAAACCTAATTCCGTCAACTTGAAAGGTCATGGTTTCCCATTTTGGATTAATGATTGCATACTTTTCAAATTCCTAGACAATTCCCAATAAACATTTGTATGGGTCTTTGTCACCCATAATGTCCATTACTTCAAAATATGCATAGGTATTAACATCTACAATATCAACCTCAATATCTTCTAATCTCCCAATAGGAAATATACAATATTGGCTCTTCAGCTGTAACTAAATTGGGGAAAAAATAACCTAGGTTTCCCTAGCACCTACCAGGTTTTACTTGGTAAAATGTTCACATTTGAGTCAAGATCTAACATGGATTCCTTCATCTGGTATCCAACAATCCGGGAATCACTCAAAATTCTCTTCTCGTCTTATTTTTGTTTCTTCAAAACCTTCTATAATGCCTTTCTGGAATATTAGCAAAAGTAGTCTCTTCTAAGAATGGATCATCCTTCAAAATTGCTTTTATTTTCTTACGCAATTGACCAATTAGTTTCTCATCATTCATAATCTACAAAAATAACTTAATCCATTCTAAAATTGGTTGAGATATATATTTTGATGGTCTATGACTCTTATTCTGTAATTTTTCTTGTTGCTCAGCATGGGGACCATGAGAAGAAATCAATCACTTGAATAATTTAATTGCGTCTTGGTAATATTCCTTTTGTTGGTTAGGATAATCGAAATTTTTAAATGATGTCGGCTTTATGACAGTTGCTTTTTTAGAATTTCCAATATTAGCCCGAATTATTTTCCCTCCCGTGGTCACGATGTTAATATTTGGTTGCACAACTGGTTCAGGTTCGCGAGGTTCAAAATTAATCAAATTAGCTCCCTTTATATTGTTGTGTTCTCCCAACAAGGAATATGTTTTGGAAAATCCTACGTGGCATGTGTATTCACTTGAAAGTGTGAAGACCAAGCTCTTCTTGTCATTGGACAATCCATCATAATATGACCTTCTTATTCATATTTATAACATATGATTGGGCCTCTCCCTCCAGTCCTTCATCCCCTTGAAGATCCTCCTCCTCGCCCTCGAGGAGTTTCATTGACTCAAAATGTTGTGTGGTCCACGCGATCAGCCAATGAATCTAAATATCTACATTGGTTTGTATGATGTGTGGGAAATTGACAAAACCCACAGAATTTGTTGTTGGGAACAATGGAATACTTCTGTAAAGTAGGAAATAAACAATGTGAATGGCCAAAAGTCTTACAAATTTCACAAAACTCATTCATATACATAACGTGATGAGGTGGGAATGCCTGATAATGAGTCATTCCTTGAAAACAAATTATTGAAGAAATGTTTGCAACCCCAACATTATGTAGTGGCAATAGAGGAGGTCCCATAGGCATGGTAGACGGTCCTGGACCCCTGATCCATGAGAATTTTGTGACTTGATGCCCTTCGACATGAGAATTCATGCACCAAACTTGAGGTTTCATAGGTCGTGTAGGAGAAAGATCCTTCAATTTATAAATCAAGTTGGAAATTTTATTTTGAAGTCCAAAAAAAGCAGCATTAGTAGAATAAGTGCCTATTTTATAATCTTGAGGGTATATTTCCTTTGTTTTAATTTGCATCGCCTACTCTAAAGAATTTTTCAATGTATCAATATTTAGCTGTGACAGTGGAATACTGGTCATTGGTAACAAACCCTTAATGAAGCAATCTCACTGATGATGGGGATCAATGGGGTAAGATATTTTATTGATATCATCTTTGAAGCTATGCATACACTTCCAAGCATATTGTCCCCCCTTTTGTCTGATATCCAACAATTATACCAAGCTAAATCATTAGACTGAGGCAACTTAAATTATTGAAGAAATTATCATTTAACTATATCCATGGTGGCATTAGGATTTGCATCAATCCACTTAATAAAACATCATAGCACCTGATCTCTGAAATTAGTTTGGAACTCAATAAGCTTGTTGGCATCTAGAGTATGTCTATCCCTCCAAATAGCCTCACATAGATACCAATGTTGTTCAACATCTTCAGCACCTCGTCCTGATAACTTTGGGTATCGAGTAAGTTTTCTAACCCTATTCCTAGCCCTGGTTTCTTTTTCAAGCTGAAATATTATAAATGCCTTGGAACCCGACTAATAATAACTGATTTAACTTGACTTAATACCACTACTAGAACTGCTTCCTCCACTAGAACTATGGGCACAATATATAGAATGTACTTGCTGGAATTTTAGATTCTTACTTAATTAGAAACTAAATGATCAAGGTTTTGATACATTACCAAGGGAAGGTTATGAAGAGGAGTTGTACCACTATGTTGTAGACTACCACTAGCAGAGACTAAGTTGTCTTAAAAAAAATAGTCATCTCATTACAAAGTGCATATCATTATTTGCTATAGTATGCTTACCTCACATCATAATCAGCTATATAAATATATTAGGCATATGAAATCCTCCTCAATCTGAGTGGGATTTACCAGAACTATTCAAAATTCCCGCAACACTTCTGTTGGTGCCTCCTATTTCGCTAGGACAAGATCCCTCATCCTCTCCTTTTCCACGTAACTCTATACTATCCATGTTATTCTTTTGAGACGCTGAATTTGTCACCTCTTCTCCTATCCTCTTCAATTCCCTTCTTCTAGATCTAATTCCTAGAAACTTCCTTTCTCACCACTCATCAACTACATATTCCCTCTACAATGCTCCAAAATCTCATTCCTTACGCAACTCTTCTTGTTCCATCGCAACAACCCATCATTTTCTCCAACTACACAACATTCCTCTCCCTAGATCCAACCCCTAGCATTAAGGGTTTAAGCAGAAAATATGATATTCTTGGAACGGTAACATATTTTCTTCAACCATTAAGACTTTGATCCAAAGTGGGATCTCTTTCAACAATCTTCCTCGTAACCCAAACTTAAATATTGTTTCTGCTTTAGAAAAAGACTGATGGTTTTCAACTGCAAACACAAAAATATAGCCTTCTAATGTTGCATTTAACCAAAAATCAACAGACCTTGTTAGATCTGCTTCTAATTAGTGGAGTGAGACGAATCAGTTTCCTATCAGTATTTATGGAGCCTAGGGTGACTTCCAACTCCTTCTTTGACTTGTAGCCACCTTAACCAATTTTGTAATTCTATAGGTAATTTACATCAAAATATTTTGTATTGGTCACAAGAAAATTCAATGTACAAAACCTCTTCTTTAACCCAATCCAATCTCGTTTGTCTCATTTGAACTTTTTGCAGAATAAAATGGTCAATATTCTCATGCCACCATTCCTGAATGCCTTCAGCAAGAATTATAGATAACATGATCTAGATCCCTCTTGTAATTTTATGGTCCTCACAATAGAACCATTTGGTGGAAAAAAAATTGTAGTATTATAGACCTAGGGTTTGACATGAGGTGGGTAAAAAATCATCTTCATAGTTTAGCATATTTCCGACATTTTAACTCTCTTGAGGAGAAAGGAGATTCTCACCTGAGGCATGCCAAAACAAAGTATGATAAGAGGGATTAAGATCAATGGTGTGAAACTAAAACCATCATCGCATTATATATTCATTTAAATATATAGTCATTAACCACAACCAGATATAACTCTAAATCTATAGCTAAGGTTAGCAAAGAAAGAACTACACATTCATAACTAAAACTAATGGGTAATGCATTTATCAATCATATAACACAAATCATTCTACAACACATTATTTATTATTTTGCAACTAATACAATACAGATCTTCTCAAACTTGTGTGATCTGATTTCCTCAGAAAAACACATTACATCAGGACATTACATCTCATTGACAGAAATATCATAATTATGCATATATTAGATGATCTTTAACATGTAGACCATTAGCTACAGAATGAGGTTCTAGCGTTAGATCTAGCACTAGTTATTTCTCTAGTATTGGCTACGATGTTTTCTCATTTGTTTATTCATTTATAGACTTGTTCGCTTGATTCATATTTTACATAGGTTCCTTGATCCCATCCTTAATCCCGTCCACTTTGAATATATTTGGTGCCTTTGTCCCTATGCTTCTCGATACTTTGGCAAAATTGAACATTTGTTTCTTTCTTTTGTAGTTGTGCTTTCCCTCTTTTGTTGGTGCATGAGTTCCAACATAATTTACTTGCCACTCTTTATTCTCTGGTGGCTTGCTTCTAACAAATATACCCAATTTCTTATCTACAACTGCTCTATAACCTTATTTCTCTAAAATACCTTCAAAAAATTAAGGACCGAAGATCTTGCATTACTTGGAGTGGTTTAGAATTCCTCTCTTAGTAAGAGGGACTTTTGATATGATAACATCACGAAAAATCATTTTGATTGTGTCATGTATGTTAACTAGCAAGGTAATTCACATTACTTGATTACAATGAACTGCTAAAGGGTATTTTAACCTTTTCGACTACTAACTCACCTAATATAACCTGACATGCACACACTCTCTAAATTCATCTATCACTTAACTCGACTTGACTCAAGCCTTAGCTGACTGACTCTTTAAATATAACAAAATATTCAAGCATGAGTAATTAGATCACTGTAACACTCCCCCTTAATTACGGTCGTATGAATCAACATAACTCAAACATGACTCAATTATTACTCAAACATGTATGTTGGTCTATGTCTCAGCTAGGCTTACAATGACTCAAAGCTTTTAAGGTTTTTCATTTTCCTTTTCTTTGCTTCCACATTCTATATCCTTTGAAATTGCCTCATTCTCTATTGCACTTTCTTGCTGTAGGTTTTCTTCACTTGTTGTTGCTGCAATTTTCTTTGACTTGTCCTGAATTTGTGCTGAAAAAAAATATGATCTTGTCTTATACACCTTCCTCTTCATATATTCGTTCTACCATGGATTTCTCCCACAACATTACATCATCAAACCATCTTATTTTCTCTACTTCTTGCGCTTCATATTTCTGTTTCTCTTCCTATCATATTTCTTGATAGAAGAATATTATATCTTCTCCACTGCATTGCGGATTCGCTTTTTTAATGCATCCTTCCTTGTTTTCAAAAAGTTCGATATCATTCTCTTCATAGTCATCATTAGGTACTACTACTTTCTTCCTGTAATATTCACACTCAAGATCATTATTCAACATTTCATTCAATTATTTTATTCCAGTGGTTGCTTTAAGACTCACATCAATTTGTTTAATAGGCTTCTGAATCCATTCTTCAATGAGCATCAAATATGCATCAAACTTATTAACAACCTTGATTTCAAATTCTACTCCCATGCTACTTTGAGTACCTGCATATTCAAAAAAATGTTAAAAACATCTTTATTATGCTCTTGAGTGAGAGCTTCCTACTCTACTTCTTCTTTCTCTACCTTCTTTTCCACTCCATGGAAGTTGTCTTCCACTGTTATGTTGTTAGTGGATATTCTCATAAAAAACTCTTCAATAACTTTATCCTCTTCTTGATCATTGGTTGCTGCTATATCATGTACTGCTTCATAAGAAGTTCCAATGACGTCATATCTTGCTGCTACAAAAGGAAGCTTCAACCTTCATTGCTTCATCAGACATGGCACTTTCCATATTACCATAATAAATTGTTGTTTCAAAAAAGAAACCCCACATATCATCAACATAACGTTCATCCACCCTATGGTGGGATATCTGAGCATGCATGTGCTCATTGTCGATTTCATTGAAAATTTCAGCTTTACCAAATTCAACGGTTATGTTTGGATTCACCAATGCACATCTAACTTTGCATTCATCATCCACATGTGTTTCATCACAGTGGGATTCACCATCTTATGCACCATCCATGTTACAATGGAGTGTTTGAGCATTTATATGCTCTTGTTTTGCTTCACATACAAAAGCTTCAAATTCTCTCTTTTAAATATCTGTTGCACCTTATTCATCCATATGCATGATTTCATAAATGGTTTCACCATCATCTGCACCATCCATATTATATTGGTGTGCTTGAACATTGATGTGTTCTTGCTTGGTTTCACATACAGAGGCTTAAAATTCTCTATTTGCAATCTTTCTTGCATCTTCTTCATCCATATGCATGTTGCATAATGGGTTTCACCATCATCTGCACCATCCATATTACAATGGAGTGCTTGAGAATAATTATGCTCTTTATATGATTCACATAAAGAGGCTGCAAATTCTCTCTTTGAAATCTTTGTTGCACCTTCTTCATTCATATGCATGCTTGCATAATGGGTTTCAATTTTATAGTCTTCAAAAACATATTCCACTAAATTTGAGTGGGATTATCCAAGCTTGGTTGTCCTCCCAGAGTCTTTCTCATATACTCTTACATCTGCCTCTAACTCAGCAATATGTGACATACATTTTTTTTGCATGTTACTCTCCCTTGCACCAAATTATTCTTCCAGGATCTTCAATGATTCCTTGGAGTTTGTATATTTTCCTACCTTTCACATAATTGTTTCATCCATTTCTTGTTGAATGAAACTCAAAGTTAGGGCATCATTAAACTTATGAGGTGGTATTAGATCCACACTACACCAATCAACCTCAATTTCATCTTTCTCTTTTGATAGACTTCTCAATTCCTTGGCTACGGCCTGAACCTCTCTAAACACGTCAACAATCTTTGCCTCGTCTTTTTTATCCCTTTTTCTTATTCTTCTTCAGTCTCACTTTGCAGCCCATGATTGTTTTCATTCCTTTGTCTTACAGTTTCTTGCATGTTTCATGAGGTATCTTTTGTATCGCCCCCACAAAAAAATATGATTTTTGATATACGCCCCCATAAGGCACAATTTTCTCCCAAAATCCTGTTATGCTTGACAAAAGCACCAAACGTTTTATGGACTGATGGAATCTTTCAAAGCCTTAAATTCTCGTTTTTCAATAAAATCCTCTTCCTTCTTTCTTTTGTTTTTCAAAAAAAACTTTTCCTTCTTTCTTTTGTTTTTCTAAAAAGAACTTCTCCAATAAAAACCTCCTTATACCAAAAACCTTTATGCCATGCACCTTTTTAACTCCTTATGTAACCACTTTATAAAATAAATTTTATAAAGCCCTTTTATCCTTTAAGACCCCTTCTTAATTCATGATAAAATCCTTTTAAATCTCACTTTCATAAACTTAATAAAAAATACTTTCATAAGCCTCAAGCTTTAAATAATAAAAAATAAAATTCGCTTTTCCAAATAAGGGTTACGTATTATTCGAACCTTCAATTTTTTTTAGAACCTTTTAAACCATATTATTTTCCAAAATAATGTTTTTGGATTTCTAATGAGGTAGTGTGCTAACGTTCCTCACGCTCTAATGTCCAGCGTTAGTGCCCTAATGCACGAGAAACACAAGGAACCTATGTGTTTCATAAACATTGTAACTTTTTCACCTAAAACACGGTTTTTTTTTAGCCCTAGTGCATATAACGCCTTGTATACCACTCCAGGATGCGTTATAACTCAAATCAAGGGAAAAATATTTCTCCTCTCACTCACGGATTGATGCTAATCTACCCTCTCTCTCAACTCTGATATTTATAACATTAGGTCTCCCTTGGATCTTTCAATTAGCTCCAATACCAATATGTTGGAAAGTTAGACAGCAAAAACACAATTTAACATAATTAATTCACCCACAAAACATACGATCTGTGGCTCTTCTATTGATCAAACAAACTTGAATTCACATGACTTGATTACAATGAATCCCATGAAGGGTATTTAAACCTTTTCGAATACTGACTCACCTAATATAACTTTACATGAACACACTCTCTAAATTCATCTATCACTTAACTCGACTTGACTCAACACTCAGTTGACTAACTCTCTAAATATAGAAAACTATTCATGCGTGAGTAATTAGTTTACTTTAACAATTAATTTGGCCAACCGTATATAATTAAAAATTTGGATTTTAAGTCGTATTACGAAAATTAATGGTTCCACAAATTACACTAGAATTACGCCAGTTTGTTGCTTCATTAGCAAAAAATGGGGCGAAATTGTAGGACAGTTGGCCGAACTTAGTGAATTTCTGGGTCAACTAGCAAAAAAACTTGGGAAGGTCATAAATTCTTTAGTTTGTATCCTTTTTGGGAGAAGAAAGTGTCTATACAAGGGTTTTTGAGTGCTCTAAATCAATTGAAGCTATCAGTAGATTCATTTAAGCACACTCATTGTATGAAAACACCATTTTTTTAGCATAGTGAAAGAGGCCCAACCATTAGAAGCTAGACTAGGAAATGTAGCCCAGGAGGGGTGAACTCCTTCATCAATTGATGTTGTGTGTTTACTATTATGGTGATATTTTCTTATGTTTTTTTGTAAAAACTCAGTTTAAATTCCATGTTTGGATGTTTAATAATTTGATAAAAGGGGCTTAAACACTAATTGATTCACTTGCAAAATTTCACATACCTCAAGAAAATTTCATATACATATATCAAATCAAATGCTATTTTTTAGGGTAAAAGTTTTCCTCTTTGGTTCCACACCATATCACGTTATTATAAACATAGATATCTTTCCAACAGTGCAAGAAGTGTGTCAATCAGATTTTGTATGTAAAAGTTATGCCACTAAGAAGTTGACCTTCTTTCACACCTATAGTTTGGGACGACATTGCGTCAGCAACCATTATTCATGGAAAAGGTGCTAGCCACATGATTATGATGTAAAATACTCTAGGAGAGTCTATATTGTTACTCTAGTTAAGATTTGATGTCGTCAAAATTAACCATTAGTAGGGTATCAGGTTGTGTTATAACCGGGCCACTAGGAGGAAGAGGCATTTCCATTATTTCGAGAGAATATAGGCATGAGAAATAGGTGGTAGAGAAAATAAAGAGGATTTTTGCACTATAACAGACCACTAGCCACATACATTACTTATTTGTACCTGCAGCCATATTTCAAGACATAGAAAGAGAGCGAAGTGACCTCACCTTCCAGCTGGGTTGTCTACTGAAAGGGTTTCCAGAGATAATATCTAATGTGTGTGTGTGTGTTTGAGAGAGACATTTCTTAATCTCTAATTTTTGTGCATAATTTCCATTCACATGCATACATTAATTATAGTTAAATCACAGATCTAGAATATAAATAAAACTGTAATAGTGTAAAAAATCAGTATTTTAATATATTATTCTCAGATCTATTGTGACAAACTGTCTAATGGAATATCCATGGAAGTTTATGAATCAAAGGTTTTTATAAATAAACTAGCCTAATCTAGATGACAGCCTTCATCATACTTTGATGTTGTAGGATTAACAAACCCATTGATAAGTAAAAATGATGCTTTCCCCTATTAGTCATTGTCGTAAAATATCTTCAACATAGTATATATTAAACCTATCTACTTGTTGTATGAAGCTTGTCTCTCTAAAATCAAATGGGTTTCCTCCTTTTTCTTTATTCTAATGCAATTTCCACTTACGAGGCACTTTTCAACTGATCCAATGTCCCCAATAGTAAAGAAAAATATAGTCATACATAGAAATGCCATACGAGAGACAAATGGATAGACTATTAAAGAAAAGAACCATATTCCATACACATGGAATCTTGAATATATATGTGTGTGTGTGTGTGTGTGTATCTATGTATGTATGTATACACTCTCCTACTAATCCTACTATAGACCTTTTTGTACATACACTACCAATACATCCATTCTAAACCCTAGCTCTAGCACCCATTGTTAAAATTTAATAGAGATAAATATATAAATTTACTAGATAAAATCACAAACATGCAATATTGATCCTGGAAAACCCAATCTAGGAAAAAATAGCTAAAACATGATTATATTAGTGCCCCTTGGCCAAACCTATCCAAGTTGTTTGAGTAATCCTTCATTGCTCACAACCTTGGAACCCCTACAATGGAGTGTATCAAAGCCTTTTAAAGGCTTCAGAACATGAAACCCATGGGCACAAAACCATGAGCAACCAAAACCATGTGCCAAAAACCACCATCCTTTACCAAGAAACTTTGACTCTTTTATCTAATCAAGTTTACCTAATACATTTTAGCCCACTTAGTTTTCAAATTAGAGAAAGAAAAAAATGATCTAGAATGATATAAAATTTTATTTAAGTCCCTCTAACCATTATGTAAGTCCCTATAACCATGTTCTTCTATACTTTTTCTAAACATTGCAATACCTAAGATGCAAAAACCAATCAATGATAACCACAAATATTTCTAGGTAGGAGGATACTCCATCAAATAGGGAAAGACTAAAAAATATTGAATACTTACTTGTCAAACTTAATTATTCATGTTGGGGTAGCAACAAGTAGCTAAATAATGTTGATGTTGGGTTTTTGCATGCAATTTGTGAGAAAGGACAATGACCATGCCTAGTTTGGAAGAAACTTGTGTCCAACCATGAATATCTTTAAGAATAGTTCTAGGTGTGGGGAAAATAAAGAGATAAACTTCCCTAGACTTAATTTGTAATTTTTTTAACCAAAAAATTTAGACAAGCCACATAAATGTAGTGCAAAACCAAATAAAACAGATAATCCCTGAGAAAAATATCCTGATAAAGAAAATGGAGAGCTATGTTCAATTATCTCTTCAAGGGTCAAAATCCTAGAGAAAAGCTTGAAATACATTAATTAGTTCTTTACAAAATGGTGCATAACCTTCTATCAATATATAGTTATCTATAAAGAATATTAACAATGGGCCAACTTATAATGAGGCCCTACAAATCAATTTGAGTATTGTGAATAAAGATAACCCTTCTTACAATGATTTACTATTAATTAAATATTCATAGGTTCATATTCAAGGATGTTGGCTTCATATATTGATAAAGTATCTTATCTAATGGGTTTAGAGTATGACCTTAAGATGACACACCATTTCTAAAAAAGTGTTGTCCTCAAGGATAACTGTGAGGAAATTGCTAAAAATATCTTGCTATGACCCATGAAACATCTTCTACTTGCATATCATTCCATGGCAATCATGTGTTGGAAAAACCTATGCTTTCTAATGTCTAACATCAATTTCTGTTGGAGCAAAAGGGACAATTCTTCATCAATTTTCGGTAGGTTGCTATGCACTTCACAACTCTATCCCACAACCTTATTCAAACATGACACTTGGAAGATTAAATGAATATTATAATGGATTGGGAATCTTTCTTGCAGGGAACCTATTCAATGTTTTCTACAATCTAACAGGGATAATATAACTTATGATACATATTTTGGGAAACTTTGTATTTTAGTGATTTCCAATTATAAGGTTTCGTGTGAAGATGAAATTGATCCATTTAAGGAAACTAATGTTCTAATTTATATTGATAAACTTATCATTTTCTTGGATTTTGAACCATAACCATGTTGTTATTGAGGATATAGGTAATAGTTTGTCTATTGTTAAATGGCCTATCCATTGCATGAACCTAGACATGTATGGTCTATAGAATGCCACTAATAGGGATTTCTAGCTAAAAATAACTTCATATAGTGTCCTTTCCGTAGCTCCATGATAAATGGTATTGTACCACTACTTAGTAAGGAGAAGCCATTATTCCCATTGATGTATATTTTCTAAAGCAAGGCATCTCAAATAGGTTTCTGAGAACTTTTTAACCACTTCTGTTTCTTCAATACGTGGGGGATGATATATATTACTAATTTTTTTTTCGTGAAATCGGTGTCTTAATCCTAGATAATGGAAGTGGCCATACCATGTAGCTTAAAGAACCAATGCATGAAGATATATGAAACAAAGGAGGGAGGGAAAGGATGACATGTGGAACAAAAATAAGTATTTTTTCTGAAATATGGTTGATAACCACCATGATGGTTGATTTATTACCCACTTTTGGGAGTACTGTAAGAAAATCCATTCATATGTCTATTTATAATTTGCTGGTATTGGTGATGGTTGCAATGTCCCAAACATCTTCACAATATCTCTCTTGTTTATTTCGAAAGTATTAAATAGGATGATATAAATTCTTTCCTATCTACTTTTATTCCTTCTCAAAAGAATGAATGCTTAGTTCTTCTATGTGTTTTATGAAAGCTAGAGTTACATGCCATCAGTGATGAATATAGCACCTTTATCAATCATCATTTTAGTGATGAATCCTTTTCAAAAACAACATTCCCTTTATATCCTAATGTATCTTGTTTCCATGTATAACCTTTAATTTGGTTGGGATATTCTTAAATTCATTGCATGTGCTTACTTAAAGTATTTTTTTATAACCTTTCCTTATAGGATTTATTTATCTAACACGGGCTTGGTAAGAAAAAGGAAAGGATTGATCCATCCTTGTCAATTTTTTTGGATAAGCATGAAGCAAAATACTTTATTTACCCTTCTCATATTTGATTTAATATGCATATTTCAACATCTTGGTGACCCACATACATTTCTTTGTTGAGGACAACCATACTTTGAGGAATTAAATCAGACTATGATGGTTAACCTTGATTTAAAATATCCTCCATACAAGATATGGATTGTAGGCCTATACTATGGATGAGGTATAGTCATCATTTCCTTCTCATATGTAAATTTTCCCAATTTGTAGTTAAATAACTATTTATCGGTGAATACCAAGGGGTATATTCTTACATTAAAATTTCTCTATTACCTTTACCTATGGCATCACATTTCAAGACAATAGTCTTAGTAAAATTAACTAATACTAATACAAGAGCAACCTATATGGAATCCCTTATAGTATCAAAATCTTGTGCTTCTACCTTTCTCCAACAACGGCTTTATTTTATGGAGTGAAGTTATGGGGGTGCAATTTTACATAGTTTTGCAAAAAATTATATGGAAATTTGCAAGTCTTAACAATCCTCACAATGTATTTAGTGTTTTGGGATAGGGCCTATCTTGGATAGCTACCACTCTCTTGGGATGAGCGAGATGTTCTCCATCCCAACTTTTAATATGACTTAAATATTCAATCTTTGGAGCCCAAAATAACATTTGGAGTGCTTCACTAATGAAGAGTTATCCTTTAAGAATTGCAACGACATATTAACATGTTGCATGTGTGATTCTCATGCTTTATTATAGATATAGATAACATCAAACAAAACTGCATTGAAAGGATTAAAAATCCTATTAAAAATGTTTTAGAAAGTGAATGGAGCATTACAAAAATTGTAGAAACTCTAATTACCTTCATGTGTATGAAACATTTTCTTAGAAATGATTTCTCTTTCATCTTAATTTTGGAGAATTCTAAATTTAGATAGGATTAGTGAAAAACTGTGCTTCATGAAGTTCATCCAATAGCTTGTTAATAATTGGTATAGGAAATTTGTCATTGACTAAAATGACGATATATGCATCACGATACTTCTTTGACTAATATGTGCAAATTCTGGAAACAAAATTTCTGATGAGTGGTCGCATTATATTCATAACTTTGTCTTAATGCATTTGCGACAATTTTGTCCTTCCTATGATTCGATTATCGGTGTTCCTGCATTCGCTTGTTTTGGTGTTTTGTTTGTTAAATTAATAGCACGAGCTGTCACCCCATGGTAGCCCGTAGCGTGCAATATAGAGTTCGAATCAGCAAATCATTCTAGAGTGAAGGTGTGAGTGGTCGAGATGCTGAGAGGGCAACACAACCAATAATATGGGCGGGTCATCGCTTTCGACTCCGACATTGCAGAACATATTCCTGTAATATCAGTGAGTCATCGCTATCGACCGCGAGATTTCCTCCAAAATTATCGAGAGAATGTATACCAGTAATGCCATGGATTAAAAACGTTGAGCTTGACCTTTAGACTTTGTGTGGTCGTGGGATTATTAAATGATTTGTGCCACCCTTCCGATTTGATACACCATCCATTTCTGGGAGAGTATGTAAAGCTATGCGTGGGGCAACGAATCTATGTAGAATGACTAAGAGGTTAGATGGGGCTTGATTGCGTTTCTTCCAATTTGACACGTATTATTCATTTTTAGGAGGTGTCACATTACTATCAGGGTACATCTACAAGCTTATGCTTTCTTAGCGTGTACGTTGCTAAATAATGTAACGCAAAGTTTGAGAACTATTACATTTGTCTTATTTTCTTCATTATTATTAGTCCATGGACTGTTGCTTTGGACAAGATTTTAAAGGGTTTTTGTCTATTATGACTTTTATAATCTTGATTCGAATTTTTGTACAAATACATATTATTGTGATTTATTTCGACTTTTTTTGTTTTGTTCTTATTTATCAAATTTAAAATAAATTTCTTGACGAGTTAGACTATATTTATTTTTATTAGTTAAATTCTATATAGTTTGACTAAATTACTTTTTGGTATGGATTTATGGGACTTTTTCTAATGTGCTCTAGATTTATGGGATCTTTTTTAATTTTGTATGGATTTATGAGATTTTTTCTAATTGTCAAAATGATTTTATTATTTGTACCATAAAGGATGTGGGAATTGTAATGAATACTTTTGATAATGGTAATGAATGTTGAGAGTTTTTGATAATGTATTATTATCTTTTTATTATAGTTTTATATAGTCCAACTACCTCTCACTAATTGTCTTCCCATTGTTATCCCTAATTGTCTTCAATTCGAATTTTGGAATTGGTGGACGGTTTTAACTCTTCACCAACATGCTTGGATGAAAAATGGCGTTGCTTCCATGGCTAGCAAAGCAAGCAAAGATTCCCTCTTCACTTCCCTAGTTAGCAAAGCAAGCACATAATTCCCTCGAGTTAATGTAAGGTGAGATTCAATGACATACATAGATGCTTAATCTTCTTTATTACCAAATGAATTGAACTTTACTTAAATTACAATTGATAATGTAGATGACTTAATGAGTTAATCATATATTTCCTCATATTTCCTTGAGTTAGTCACATATTTCCTCATATCTCCGATTCTATGAAATATGGCAAGGTCATGAATGGATTTGTCTCTTCCCCATCTCAGTTGAATCTAAAAAATAAGGCAAGCTTCTAAAGCAATTTGACTCTTCCCCATCTTGGTCGAGTTTACCAAATAAATAACGCTCCTGAAGGGCTTTCTCTCTTCCCCATCTCATTCAACAATAAAAAAAATGTAGCTTCGTTGGATGGAAAAAAAAAACACAAGCACATGGAGGCCTTTGTCTCTTCCTATATTAGGGTTTCTTGAAATTTCTAGCTTCTATAGGAGATTGAATGGTGTGGTGCAAAAAAAAATTGAAAATTGAATCATATTACATATGATACTATTAACTAGTACTTATAGGGCATATAGTATGGTATCTAGAAGACAGAGTGTCTTGAGCATTATACTATACCAAATATCTAGAGATGAATTGGTGCTAATGCCTGGTATATAGATATTAGTGAACTTGCTAGGATGGATCATTGAATGGCTCATTGATAGTAAAATGGCTTTTTTGTTAGGCTCGTGAAGGAGATTTTCTATTCAGAATCTTAACTACAGAAAATGTTTCTTCCATGGCTAATAACACAAATGCATAATTTTCCCATATTTATTTTACTTATCATAACATAGTTACTATTATGTTTTATGATATATCATGTTGATCTCGCACAAAAATAGATCATATAAACGTGAATTGTATTCTTCTTCACAATATATACAAATATGAATACATTTTTTTCTTGACCCTTTGTTTTCATCTTCTAAGAGGTCTCTTGGAATTATCATGTATATTGGCATTCACTTGAGCCTTTTTTCCTTTTAATAATCCCCCACCCCCCACCCTTAATTCGAAGAGGTGTATGTAAGTCCAAGAAGAGAGCCTAAATACAAAAGTGCATAGTAGCCAATGGTTGGATGGTCTCTCTGAAATGGTGGCTTAAGTAAGACCATAAGACAAATAAAGTAGAAAAATCCAAAGTCCTATTTTAATGCTAACCACCACCTATCAAACTTGGCTCGAAATAGTTCTTGGAACAATTCCAAATCTTGCTAGAAGATAAAGTATTCTACAAAGTGGAAGTTCTCTTGATGATGGTTTAGAGAAGACCAAAATCTAATGGAATGAGTAACAAAAGCCAAATATTTTGGCAAGTAGTGATTTAAGGTTGGCCACCAACCAAATCGTGCTCGTGGTATAAGAATTTGTCTCTGGATACTTTGTTTATATTCAAGGACATGAGGCTATGAATGAAAATATTCCAAATATTTAAAATCCTCGACATACCTCAGATCAATATCACCTCTTTTTAAACCCATCCATCATAGAAAACGGGGCAACTCATAGCGACATACATCACCCATAAAGTGATTTCCACTAGGAACAATCACGAAGGAATATCCATCAAACATGATTAGGATGGAATGCCAAATAAGAGATACTAGAATTTCTTACACATATTTATTGTGTCTTTGTTTGAAATTTGACATTAAATGTTTAGTTCCACCATTAAATGAAGAAAATGCAACATAGCCATACAAAAATTCATTTTGACATAAGTTTGTTGAAATTGGTCATAAGCCTTTATAATTGATAATTATGCTTCTCTTTGATCAGTGAAATAATAATGCATTCAATGCTAGAAATTGGATTTACACCATATGACTCCCTATGTTCAATTTTAAAACTAAATCAGATGGAGTTAGAAAGCTTTATAAAAACACAAATCATAAGAAAAATTAATTAACTTTTCATTGAATGGAAATGCATTTAATGAAAACCAGAAATAATGGTTTGTTGATTGCAATACACTTTGTAATATCCAAGTAGACAAATATACATATGCAATAAATTCATCTTACTTTCTAAGTAAAATATATGGAATGTAACAACTACAACTATGCAAATTGTAAATAAAATTTACATCTAAAAGAATTTAAAAAAAAAATAGTGAGATCATAGCCAAAGAATTTATATAAACACAATAATATTAATACAAACACAATAATATTAGACGTAATTTTAATAAATATTATTTTTATATTTGAAATTGTATATATTGAAAATTTTAAGAATGGAAATTTATTCTTAGATGTATAAATTTTAGTTAATTTAAGCCTTTTTTAATATGCAAATTGCAAATGTTTGACAATATTTTTTGTAAAAATATTCATTTTTCTAATAATTACATATCATTTGTTAAAGATAAATCGGTAATTGTTTAAGGTAAAATAATTTTATTCTATAAAATGTGGGCCAATCAATTTAAAAAAAAATGGAAATTATCCCTTTTTTTTTAGAAAACCCATAAAAAATTAGTCCATATACTAAATTTAGCTCCTAAATTTTTCCTTATTTATATATGATCTCATATTTTTTCATCTAATATATAATATAGACATGTTAAAACTACTCTGTTAAAAAAATTGTTACATAAATAAATTGTATAAAAGATAAACATATACAAATTTGGTTGGCCTAACTTAAATAATATTTAATCATATTTATCGTTAAAGCAAGCCATTCTACACCACTAATTACAAACTAGATTTATTTTTTCAAAATATAAAATAAATTAAAAATTAAACTTCATTCATATACATATTTAATATTTTGTTTAAATTATATTTTATTACATATCATTTCTATATATATAATTAATTTTTATTTATTTATATATATATATTTTAGAAAATTTTATATTATTTCTACTTTATAATCATAAATATTTCAATCATTCTCTAAGAATAGTCTTCAAATTCATGTACACAATGTATCTCTCAATACTTCTCTAACCATTATATTTAGAGTCTCCACTAAGTGTAAGATCCAAGGAGGGACGTGGAGGAATGTGCCAACAGCTTTTCCCACCTAAGCATGAGTAAATGAGGACAACGCGACGTGTCCTGGGCACGATGCCGCATAGAGAAGATCAGATTGATTGAAATATAGGAGCAAGGCTATGGTTTTTTGTTTGCACTTTGGTGGTGAGTTTGAAGGGTGGCAACAAGAGGAAGTTCGAGGTACAACCTGCTTGCTACCTACACCCTCGTACAATAGTAATGTTTTGGAATACTTGTATAGTCTTGTCCTTATGGTGCTTAGTGAAGAGTGGTTCTTTCTTGAAATTGGAGAAGCGAAGGAAGGGTGGGCCTTCCAGGTGCCAAGAGAGGAAACTAGGTGTTTAAAGATTTTGGGCGATGAAGTTCTGGTGTGGCTTAGCGCTATGATGTCGACATTCTAGAGACAAGTATTGGGAGAGAAATTCGAAGCAAATTCTAGGAAAATGAAGAAGAGAGGAGCTTTTCATTTGGTGCGAAAAAAAGAGCTAGTGGCTCCTGAGTTTGGTTGTGGAGGTTGGTGTTGGCCTCAAATTGAGATCTTGGCCATTGTTGTCCCTCTTCTTTAGTCAATTCTATTTTTGTTGTGTTCTATATGCTCTTATTGAGTCTAGGGTTTGGTTTAGTTTTGGAAAGGAAAAATATTAGAAGTAAAACAATAATTTTTTTAAGATATTTTATCTCATCTCATATAAATAAATAGAAATATAAATTTATAATCAAATTATTCTTATTTCTAATAGGGTAATTGGTATAATTATTTAAATAATTGTAATGAAGTTTTTAAAGACAATCAAAATATAGTATTATTTTAAGGATTATATATATATATATATACACAAGTAGTTTTTAGTGCGACTTTTTGAAGGCTTTTACGGTGGCTTTTTCCTCTGTAATTTCTCTAAAATCCAATAGAAATTTATTGAAAAGAGAAGTTTTATTGTTAACCTTGCACAATCGAAGTGCCCTAGGGGTTTTCGAGAGTGCTGAATCCATATCCCTGCAATTCCAAAAAGTCACACTAAAGACAACTCCTATATATATATATAACTTCCAATAACACAATTTTCTATAAAATAAATATAACTTGTACAAAAATATTTTGGCACAAAAATTATAATCTAAAACATAGAAATAACATTTTTTCTTTTATATTGAATCAATTTTGATCCTTGGTGCGCATTATCATAAAGTATACATGTAATATTGAAACAAGAAGAAAAGTAATAAATAAGAGGAAAAGAAGATAATAAATATAAGTATGTGGTGTAGGTGTAATCTATATGAAAAGATGAGTATATATGGTTTGTAAATTCAAATTGCAAAAGAATGAAAAATAAATTCCAATGGGAATTGTTTCTTTTTTTAAATAGCAAAAAAAAATCACAACAACCAAAAGTTTTTATCTTTATTAACTATTTTATTTTTATTATAAAATAAAAACCTAATATTATAAAAAATATCTAATTTTTATTTGAATTGCAAATATTTTAATAAATTTTTCAAACATGCTCACTCTTTCAAGTTTGAATACATATAAAAATAAATAAATTATATTATACATCTCTCTTAAAAAAGAATAGTATTCTCTCTTTTGCCTACTGTTATTAATAATTTGCAAATTGGAAAATTTGTATTAAGAGTTTTCAGAACATTTTTTTTTAACCTTTGTCAGTGCAATAAACTCCTACAAGTATCTGCATCTCAAAAAATGGGATATCAAATTTGTGAAACTTTGCAAATCTATTAGATCCAGCGTCTCACTTAAATTAAACAAAAATTGTGATGAAAATTTACTACCATATACGCTCTGTACAAACCAGAAACCAATAAAGTAGTGATACTCGTTATCAAAAACCACAAACCAATAAAGTAGTGATCATCGTTATCAAAATAGGCTATGGATTTTGGATCGTATATTTTATTTATAATTTTTAAGAAAATATAAATGAAAGGTGATAATAAAAATTTTGAATAGTTTTCAGTGCAATTTTTTGAAGAGTTTTATCTAATTTTTTTTAAATCCTGCAAGAATTTATTGAAAATAGAAGTTTGATAGGTAATTTTGCACAATAAAAGTACTCTAAATAAGGCGTTGAATTCATATATACAATAAAAAAAACCAGTTTAAATAACAGAAATGAAGATTTTAATTAAAATTTTTTGACGTGATTCTCACACTAATCACACTAAAAACAACTCCATAAAAATTTTAATCATATCCTTGACAAAGAAGGAGTAGTGAAATTCCATGTCGGCTATTCTGGAAACATAATCTCTGATTGAGTGACCGCATTATATTCATAACTATGTCCCAGTGCTTTCGCGTCAGTTCTGTCATCCGTATGGTTCGATTATCGTCGTTTTCTGCATTCGCTTGCTTTAAATTAATAGCACCAGCTATCAACCCATAATGGCCCGTAGCGTCAATGATAAAGTCAAAATCAAGAACATCATTGTGATAGTGACTGTGTGAGTGGTCCACAAAATGACAGTACAACGTGTTCAGTAATATAGGTGAGCCATCGCTTTCAAACCCGACATTTCAGAACACAAAATATTCAGCCATATCAGTGAGCCAATCACTTTCGACCCCGACATTACATCCAAAATTTTAGAGAAAATGTTGGCAGCACTTGCTGTAGCGCTACTGCCCAGTGCCATGGATTAATCAACACTGACCTCGACCTCTGGGCTTTGTCTAGTTGTCGGAATAACAAATAATTTGCCCCACCCATCAGATTTGATACACCAACCATCATCTCCAGGAGATTCTTTAAGGAAAAGATATGTGTGGGGCAACAAATCCACGTAGAACCTCATGCACGAGAGCGATATTGCAGAGGAATGATTTGAGAGGCTTTGTTGGGTTTCTCTCAATTGACGGACTTTATTCCTTTTTTCGGAGCTGTTACATTCCTATCAAAATCATTTTTATTCTTCTTTCTGTTTGCTTTTCTTCGAGTAGCGAGGACGTTGTTAAGTAAGGTAGTGAAAAGTTCGAAAACCATTACTTTTACTTTTTTTTTTCTTAGTATTATTGGTTTGTTAAGTTGTTATGTAATCTTTATTTGGGTTACATCAATTCTAAGTTGTGTGGAATTTTTATATAGACTATTTGGTGAGATTTGATTCTGAATAATCTTATTAACAAGGCTCATCCTCAATTAATTATACTAATAAAACTTGATTTTTTGATTATCATTATTATAGGTTATAACTTTAGCTTTAACCTCTCACTATATAAAAGTTCAATCAACTTCATAACCTTTATCTACTGTTTTTTTCCAAAATACAAATTATTTCATTTTTTTTAAATTAATTAATTTTTTTTGTTTATTAAATTTAAATTATTTCATTTATCATTTATAAAATTATATATGACTTTCTAAAAATAATATTATTTTGAGTTTGCTTTTTGGCTAATCATTAAAATTATATAATTATTCAAAAATACAAATTTATTATTAGGAAAGATTTCACTATTACAATGAACATTTTTGTCAATTGTTTATATCTTAATGTAATTTAGTGACCTTGGAATGTTACTATCTTCTTTGCCATCCCATTGATATCCCCAATTGTCTCAATCTTGACTTTTGGATTTTTGGCAGAGGGATTTGTCCCTAGCCCATTTTAGTCAAGTATAAAAATGTTACTTCCCAAGCTAACAAAAGAAACATATAATTCTCTGAATTGAAATTCATCTCCACACATAAATACTTAAATTCATCTCCACACATAAATACTTAAGCTTCTTCATTTTCAAGGGCATTCAACTTTAGTTCAACTTCAAATGATGATGTAAGGTGTTAATTAGTCTACAAAACAAGCCAAATCCCTAAAGAGCCTTGTGCCTATGTCAACTGAGTCCACGAAATGAAGAAGCATCCGAAAGGGATTTCTCTCATCACCATCCCAATCGGAGACAGGAAATGTAGCTTTCTTAGATTGCAAAGTAAATGCAATTCTTAGATTGCAAAGTAAATGCAAGCTGGTGAAGGGCTCTGTCTCTATTCGTGAAAGTGTTCCAAGCATTGCGTTACAAATTTCGAAGTAAAAAAATTCTAAAGATTACAATAATTCTTGATTTTATTTCTGAAAACCTATTTTTAATCACCTTCGCAGTTTATTTAGCCATTACCTACGCACGTGCAGTGTTTGCCATTGTGGCTTCTGCAAATTTGTGCTTTGTCTTTCACTATAATCTACGCAAATAATTTAATGAAAGTAAAAATAAAAAAGTGAATTTTAGAAGTTTTGGTAGGGAATATTTTCCAAGTGAAAGCTTCTAGCTTATGTTTACTCAGGCCTAATCTCTTTGTTCATGGAGGTAATTCCTTATCTTTGTGGAATCTTAATCTCTCTTTTTGAAGATCTCATCCCGTAGGAAGAGGATCTCAAACCATGTCATCTTGGCCTATAAATCAAACACACATCATAGGCCTAGACATGACTTTTGAATGTAAACTTATGTAGTTGGAATAGGGCTAGAAATATTGTCATATAAGCAGAGTATTGGAGACCATTGGGAGAAGGCATACATCACGTTATATTATTCTTTAATTCTTGAGATTAATACAAAAGAGCATTTATTGTATATTTGGTTCCATTTTTCCATTGATAATGATATTTGGTACTAGTTTCCTTAATCACTAGTATGGGTTTTATTGAGTAATAATTGACTTTGAGTGTCATCTCTTTTGATCTTTGGAATTTTCTCATGTCAATTTGGGTTCTCTGTTAATGAAATATTAGATTAAATTTGATATCATTTTGGTTTTATATTTTTTGTGAAATTTCTTTTACTTACACTTGATTTTTTCTCTCATGCATTAGTTAAAGAAGGTATTGGTTCTTTTGCTCATCCAAAATTATCTTGTGTTTGTTTTGAAGAGTTCTATTAAATAGTTTACATTCTTAAAATTCAACGGTAGATTTAGATCTGTGTCCTTGATTTTCTGTTTGAGAAAAAACACTTATCTTTAAACTTTAAGGTTTTGAGTTTTTGTTGATTTGTTGATGTATCAAAAAAGTGTCTTTCATTTATGGGATTGGTTGTGTCACTCTCTTTTCTTTCAGTGAATCTCATCATATATTCATTTATGCATTTCATAAAGGAGTTTTCATCCACTAAAAATATGGTGTATCTCATTAAAAGATAGCTCTCATTTGAATTTTCATGTTTTTTTTTGCTTGTTTTAAACATAAAAATGAAAACATTTATTGGAATTGATTACCATTAGTATTTTCTTGTTGAAAATGAGTGCATTAGAGAATTTTTATTTTTTGTCTTTTTTATCAATTCTTTCGTTGTTGGAAGTGAGTGGAACATTGCTCCTTACTTTAATTAGGATTCAATGAAATGAAAATATTACATTATCATATATTCAATTTCATTCGATTTCGAGTTAGGTTATAACACCACCGGTTACATATCCATCAATCTACTGAGTAAACAATAACTTAAAAACAATGTTAATAAAACAAAATCTACTTTTTAAATTTCTAGGGCTCATTACACCTACACTACACCAAATAGTAGAGCTTAAGAATAGGGAAGTGAGTTAACTTTCCAAATTTGCAAACAAAAAATAGAATTTTGTGGTAGGGAGTAAATCCATCTATTACAGTTTGACTCTGTGAAGTTTTTGGAATAAAAACTTGTATCTAGATACAACCTTGAATTTTTTTATATACAAGGACATGGCCTATGAATGCAAAGATTTCAAATATTCCAAATCCTCGACATACTTATGATCAATATCACCTTTTTTAAATCCATCCATCCTAGAAAACAGGGAGACCCATAGCGACATGCATCACCCATAAATTGAATGTCACTAGGAACAATCACGAACGCATGTATATCCAGAATGATTGGGAGGGAATTCCAAATAAGAGATACTACAATTTATTACACACATTTATTGTGTTTTTGCCTAAATTTTGGCATCAAATGTTTAGTTCCAAGAAAATGAAACATAGAAATAAACAATCTCTTTTCACATAATTTTGTTGAAATTGGTCATAAGCCTTTATAATTGATAATTATACTTCTCTTTTATCAGTGAAATAATAATGAATTCAATGCTAATGATTGGATTTACATTTATGACTTCCTATATTCAATTTTTAAAACTAAATTAGATGGAGATGGAAAGATTTATAAAAGTACAAATCATAAGAAAAAAATAATAAACTTTACATTGAATGGAAATGGATTTAATGAAAACCACAAATTATATTTGGTTGATTGCAAGACGCTTTGTGATATCCATGCATATAGACTTGCATATGCAATAAATTCACCTCACTTTCTAAATAAAATGCATAGAATGCAATAACTATAGCTATACAATATTTATAAAGTTAGCTTTTTAAAAATCATTGAATAAAAAATGTAAGTAACTTTTCATTCATTGACCATAAATTATAACATATTAAGATAGCAATAAGAGAACTAATATAATCTTGCTATTGCAGTTAATTAGATAAAAAAATGAAACAATTGTATCCATTGAAAAATAGCTATACAAATCATTGATTATAATTTATAATAACATTTAAAACATCAACATAAAAATGTGTTTTTTCTTTCTAATGAGGAGACACTATAACATTATATTTATTAAAAAATTACATAAAAGTTTCAGAAAATAAATTAACATATTAAATGAATATATATTGATATTTATCAATTTATCATATTAATACTAATAAAAATAGAAATATAGATTGACCTTGGGTCTTCTCTGATTAATAAACTCTATCCTAATTATTGAAAAATAAAATTAGAATATAAGTTTAATTTTAATTCCATATGCTCTTAGTCATAGAATTTAAACTTATGGTAAAAAGCCAATATTCATTTGAGCATTTGAGCCTATCTCAACTTAATTAACTGTTAATACCATTTTTTCCAACTGAGATAGTAAAATTAGATTTACTTCTTAGATTCTAGATAAACAAAAACACAGAAGAAAAAAAAAAGCATTTGCCTTTAGTCAATAAAAATTGTTAATTACCCTAAATCTTATTGTAAATGCTTATAAAGTATGAATGATTATGAAAATAATACTCTTCTATTAAGAAAAAAAAAGTGTAAATTCATAAAACTCCATTTCCAAAATTATTAAACTTGTTCTCCATAAATAAATACACAAAAAGAATGATAAAAATTCAAATGAAAATAAATAAATATAATCACAAAAAAAAAATAATGAGTTCAAAGGACTAGAAAGTTCCCATATAGATAATAAACCTATTATACGGTTCTCTAATAAAATCCAATAATAACTAAGTCATCATGATTGAAGAATGTTTATATGTGAAATGCAAACTTCATGGAAGCTCACTTGGGGAATGGACATCATATATAACTTTAAATATAAACACACACACACACACACACACATATATATATATATATATATATATATATATACAAATAAATATAAATACAATGATATTAGATGTAATTTTAATAAATATTATTTTTATATTTTAATTTGTATATATGAAAAATTTTAAACATGAAAAATTTATTTTAAGATGTATAAATTCTGGTTAATTTAAGTAATTTTTAATAAACAAATTATAAAATGTTTGACCATATTTTTATAAAATTATTCATTTTTATAATAATTTTATATGAATTTAAAAAAAATGGCAATTGTTTAAGATAAAATAATTTTATCTTATAGAATGTGAAGCAATTAATTTAAAAAAAATGGAAATTATTGATTTTTATTTTTTTTTATTTTTAGAAATATTAATTCATTTGATAAATTTATCCCCTAAAACTTTCCTTATTTATATCTGATCTTTACATTGACATATCCACCTCTTTATAATATATGATATGAACATGTCAAAAATACTATACTATAAGAAAAAAAACTAATACATAAATAAACATTTGTATATATAAATTTGGTTGACCAAATTTAAAAAATATTTAACAATATTTATTGTTAAAGCAAGCCATTCGATAAAGCTAATTATTAAAATAAAAATTATTTTTCCAAAATATATAATAAATTTAAATGCATTTAATATATTATTTAAATTATATTTTATTACACATCATTTATATATATATATTTATTATTATACTATTTTATATATATATATATATATATATATATATATATTCACTCCCTCTACGCTGTCCTCGAGAAGAGAAATAGTGGTACCTACTAACATTCCTAACTGAAGCCCTAGGTTATTTTTTTATATATTTTTCTATTCTTTTATTTCAAGAAACCATATACATAATAAAATTTACATTAATTTTTCTTTAATTTTGCATTATAATCTTAAATATTTCACTCCTCTAAAATATGTCTTCAAAGTCATGTACACAATGTGTATCTTAATACTTCTCTAACCATTGTCTTTGGATTCTGCAATAGCGTGAGTGTAAGATCCAAGGAGGGACCTCAAGGAATGTGGCGAGTACTTTTCCCACCTAACCACGAGTAAATGGGGACATGCCACATGGAGCAACTCAGATGGAGCAAGGCTATGGTTTTTTGTTTACATTTTGGTGGCCAGGTTGAAGGGTTGTTTCAAGAGCGAGATCTAGGTACTAACTTCCTCACTGCCTACACCCTCGAACCATAACAATGTTGTGGAATCTTGGTATAGTCTTTTTCTTGGAGAGTGCTTGGTGAAGCGTGGTTTTTTTTCTGAAACTGGATAAGCGGAGGAGGGTGGGCCTTTTAAGTGTCAAGAGAGGAAACTAGGTGTTGAAATTTGTTGGGCGAGGAAGTTCTAGTGTGGCTTAGCGTTATAATGTCGACAACCTAGTGATAAGAAGTGGGAGAGAAATTCGTAGCGAATTCTAGGTAAGTGAAGATTCGCTAGGCAAGTGAAGAAGACAAAGCATTTTAGTTGCTGCGAAAAAATTAGTTGGTGCCTCATGAGTTTGGTTGTGGAGGTTGGTGTTGGCCTTAGATTGAGATCTTGGCCACTAACTAGGCTTTCATATTGTTATTCTCAACATTTCTTTTTGTAGTGATATGGGTTCATGTTATGTTAATTTTATTTTTGTTGTGCTCTATATGCTCTTGTTGAGTCTAGGATTTGATTTAGTCTCTAAAGAGACAAATGTTAGAAAATAAAATAATAACTTATTAATAATATATTTTATCTCATTTCATATAAATAAATAGATAGAAAATATAATGTTATCTAAGGAATTATAATGTGAAATATAGAAATAATATTTTCTCCTATATATTAAATTAATTTTGATCATTAATACCTACTAAAATGAAGCATATATGTAAGAGGTGAAAAAAATAAATACATAAACTAAAACAAGAAGAGAAATCAATAAATACAAGCATGAAAAGAAAGCAATAAATATAAGCATGTGGTGTTCGTAAATTCAAATAGCAAAAGAATAAGTAATAAATTCGAATTAGAATGGTTTCTCCTCTAAATAACAAAAAAAAATGACTAACAAAATTTTTGATCTCTTAATTTTTGGATTATAAAATAAAAACCAAAGATAAATTATTATAAAAAACATCCTTAAATTTATAAAAAAATATATTTACTTTTTAATAGGGAAAATTGGAAATAAAATAATTTTTATTTGAATTGAAATATTTTTATTGGTTGCTCTAACATGCTCACTACTTCGAGTTTGAATACATATAAAAATAAATAAATTATATTATAAAAAAATATTATATTTATATCTATAAACTTTAAAAAACATAAATTGTTTTTGGGTTATTTTAAGTTAATGAGATTTTTCTAATCTGCAATTAATTGAAATCATATCCCTTAAAAAAAAAACAGTATTGTCTCTTAAAAAGAAATAGTTTTGTCTCTTCTGACTGTTATTATTAATAATCTACAAATTAGAAAATGTGTTAAGAGTTTTCAGAACATTTTTTTTAACCTTCATCACTGCAATAAACTTCTACCCGTCTCTGCATCTCAAAAAATGGGATATCAATTTTGTGAAAAATTTCAATCTATTAGATCCAGCGTCTCACTTACCTAAAAAAATTGTAATGAAAATTTACTACCATCTACACTCTGTACAAACCACAAACCAATAAAGTATTGATCCCCGTTTTAAAGTATTTGCACATAATCGTAGAAACAACCATAAATTTTAAGAAAATATCAATGAAAGGTGATAATAAAAAATCTAATCATATCTTTGACAAGGAAGGATTAGGTGAAATTCCATGTCTGAACTCTACTATTCTGGAAACACAATCTCTGATTGAGTGATCGCATTATATTCGTAACTCTGTCACAATGCTTTCGCATCAATTCTGTCATCCATATGCTGCGATTATCGTCGTTTTCTGCATTCGCTTGCTTTGGTGTTTTGTTTGTTAAATTAATAGCACCATCTATCAACCCATAATGGCCCGTAGCGTCCATGATAATGTTGAAACCAATAACATAATTGTGATGGTGACTGTGTGAGTGGTCCACAAAGTGACAGTATAAGTGACAAAATATTCGGCAATATCAGTGAGCCATCACTTTCGACCCGGACATTGCTTCCAAAATTTTAGAGAGAATGTTGTCAGCACATGCTGTACCGCTACTGCCCAGTGTCATGGCTTAATCAACACTGACCTCGACGTTTGGGCTTTGTCTGGTTGTCGGATTAACAAATAATTTGAGCCACCCATCAGACTTGATACACCATCCATCATCTCTAGGAGAGTCTGTATAGAAAAGAAATGTGTGGGGCAACAAATCCACGTAGAACTTCATGCATGAGAGTGACATTGCAGAGGAATGATTTGAGACGCTTTGTTGGGTTTCTTTCAATTTGACGCACTTTATTCCTTTTTTCGGAGTTGTTACTTTCCTATCAAAATAATTTTTATTCTTCCTTCTGTTTGCTTTTCTTCGAGTAGCAAGTACTTTAAATAATGTAGTGCAAAGTTCCAAAACCATTACTTTCGGCTTGTGTTTTTAGTATTATTATATTTTTTGTTTATAAAGTTGTTTATCATCTTTCACGCTTGACATGTGGTTTATTTGGGTCACACCAATCCTAAGTTGTCTGGATTTTTTAGCATGTCTTTTCCTCTCTCAAACAACATAACTCTTACGTGAGATATTTCAGTCACACCAATCCTAAGTTGTCTGGATTTTTTAGCATATCTTTTTCTCTCTCAAACAACATAACTCTTAGGTGGGATTTGATCCTGAGTAACCTTACTAACAAAGTCCATCCTCAACTGGCTATGCTAATAAAACTTGACTTTCTTCTTATCATTATTATCCTGCATTCAAAAAGGGTTATAGCTTTAGCCTCTAGCCATATAAAAGTTCAATCAAATTCATAATCTTTATCTAGTTTTTCTTTTCACAAAATGCAAACTATTTTCATTTTTTAAAATTAATTAACTTTTTTTATTTATTAAATTTAAATTATTTTATTTATCATTTATTAAACTATATATGATTTCATAAAAAAATAATATTGTTTTGAGTTTTCTTTTTTCCTAATGATCAAAATTATATAATTATTCAAAAAAAAAAACTTATTATAGGAAAGCTTTCACCATTACAATTTTTGGCAATTGTTTATAATCTTAATGTAATTTAGTCACCTCCCAATGTTACTATTTGTTTTTCAAACCACATTCATATTCCTAATTGTCTCCAAAATGACTTTTGGATTTTTGGTGTAGGGATTTGTTTCTATCCCATTTTAGTCAGCTATAGAAATCTTTCTTCCCTAGCTAGCAAAGGAAGCATATAATTCCCTCTAGTTAAAGTGGATTGAAATCCATAGCCATACATAAGTGATTAATCTTCTTCATTGTCAAGTGAATTCAACTTTAGTTGAACTTAAATTGATGATGTAAGGAGTTAATCATCTATTTCCTCACATTTTTCCAAGTTAGTCATCTATTTCCTCATAGTTCACAATTTACAAAATAAGGTAAGCCCCTGAAGGGCTTTGTCTCTTTACCATCTTAGTTGAGTATGAAAAACAAGTTAAGTCCCTAAAGAGCCTTACCTCTTCCTTATGACAGTTGAGTCCATGAAATGAAGTAGCATCCTAAAGTGATTTCTCTCTTCCCCATCCCAATCGGAGACAGAAAATGTAGCTTTCTTGGATGCAAAGAAAATGCAAGCTTGTTAAGGGTTATGTCTCTTCCCCGTACCAGGTTTTCTTGGAATATCCTATTATCTATATTGTTGTATTCATAGATAACATATGACTTCTAAAAGTATAACTTATTTCCTTGTTTGACACCTCCTACAATTTATGATGCACAACATAAGAAGCCCAAAATTTGTGAGAGTTACAGAAAGTGTTGAAGATAATATGGGCTATGATGATAATCATTGTGGCTATTGGTAACTAAAAGACTAGGAAAAGAAGGTTTGAGAGTCCACCTAGGCATATACCAAAAACTTGGCTTAAATTAAAATGGAGGATTTTAAGACCTACCTTTTAACATAGAGGTGGACCTAAGTAGAATTTTTTACGTGATAATTTAATGGTGTTGTCCACAAAATTTTTACCATTGAATTATAATACATATGTTTCTATACACTAGTACATTAAGAGTGTATAGATGTAAAGAGTGTATAGCCTAGTATCTAGAAATCGTGTAGAATGTATTGAGAAAAGCACTCACCAATTATCTAGAGATGAATTGGTGCTAGCGGCTAGTACCTAGAGATCCATAAAATTGCTAGGCTACCTCACTAAATGAATCATTGATGGTGAAATTTATTTATCTTCAAGATCGTGAAGGGAATTGTATTCTCTCCATCTCAGTTAGCTACAAGAAATGTCACTTCCCTAGATAGAAAAATACATGCATAATTCCACCTTAATTATTGTGCTCATCCTGACATGGTTGTACTCTTGATACTTGTTCAAGGCTCCCTTGATACTTGTTATGGGTTCACTTCCACCTTTGATCCATGTTTTTCTTGATTAATCTCATAGGTAATTGTTTTAGGTTCCCTTGATAATTTTCCTAGGTTCCTTTCCACCTTCAATCCACCTCTTTCTATGTGAAGGTCCAAGTGGATATTTTATCTACATTGGATATGGAAAAGGAGAGGCTCCTAGATGAGGTGGTGGCCTTGTATCAAACGAGTAAATACATATGAGACTGGTTTTGGAACCTAAATAGTAAGATGATCTAGATTTTGAACAAGTATAGATAGGGATGCCAAGATAGGAATTGATTTGGAATTACATGAAGGGATTTTGGGATGAAAATGGGTCATAGGAGAGGTAATGCCTCTTGAATTCAAATGAATGTCACCTTCGCTTCAACATCTAGAAATATAAAGAAAGAGAAGTGATAAGAAAATGATTTTCAGGATTGACACTCAATCCTGGAGGTAAAATCACCATATAACATGCATAAATGGAATTTAAGGAGGCTTTATCCCATGCCCTTTAGCCACATTCAATCCAAGCTATTCATTAGGATGAAAATTATTGGAGGGATCTATCACTGAAGCCCTCTCTCTTCTCCCAATTGAACTTGAAGTAACTAGTGAAGCTATCCCATAAGCCTTTATCTTCTTACTAAGGGAGAAAACAAAGATGGAACATTACCTCTAGACCCTAAATATATTATTCCCAGGAGGGACCCCCCCCCCCCTCCTAGTGTTACATGTCATTTTTTTACCATTATGCAAATGACTGCCAATCTAGATCTTTTGCTATTCTTGAAATTGTTCCAAGCATTCCCTTACAAAATTGGAAGTAAAAAAATCCCAAAGACTACCAAGAATTATTGATTTTATTACTCAAAACCTATTTTTAAGCACCTTCACAGTTTATTTAGCCATTACCTACACACGTGCAGTGATTACCACTTGCACAAATTTGTGCTTTGTCTTCCACTATGAACCGTTCAAATTATTTAATGAAAGTAAAAATAAAAAATTGAATTCTAGAAGCTTTGTTGGGGGAATATTTTCCAACTGAAAGCTTCAAGCTTATGCTTACTCAGGCCTAATCCCTCTATTCATGGAGGTAATTCCATATCTTTTTGGAACCCTAATCTCTCCTTTTGAGGATCTCATCCCTTAGGAGGAGGATCTCAAACCTCCTCATCTTGGCCTAAAAATCGAACTCACACCATAGGCCTAGACAAGACCTTTGAATGTAAAATTATGCAGTTGGAATAGGGCTAGAAATATTCTCATCTGAGGAGAAGATTGGAGACCATTGGGAGGAGGCATACATCATCAATGCTAAGGTTGTATTTCTCCTTCAATCTTGAGATTAATACAAAGGAGTGTTTATTTCCCACTGTATTTTTTAATGGAGGTAATGTATTGTGTATTTTCTTCCATTTTTCCATGGATAATGGTATTAGGTACTAGTTTCCTTAATCACTAGTATGGATTTTATTAAGTGATAATCGCCTTTGAGTGTCATCTCTTTTGATCTTTGGAATTTTCTCAAAATTTCATTTTGAGTTCTTTGTTAATGAAATCTCAGATTACATTTGATTTCATTTTGATATTATAACTTTTGTAAAATTTCCTTTAGTTGCACTTGATTGGTTCTTTCATTGCATTAGTTAAAGAAGGAATTTATTCTTTCGCTAATCCAAAATCATCTTGTGTTTGTTTTGAAGAGTTGTATTGCATATTTTACATTCTTAAAATTCAACCATAGATTTAGATCTGTGTCTTTGATTATCTGTTTCAGAAAAATCACTTATCTTTACAATTTAAGGTTTTGAGTTTTTGTTGATTTTTTGATCTATCAAAATAGAGTCTTTCATTTATGGGATTGGTTGTATCAGTCTATTTTCTTTCAGTGAATCTCATCATATATTCATTTATGCATGTCATAAAGGGTTAATTCATCAATTAAAAATATAGTGTATCTCATTAAAAGATAGATTTGATTTGAATTTTGATGTTTTTATGCTTGTTTTAAACATAAAAATGAAAAAAATGCTTGGAATTGATTAGCAATAGCATTTCCTTGCTGAAAATTAGTGCATTAGATAATTTGTTATGTTTCTCTTATTTATCAATTCTTGCATTGTTGGAAGTGAGTGGAACCTTTCTCCTTACTTTAGTTAGGATTCACCGAAATGAAAATATTACATTATCATATTCGATTCCATTCAATTTAGAGTTAGGTTATTACACCACCAGTTTCATATACATCAACCTACTGAGTAAACAATAGCTTAAAAACAATGCTAATAAAATAAATTATAATTTTTATATTTCTAGAGCTCATTACACCTACATTACATCAAAGAGTAAGGCTTAAGAATAGGAAAGTGAGTTAACTTTCCAAATTTGCAAACAAACAATAGAATCTTATTGTAGGGGGTAGATCCATCTATTACAGTTTGACTTAGGGAAGCTCCTCTTACACGAGATTTAAGCACGATATCATGTCAGACCAAGTGAAGTGATCGACCACGCTTCATTGGTTATGGTAGCGCAATTTTCATGCATTAAAAATGGTTTCGAAAGGTACTTGGGAGTCACTTGAATGATAAACCTTAGGTTGACCATGTTGAGGAACCTTCAAGGGGATTGAGCTTTGTTACTATGCCCTTGTGTGTACGTCCAATCTGCGACTTTCCCCAGGTTAAATTGTTGTATGTAGTAACCTTAGACACCATTATCTTAGGAATTTTACCCAAGGTGGTAGTGGGGGGAAAGTCTCAATTGTAATTGGAGCAGAGGTTAACTAGACTCACTTGAACCTTTTTTAAGGTTATTCTTCACTCGATATGGCATAAATGAAGTTACTTGCACCAAATCGTGCCGATTAAGTAGGTTGTCAGCATAACTAATTCCACCGACTCTATCTCTAGCCACTTTTCACATTGATTTGTGTGACGTTGGGTTTCATCACCAACTAGTGATTTCACTATGAAAAGGTTATTTTCGTGGTTTGACTCCTTAGATTTATTAGCATGTGTTATTTTCTTCTTTTATTTTTTACATATCGTAGGTGTGGATTGTAAATATTGTTAATTTTTTTTTTTAACTAAAATTCACTAAAGTTGAATCTAATGGAAAAAGTTTCGAAATTTTCCAATGAAGAAACCCCTCTGAATGGGAATCCTAGTCCTTTTCCTTTCTTTGTAAATGTTGGTCCTCCTTATATGGCTACATTGTCTCTACCTGGTATAACGAAATATTTACCGGTATGGTTGTTTTTAATCTTGTTGGCCACAAATACTTAGATTGTTCCACCTAAAACGGATTATTCACCTCAATTGAGTCCATCTCAACATCACCAACCTCATGTGGACTCTTTACCTTCTTCACCCAAAATTTCTTCCTCCCTTTCTTCTTCTTCATTTGGTAAAATCCTTGATGCCAGTAACCAGGTGGCTAACAAGAAGAAGAAATGGAAAAGAAGAAGAATCTAGATAAGAAAGGAGTAAATCAACCAACCATGGCTGTGGTGGTTGATAATGTTGAGGAAACCTCCAAAATGCTTCACAAGCCCAAATACCCTTGCAATATTTTTAAGGGTGACCACTTCTTTATCAATTTTCCTAGTATTCCTAAGGTATTGGAAGTATGTTATGAACATTCTTATCAGCTTATTGTTGGTCCATCAACTAGTGATTATAATATTCCATTGAAAAATGGTAAATTTAGGTTTCCTTGTAGGTTATGTAAATGGAGTCATCAAACTCACCTTTTCCCTCACATGGATGAAGCCTCAAATATGTTGGAAAATCTTAATGTTTTTCAACAACTTCCAACTGGTTATCGTAATCTTTCTCGTAACCTATTTTCATTTAACAAAGTGATTGATCTAATTCCAAGTATATTCAATCCCACTCTTCCATTGGAGAGTGAAACACATATCAATATTGTTGATGAACCATTGGTTGATCAAGTGGTCGACTCAATTCCACCTTCAGTCGATCCCACTATCCCCCTCGAGAGTGATGTTAATACCGCTTATGTTCTTCTTATTACTTCAGATTCTTCTACAGAAGGGGGCATTCCAATTGTTCCTACAAAACCCCCTCCAAGTACTAAGGTCATTTCCTTTTATTGTATTAGACTGACAGAACCTCATCTTCCTTCTTCCATCCCTTTCCAAATAATTCTGAAGGCTTATTATAGGACTGTGTGTAACACAAATGTAGATGAAGGTGCCTCTATTAGCATTTTATCCTCAACCTCTTAGCAAGATTTGGGTTCCCCTCATCTTGTTCTTGTTACACTAAATATGTTAGCTTTTAAGAGAACCATTAGTGAAAATTTAGGGATCCTTCCTAAAGTAACTATTACTCTAGAAGTAAAAAATATTTATATTGATCTTATGGTAGTTCAATGCCCCTCAGATTTCAATTTTCTCCTTGGAGAGATTATGTGTATGCCATGAAATTTTTTTTGTGCACACTCTTTAGAGTGATGTCTTTCCCTCACAATGGAAACATCATTCTTATTGACCAACTTTCATTTGTTGGTCTCGATTCGGCCACAAACCATCCTACACCCTTGAATCGTCCTTATATGCAAGTGGTATGTTCCCCACAATGATTTAATTATGTGGACGCCTATCCCATGCATCCAATTATCTATGAAAGCGAGCCTCTCACTGTTTTCTCAACTTATTTTGACTTAGATCCAGTGATTGACATGGTGAACCATATGGGGGTATTTGAACATGATTTTCTTATCCCTATTGATTCTCTTCACATGTGTTCTTTCCATAGAACTATTCTTCCTTCTGATGAAGACCTCTCAGAAGCCATGATCGAGGTATGTCACTTGAGATGTGTTTCTTATAATTGGAAGCCATGATCAATATTTTCATGAGGATGGTTATTTTACTTTGTCAACCTCATTAAACAATGAAACATGTCCCTATGAGGATGGTTATTTTGCTGTTTCAACCTCATTAAAAAATGAAACAACTCCCTATGAGGATGGTTCAATTATTGTTTCAACCTCATTAAATAATGAAACAGATCCTTATGAGCATAGTTCATTTTATTGGGTCAAGCTCGTTAAAAAATGAAACTAGGTTTCCTATGAGAATAGTTCATTTTCTTGTCTCAAGCTTGTTAAAAAATGAAACAAGGTGATATGAGCATAGTTTTTTTTCTATGTCAAGGTCATTAAAAAATGAAACAAATTATATCCTAATTAGGTTGACTCTTTCATCTGATATCGTAAGTGAACCTTCTTCATATTACTAACCTGTAGTCTACTTAGATAGATCAAAAGAAGCTTGGGGGGAATGTGCCCTTGTAGGTTATGATTGGGGAGCATTCGAACCACTCTCAAGCAAAATTTTTCTATGTTTCAAGCTCATGTAAAAATGAAACCACTCTCCACTCTCAAGCACATTTTTTCTCTATTTCAATATTGTGTAAAAATGAAACCACTCTCAAGCACAGTTTTCTTCTGTTTCAATATTGTGTAAAAATTAAATCGCTCTTATTTTATCCTTCGTGATTTTTATTTTCATCAACATGTTTCTACCAGGTGAGTCTTGGTTTTCTCATTCCATTGTCACCATTTTCTTGGAATTTACCCTTTCCTGAAGAAGCACAGTTTATAATTTATGTCTATCTGATAGAAATTGGTGGTATATAGATCCAACTCAATTTCCTTGGAATGATATAGAGAGATTTATTATAACTCTTTTTAACTATGGATGCATTAGAAGATCGTGACGCCTGCCTTATGAGGCTATTTTATTTCGACAAATCACCCATTGGTATATGGATTCACTACCTTAAGTACATTAGTAATGGATAATTTACATAAAATATGATTCTATTTCCTTAGTACTATCTGGGTTATAACCAAATCTGTAACAAATTAATTATAGAATTCAATCGGAACCATGATTCGAAGTGGAAGAGAACCTACTTCATTAGAATTTGAAACTCATACTATTGAAGGAAAAGTATTCAGAATAGAGGAGATGGGGCACACAAATTTTATCATTATTTCCTTAATATAATACATATTATAGTAGACCACTAGCACCTATACCCAAGGAGGAATATCATTACATGGAAACAATTTGAGTTGATATGAAAACGAAACTTTAGAAAGGGAATAAATCTAAAATTTAGTAAATTTAGTAACTCATAAATGTTCAAAAACTATGGAAAAAAGGACACATAGTGATGTCTCAAACAATTTCAAACTCGGAGAAATAATAGAAAAATAATAATTTTCTTCTATGTTATCGTGTTATAGATTGGACTTCCAAATTGGACATAATCCAGTTGAAGTTATACATGCCAAATAAATACACTGGTACATTGTGCTTCGAATATTGTTACTAACACAAAATATATTACATAAATAAGAATAAAAAAGAATGTAGAGATTTAAAGGTTCGCTTCCTCTTAAGAAAACTTTAATATTGTTTCCAAAGAATACTTTTTAGCTTCAAGCAGCTTTCGAAACCAAGAAATCAAAACAAATGTTATGCTAATTGTTATGAGCAGACAAGTAAATTAAATTATGAACTCATTAGAAAATACAAATGGAAGAGATTTCTTGACATCAATAAGTATGGAATATAAAATAAATAGAAATGGTTATGAGTTTCAATTAACCCAGACCTAGAATACAAGAGAAATGTCGATAATAGTATGCATTTCTCCATTCACATGACAATTCCATAAACGCAATTAACAAAATGTCACAGAAATCATTATAGAACATGTATTTGGTAAAATATTAAATTGTATTGAAGAAAGCACAATAAATTAAATGTATATAAGCACTTCTCTTCAACATCTATATGTTCATAAACTACAAATTTTGCAAACAATGAAGAGAACTTGAAAAGTATGTGTCTGAAGGGATATTGTAGGTATCCCATTCTAGAAAAACCACAAATGCCCATTCTAGGTTACAAATACTATGCATAAAATAAGATGAGGGTACAAGCCCCACATCATCTCCTCCTCTATCGTCTAGTAAAACAACATACAGGGATAAAGCTAACAAGAAGGAAAATTTCCATGTGGTATGGAAACAGAGTGAGGAGTTTTGTTCTTCTTCACATAACATCATCTCTGCACTAGAAGGAGAATCCCTATAGGAATTCATGTAATCTAGGTGGCTCCAGACACCATCAAGAGACCAAGAGGCTTTAGAAATGGTCAAAATCCAAAGTGGTCAGATGACTCTCAAACCAGGTCAAGATTGAAGTACTCATCACCATGATTCCAATGGTGCGAACATATCTCCAATTTGAGCCCGTATGGATAAGTTATAGCGAGTCACATTTTTGTTCAAAGTTGGGCAGTGGGCCAGGGTTAAGTATCCCACAAACTCGCCATCAACTAACAAAGAACCTAGCACCCAAAAACATGTGAATTGGGCCTCTTTATTTTTCCTAATGACCCTTATTTTCATAAATGAAAAATTTTCCATTTTATTATATATATATATATATATATATATATAGTGACGGGACATGACCCCTTCCACCCCCGTTAGCCACGTTAATCAAAAGATTAAGTCTGGGTTGGCAGGTCACCACCCCCGTCAAACCCCCATAACTATTTGACACACCATATATTAATATATGTTACAACGTATTAAAATGGGTTGGATCGGGGCCATGGGTTGCAGACCTCGCCCACCCAACAAGAAACCATATATGCCAAGACCGGAGGGGCTCGAACCCACCCTGCCCTCGTGGTCGGCCTCCACCGGGTGGTCTCACAACCACCGATACGATGGATCCAAAATTCAAACGCACCAACAAATAAGTAAAAAAAACAAAATTTTTACAACAATACAAAAATTAATTCAACAATTATATGATACGTCCTTGGAGTTAAAACAAACTTCCAATGCAGGAGCTCGGTGGGGTTAGAACCCTCAACCTGCCTGCCTCAAACCCTCTGCCTTAACCAACAGCACAACGAGCCACCTTTGAAAACTCTGCCATCCAAGTTTTATAAAACCTCTCATTTCCACATTGCGCCCAAGGATAGAGGAGAGCATGGAATTCGAGACACATATTTTTTATTATGCAGGCGGAACCACGAGCCATGGAGACAATAGAGTCATGCCCCAGGGAATCTTGAGGGCATCAAAAGATTCGTTGAGGCCCTGAAGTGGCAGGTGTTAGAATTTGACAAAGGCTATGTTGATTTTACACCTCTCAGCGATAGGAATCTGATGGTGATGTCTATTTCAGCAACAAATCTTCCCATTTTTTGTCTCTTTTCCAGATTGGAGTGATGGTTTCCAATTCTCAAGTGTGGACAGTCGATTCTATGCCCCTCGATGCCATGAATTCAATGGTGCAACTAGTATCAACAACTGAGCATCTAGTTCTTCAGCTAGATTCAGGGGTGAGGTATTGTGGTGAAACCAGCTCCAAAATGGAAGAAAAGAGATATCAATGTCTTAGAAATAAGCCACTTCAAGGGGGCAACCTCTAATACATTACATGAATGAACAATTCTTGGATGATGAAAATGACCAAAACCTCCTTATATATATAGGATTCCATGGGGCCACAATATAATCCTAGTGCGGACATAATGTAATCCTAGCTGACCTAACGATAATAATGTAAGGGCATAATTATAACAATATGGGGGTTACAGGGGTACAACAATAAAAATAAGGAGGGCTACACTAACATAATAAGGGACTATACTATTAATATAGGGACTTAACATGCCCCTCTCCTGCAAACAAGTGTTGTCCTCAACGCTTGATTATTTCTTGATGCTTCTATATAAAATTCTCATCCTCCCATGTGGAATCTTCTACAGGAAAGTTCTTCCACTTGCTGAGATACTCTGAAATTGATTGTACTTGTCGAGTTCTTGTTTCTATGACTTCTTCAGAACTTATTTTGATGTGATGTTGATCTTTCTGTTGTTTCATTAGATTTTGCACCAAACTTAGGTTATCCATTGAGAGTTGGAGAACTTGTTGTTGATGCTTGATGTGACCTTCCACTAATTTATCATCCATATTAGCTATTATTTGATCCTTCAAACCATCCAAATTAGCCTCCATTTCTACTTTTAAACCATCTATGACATCTTCGATTGCTCTTCGTAAGATCTAAATTTGTTGCACTTGGTGAGATGTATTATGATTTCTAGATCCCTACTTGATGCATGTTGTGGGATCTTGTTTTTGCCTCATATGAGATTATGTCATGCTGATAAGAGGTCCATTGTGAGTGAAATTTTCTATAGTGGAACTTCTCGTGGAGATGAAATCCACTCATGTTGAGGGCACATCCTTGTATCAACATCATCCATGTACATCTTCCAATTTCTAGCACTATATGAAGTGACCTACCGCATTTTGAAACCGAGCCCGGAGACGTAGCCCACACTAGGTGAACTCCTTTATCAATGTCTCATGTTGTTGATGGTTGTATTATTTCCCTTATTTACAGAATCCACATGTGTTCCCTTATGCTCTTTTAAAATGAAATTCTAACAACATCACAAAAGTAAAATATCATGGATAAATCAGGTAGCTGACTGACTAGGATCAAGTGGTATCAGAGCAGTATTCTTGCTGATGTGAATTGTGAGTGTGAACAACGATTGAATGTGAAACAATGGAGAATAGGAGATACATGTACAAGGCCATGCTCAGTATGTCCAAAATGCTGGACATGATGTATGGATATCATGAAAGACGGGAAAAATAAGAAGTGGGCAGTGATGCTTCATCCACATCTTGTAGTGAATATTCGTTACCCTCACTATATTCTCATCATTCGAATGAGGAGATCAACCATAGCCTTCAAGCAAATAACGCTAAATTGAAAGTGCTTCCACGAGAGGAGAAAGAGTATAAGAAGAGAGTGCAGCTTCAGTTGCAAGCTGGAGAGGCAGCCTTGGAATAATTGAGCACAACGAACAAAGCCTTTAAGAAAAGGATGTTGAATTAAGAAGGATTATACAAGAAGAGAAAGAGGATAAACAGAGACTACAACTTCAATTACGAGCCATAGAAGAGGCCTTGGAGGAGTAGAAATGCAACAAAGGCTTGAAGAAGCCATCATTACTTGTTTCTGAATTGACATATGAGGTAAAAAATGTTGACTTTTTCTCAGTTTCATCTTCACATGCTATCATTTCCATCGGAAATGTGGAGATACCCAATATAGGAATGGGCATGAGACTCCTCACTTGGTGTTAATGGCCAAGGCATGAATTAGCTGTTGGAGTTTGTGCAGAGCCCTCAATTCATATGTTTGGGATACACTGAAGGACAATGATTGAAGCTGTCAGAAGCTTCCAATGCATGGTTCAGACCATTGGGTAAAAGTATTGATGGGAACACTTCACCATCATCGTATGAGAACACACATTGCAGAGAAAGAGCTGAGGCAATATCTTGTCACCATTATTGCGCCAAGAGACCAACAAGAAAGGTATAACAAGTATCATTATTCTAGTGTTCATTTTGATTACAAGAATGTCGCTAACAATGGACATAGATTATGGTATCGGAAAACATGTATTTTTTTTGGATTACATAACCATGTATTTGCTGATTGTTGGGAAAGAATGGCAAAGCAAAAGAGGATGAGGTGTGAAAGGCCTTCTCCATCGCAGGAAAGTAAGAAGGTAAAGTAGGTTTCGAGGATGAAGACTCATTACAGTCATTGCAACAGAAGTGGCTATCAAAGATCCACGTGTTGGAGGCTCCATCCATAGCAGCACCTTAAGGACAAAGCATTAGTGCAGGAACCGATTGAAACAATTGCTTGATAAGAAAATGCAACACAGAGAGATGACCCATTCACTTTGATCAGTGAGAGATGGTTTTTCTAGGTTTGGTATTATGTTTGGCCTTACTTTTTAAATCAGGTCTTGAATGTTAAAATGTAAAATTTATGATGATTTTTCCAACACTTTTTCAACGACAATGATATTTTGGCCTTGTATTGATAGTTAGGGTACTGATTCCATTTGATGTAATCTTGACCACATAGTATGGTTATAGACTAATGGCAAGTGTGGGTAATTATTGGCTCATAGATTGGTCACTTATTTAAGAATGTAGTTTGAAAAATATTTTACTACAGGTTTGCAGAGGATGCAGGTGTCGGCTCATTGCTTATGGATCCGAAGGACAAAGGTTAAGGAGAACGAAGGGTAACCTCTCAAGACACATGTGGTGCAGATAAGGTATAAAGTAGCTACAGATTATTTTCACGCTTTTGGTGGACCAAAAGCTCCTCGGTGGGGAGGATTGATTCATGTGGCTCTAGACACCCTCAGGAGACCAAGAGGGATCATAAATGGTCAAAATCCAAAGCGATCGAATGACTCTCAAACCAGGTTCAGATTGAAGTACTTGTCGCCTTCATTCCAATGGTGTGAACGGATCTCCAATTCGAGCCAATGTGGAGAAGTTAGAGTGAGTCAAATTTTTCGTCAAACTTGGGCAGTGGGCCAGGTTTAAGTATCCCACAAATTCATCATCAACTGGTAGGGAACCTAGCACCCGAAAATGGGCAAAGTTATGGCCTCTTTAATTTTTCCAATGACCCTTATTTTCATTAAAATTAAAAATGTCCATTTTATTATTATTATTATTATTATATATATATATATATATATATATATATAGAATGGAGTGGTAGGTCATCACCCCCGCCACCCCCGCCAACCACATTAATCGAAACATTAAGTCTGGGTTGGCGGGTCACCACCCTGGCCGAACCCCTATAACTATTTGACACACCATATATTAATATATGTTACAATGTATTAAAATGGGTTGGGTCGAGGCCATCGGTTGCGGAATTCACCCACCCAACAAGCCACCATATATGTTGAGACCGACAGGGCTCAAACCTGCACAACTCACATGACTGACCCGCACCGAGCGGTCTCACAACCACCGATATGGTGCATCCAAAATTCAAATGGGCCAAAAAATAAATAAATAAAAAACAAACTTTACAACTATACAAAAATTTATGCCAATGGTTATATGATATGCGACGGGAATTAAAACAAACTTCCAATGCGGGAGGTCGGAGGGGTTGGAACCCCAACCTACCCACCTCAAACCCTCTGCCTTAACCAACAGCCCAACGAGCTACCTTTGAAAACTTCTCCATCCAAGTGTTATAAAACCTCTCATTTCCACAGTGCGGCAAGGCAGAGAGGAGAGCGCGGAATTTGAGACGCATGTCTTTTTAATTTAGATGGAACCACGAGCCATGGAGATAGTGGTACCATGCCCTAAGGAATCTTAAGGGCATCAAAAGATTCTTAGAGGCCCTGAAGTTGCGGGTGGCAGAATTTGACGAACTTTATGTCGATTTTACACCTCTTGGGGATAATAATTTGATGGCGATGTCTCTTTCAGCAACAGAGCTTCCCACTTTTTGGCCCTTTTCCAAGTTGGAGTGACGGTGTCCGATTCTCAAGTGTGGATAGTCGATTATATGCCCCTCGATGCCACAAATTCGACGGCGCAGCCAGTATCAGTAGCTGAGCATCTGCTTCTTTAGCCAACTTTAGGGGTGAGGTATATGCAGTTTGATCATCTGCCTCTTTTTGATGTGAGATGTATTATGATTTCTAGATCCCTTCTTGATGCATGTTGCAAAACCTTGTTTTAGCTTCATGTGAGATTATGACATGCTAATAGGAGGTCTGTTGTGAGTGAGAGTTCTTATAGAGGAAAGTTTCGTGGTGAGACAAGATACTCATGTTGAGGTCAAATCCTTGTATGAACATCATCCATGTACATCTTCCCATTTACAGCACTATATGAAGCGACCTACCCCATTTTGACACTGGGCTCGGACCATCATATAGAGCACAAACCTGGGAAGTAACAAGGAAGTATTAGTTAGTCACCAAGAATAGGTTGTGTTTGGCTAGAACCCATTCAAAATTATTTAAGAGATATCAACATTAAATCAATGAATTAGAACTCATCTATCAGTCAACTAACAAAACTAAAATACAACTGATTGTGACACTTGGATTGATGGTTATGATACCTAAACAATAGGAGCAAGTGGTTGGAATTATTTTCTCCAACACTCCCTCCTTAATTACAACCACAAAAATTTAAACTAAGATGCCTGCTAGTTGGATTCTCAGTTAGGCTTACAATTAAAAAAGTTGACATGTTGACATCATATCTTGAGTTGGATTTCTTTTTCTTTTTCTTTCCTTTTAAATCCTTGGGCCTCTAAATTGCTTCCACTTTTTATTTTTATCGTAGGCTTCAAATTTTAGATTCTTCATTTGTTGGTGCAGCTCTTTCACTGCTCCAATTTGTCTTAGCATGTCCTCGAAATATTATAAAAGCGGCTCATATGTAGACTGTTACCACATGTCATCTTTTGAAGTGTTTTTTTCATATTCAAACAATTATTCTTATCAATTTTTTGCAACTTAAGGTGATAATATATTTTTATCTCTTCAGGACTCCAATACATGAAAATTTCATTAACATTTTAATTTTCTACAATAGCCATGTTGTCTTCAAAATTCATTGTTGCAACTTATATTCAAACTTCATTAACTGATGGTGTTGCAAGTCATGCTTCATGAAACTTTAATTCTTATTTGAAATTGTTGCTTCTCCCTTCTTGTTGCTAACATATGAGCATTGAAAATCAATGTTAGGTTCAAAAAAAATTGCAAAACCATATTTATTATGTTCTTTATTCGCTTCAATGAGATATTTTCCCCTTTACACTTCCCCCTCAGCTTTTGTTTCTTCCACTTCCTCTAGTTTTTCAAAAAAAAAGTGAGCTTCCCTCAAAGAATAATACCATGTCAATGTGATGTTTTTTTTGCACCATATGTAACCATTCATCTCTGGATAATTATTATTCATCAAAGCTAACATAAACAAAAATAATTGCTGGATTCACCATACCACTAGTTGCTCCAATGCAAGCTTCATTGTCATTAGAAAGTTGTTGGAAATACGATTCTTATGTCTTAATATGTTGTCCTTGATGGAAACTCTATAATAACAGATGGAGTATATGTATTCAAGAGAAGCTCAGTAGTTTTCAGAAGGTCTATCAGAAGAGATGTGTAATGTGTAGCAGAATATTGGTTAATATTCATATTACAGGTTCTATACATGTGTTTCTATAGGCCAAGTCGCATATACACAAAGATAAGAACGATCCAAGTCACATATTCCCTTTGCGATCCAAAAATATGATACTAGGGGGCATTACCATGGTATTAGCTCACAATATTGAGCACTGTGTCATCTATCTTGATTCCATCCAAGAATATCATCGGTTGTTGTGTGGTTTTGACTCATGGTGTTGGGAAAGGCTAAATCTATATAAGGAGAAGAATGTCATAGTGCAAGGTGTGCATGTGTAAGGGCTGTCATTGAATACCTATCTCTAAAGTATAACTGCATGGGATGAACTTTGTTCTATTATTAGATATGAATCTATAATGCACCCTTGGATACAATGATGGATCAGGATCTCTAGACCTGAAATGACTATGTTCTTACATGATATATTGAAGAGATAATTAGATCTGAGACCTAGTGCATGTTTGTTGAAGTGGAGTGAAGAAATCTGGGTAAGGTCTATAGATTTGAAACATTCTGCAAAATTAATATTTACAGATCTATACGCTAGTTTATCTTGGTAAAAGCATGTATGTAAGTTAGGGCTTTCTGAAGCTTGTTGCAGAGGTTATATGTTTATTGCTGCTATATTTCTGATTTTTGTCAATGAAGTCTTCACATAGATCTGGGTTTCTTGAGTGTTGTATATGCAGCTAAGATGAATATGTACAAATCTGATCAATGAGTGAATAAATATGCTTAATGATGACTGACTGATTAAGGGTTCTACAATACCGAAAATTGATCTGACTGTAAGCCTCAGATCTAATTTTCAGACTAACTATATTCTAGAAATCAGTATTCACAGATCTATATGCAGGTTGGTGTGAAAGAAAGCATGTATACGCGTAGGTTTAGTAAAACAAAATAACGTATGCATTTTAAGATAATGAATGTTCAGGGTTAAGTGTTTTCTACATACTGATTCTGAAATCTGGGTTTTTACTGTACTCCGGTTACAGTGATCTTACTGTTCTGATTGAAGTATTGGGTGAAGCTTATTATTGTTGATCTTTATGAAGAGTTATGTTGAAGTTGTGTGATCTAGTGTGAAAATTAATGAAACGTGGTCTGCAGTGATTCTGATGGGAGAAGCCTTTTATGTGGAAGTAGAAGCTCACTGCCAGTAGAAGTTTGTGTTCAGATTAGGGGGTTGAAGCTCCCTTCCGATAGTGGTTGGTAAACAATATCAGGGGGTTGTAGCTCCCTTCCAGTAGTAGCTAGAGAACGAGATAAGGTTGCAGCCTTCTGTAGGTAGATTCCTACATACTGATATTAGTCTACATTAGTACAATATTGTAAGTAGGTTTCCATATAATAAATATTTAAGACAGAGATGACAATAGTGGTGTTTTTCTCCCGAATTGGGTTTCCACCTTAAATATTTGTGTTCATGTGTTATTCTCTTTCGTGATGATTTATTATACTGCAAATATTTACTGCTTAACTAAATGTTTCATAACTGATAATCTGAGTTAAATATTAATTCTAAAAGTTTATCTATCATTAAAGTTATCTCAGTATACGCAAGTTTCCTTTGGTATATCCACGTGCATATGCGAGTTGGGTTCATTAAAGTTGCGTATAGAAATCAATAAAGAAAAATTAAAATTTTACAGTAAGTTATAAATATTGATTCACCCCCCACCCCTCTTAGTATTTTTCCCAACAATTGGAATTAGAGCAGGTCCTTCTATAGAAGCTTAATTGCTAGAAGGAATATCAACTAAGATGAGCAATCAATATGGGACAACATCTATCAGGCCTCCTCTCTTCATCGTAAACAATTTAATATTATAGAAGACAAGGACAAGATCCTATCTTCAATCTCTTGGAGCAGATGTATGGGCTATAGTTGAAGGAGGTTATCAATATCCAACGCCAGTTCCAATAGATCTAGTCGCAAGAAAGAACTTTAAAACCAATGCAAAGGCAGTAAATGCATTATTGGGAAGTTTGAATGAATCAGAATTTGTAAAATTCATGCAGTTGAATATAGCAAAGCAGATATGAGACAAAATCATTTTAAGCTATGAAGGTGATGCCAAGGTAAAAAGTGCTAAACTCCAAAATCTCAAAATTCAATATGAAAAACTCAAAATGCATAATGAGGAAAGCATCGCTATTTTATTTTTATGTCTAGATGATATTGTAAATCGTATGAGAAACCTAGGTGAAACCATAATTGACTCTACTCTCGTAGAAAAGGTTTTAATATCTCTAACTCCCAAATTTGAGTCAAAAGTGTCTGCTATTGAAGACAAGCAAGATCTACAAACTCTTACTTTTTTTCAACTTCATGGGATTATTATTTCTTGTGAAATGACAAAAGGAGGTCCATCTTAAGTCAAAGAAGCTGTCTTTAGAGCTGTTGTAAAAGGAAAGGAAGTAGAAGAACAAGAAGTATCAAGGTATGTTTCAGAAGAAGATGAGATAAATATTGTAAAGAAGCTACAACTTGGCATTGAAAGGTTTAGAGGTTCGCTTCCTTCTAAATGTTTTTCTTATGGAAGATTTGGTCATTATGGTGCTAAATGTTCCCATAAAGATCATCATGAAAAGGGAAATGAAGTGGAAAAAGGAAATACAAAATAGTTTATCAATAGAAAAATCTATTATACTCATGAAGATAGTGATGGTCTATTAAATAGTGAATAAGTAAAATCTAATCAAGATATTGGACTTCTCATGGCCTTTGCAAAAGACTCTAGTGAGGCTAAAGATACTTTTATGGATGCATTAGAGGAAAATTATTTTCTTGAACAAATAAATTATCTCAAAATATGTTTGGAATAAAACAAAATTTCCATAGATACTCTAAAGAATCAACTTATAGAAAAGGAGAAGCACAATGTGAAATTAGAATGTGAAATAGTAAGTCTAAGAAAGGAAATTGAGAAAGTGAAAAACTTGAGTCTTAGATTTGCTAAAGGAACTGAAAACTTAGACGAAATTATCAAGGTACAATGCTCTCCTCTTGTAAAGACAGGTCTTGGATATATCCGAGAATTCTCTCAGTGATCAGCACCAAGATATCTAAATGCAGCTAAAGCCAGTCTGCAACATTTTGACACTCAGCAAAAGAAAAAAAAGACTACACAGGTAAAGCATGACCACTTCAATACAGGGAAGAACAATAACAGAAATATCAATCAGTAGGTAAACATAAATAGAAGGTTTCGTGATCGAAGAAATTTCTTCTTTAATGGACAATGTTTCTCATGTCATAATTTTGGTTATAAAGTTGCTCAATGTGTTGCATACAAAACCATCATGACTTGAGAAGCAAGAAAGCAAATAAATAAGACTAGAATAAAGAAGAATACTTATAACAACTTATCTCCTCTTCAAAATGAAATTGACTGTTCTTATTGCAATAATTTTGGTCATGAAGAATCTGAATGCAAGAGCAAACTTCAGCCAAAAGAGAATATATCTTCAAATTCCAAGGTATGGAGGAAGAAGGACTTCTAGGTTGAAATTTGTGGCATATATTTATTTTCAAAAGGGGAAGAAAATCAATGGTACATTGATAGCGAATGCTCAAAACACGTGAAAGGTGATAAAAATAAACTCCTTTCATACAATGCTTTATAGAAAGAAAATAATGTTACCTTTGGAAATTACTCTCCTGCTGTCATTAAAGGAAAAGGTTATGTTTTTCTAAAATAAAAGGTGAAAGCTAACAATGTTATGTATGTGGATGGATTAACGCATAACCTATTAAGTGTGAGTCAAATGTGCGATCAAGGAAATGAAGTTGTCTTTAGTTCTGAAGAATGTGTAGTATGTGAACTTGACATAGGAAAAATAGTAATAAAAGGAACTAGAACACCAAGTAATCCGTATGTATTGAAAGGTGGAAAAGAACAGTGCTACTTTGGTAAATCTTCGGAAAATTGGTTATGGCACAAAAGGTTGGGACATTTGAGCTTCTCTGAAATAAGTAAATCCAACAGACTCAAATATGTTTGTGATCTTCCCAGCATCACTCTACTTGAAAGCACCATATGAAAATCATGCGAATTTGGAAAGAAAACCAGGGTGAAATTCAATGCTAAAGAAGGATCAACAAGTAAGCCTCTTGAACTTATACATACTGATCTATGTGTTCTTGTAAGGAAAAAGCCACCATCTGGAGAACAATACTATATTTTATTTATTGATGACTTCTTTAGAATGTGTTAGATCGGTTTACTGAAACATAAAGAAGAATCATTTGAAAAATTTAAGATCTTTAGAGTTTTGGTTGAAGATGAATTATATTTAAAAATCAAATTTCGTAGATTTGACCGAGGAGGAGAATATATATCAGATGAATTCTTTGATTTCTGTGAACATCATGGCATAAAAAGATATTTTTTTGTAGCTGGAACCCTGCAACAAAATGGTGTGGCAAAAAGGATGAATAGAACAATTCAAAAAATGGCTCAGGCTATGCTTGATGAATCTGGAACTATCGATACCTTTTGAGGGGAAGCAACACATACTGTAGTAAATATTCTGAACAAGGCTCATGTTCGTGTGAACAATGATAAAACTCCTTATGAACTCTGGTATGGAAATCTTCCCACACGTAAAGAATTTTATAGTTTTTGGAAGCAAATGTTTTATCAAGAACAATGATGAAAAACTTGGTAAGTTCGAACCTAGAGCATATGAAGGAATATTTCTTGGTTACACTTCAAGAAGTAAATCATATAAATGTTATAATAAAAGACTTCAGAATATTTTTGAATGTATTGGTGTTGTAATTGACGAGTCTCTCTCAGCTCCTAAAATGGAAATAACAACAAATGAAGATGATGATGATGTATATTTTCACTCATCAAATAGAAAAAATCTAGAAGGTGAACCCAATGAAGCATTAGAAGAAGATCTATCTAAAAAGGCTCCATCCATGTATGTTCAAAAGAATAATCCAGAATCTCAAATTTTGGGAGAAAAGGGATCATGTGTCCAAACAAGAAGAACTCTGGTAGGATCCCTTAGCTATCTATCATTATTATCCAATAATTAACCAAAGAATATAAATCAAGCTAGTAAAGATGAATGTTGGATTCAAGCCATGGATGAAGAATTTGATTAGATTGAAAAGAATCACACTTGGGAATTGGTTTCAAGACCTCATGATAAAAATTTTATTGGAACAAAATGGATATTCAAAAAAAATTTAAATGAAAATGGAGATGTTATTATAAACAAAGCTAGACTTGTTTGTAAAGGGTATGCTCAACAAGAAGGTATATAATTTGAAGAAACATTTTCTCCTGTAGCTAGAATTAAAGCCATAAGAATTTTTCTTGCTTTTTCAAGTTTTCAACAATTCAAAGTTTATCAGAGGGATGTTAAATTTTCTTTCCTCAATTGTGATCTAGAAGAAGAAGTTTATATAGAACAATCAGAAGGATTCATTTTGGGAAATGATGAAATTTTTTTTTTCAAACTTAAAAAGGCTTTATATTGTCTCAAACAAGCTCCTCGGGCATGGTACTATCATCATGACAAATATCTTCATCAACAAGGTTTTACAAAGGGATCTGTTGATAGTAAGTTATACACAAAAATGGAGAATGATAAACTATTGATTGTAGTTGTATATGTTGATGACATCATTTTTGGAAGTAATGAAGAGTCCATGAGTCAAAAAATTTCTTCTATTATACAACAAGAATTTGAAATGTTTTTACTTGGGGAACTAACATTTTTTCTTTGCTTACAAGTGCAACAAGAAACATATGGCATATTTTTATCACAATAAAAATATCTTAAGCAAATTTTGAAGAAGTATGGGATGGAAGATTGCAAGCCTGTAAGTATTCCAATGGTAACTGGATGTACCCTCAATTCTCATGATGATTCTCCCACAATGAATCAACTAGAATATAGATCCATAACTGGAAGTATACTTTATCTAACTGGGACAAGACTAGACATTATGCATGCAGTTGGGATTGTTGGACGATTCCAAGCTAATCTAAAAGAGTCTCACCTTCAGGCTGTAAAAATAATATTCAAATATCTACAAGGGACTCAAGACTTTGGTCTATGGTATCCAAAGAATTCTGATCTCACTCTTCATGCTTACACAGATGCGGATTGGGATGGAAATGTTGATGATCAGAAAAGCACTAGTGGTGGTGCATTTTATATGGCGCCCCTTTTAGTATCTTGGTTCAGCAAGAAAAAAAGTTCTATTGCCTTATCTACAACAGAAGAAGAATATGTGGATGCTAAATCATCCTGCACAAAACTCCTTTGGATGATGCAGTCTCTATAAGACATTCAAATCAAATGCTCACCTCCCATCTCCATTTTATGTGATAATACAAGTGCCATTAGTATCTCAAAGAAACTTGTTATGCATTCCAAGACTAAGCACATTCCTATCAAGTATTGCTTCCTACGTGAACAAGTGATTGAATGAAAGGTTAAATTGAAGTATGTTCCCTCCAAAGAATAAGTTACTGATATATTTAGTAAACCTCTTCCTAGGGAAACATTCGAGTATCTTAGACAGAAGCTAGGAGTTGTCTCTGCCTCTCTGATCAAATATACTTAATTTTAGAAGTTTAAATTTGATACAATGGTTCATAAAGGCGAATCGCGTATATACACGAGTTTCTGTGCATAAAACTGCGTATGGGTTTTGCTGACAGAAATTATCTGAATCAGCTTTTAGAATAGATGTGGTGCATTTTTGGCATTCTGATTGGTTTTTACTTTATGATCTCTTATGTCCTAGTTACAAAAATTCATTTCTGTAATTTTATGAAAAGGGCATCTTGATACCCATGATGTAAATTGTTATATTTCATCATGTAATGACTTGTTCAAAATTTTAAACCCACTTGAATGGGTAGTTGAGTCAATTATGTAATTCCACTTGGTTGGATCATTGATGCAAGTATGAGTCTTTGGTTATAGGAAAGATCATACTCGGTTGAGTTATAAAGACTTGTGCTTCATTGAAAAATCTATCTGGAGATTCAACATCATCTCAGGGGGAGCATGGTCAATATAGTGCACATCAGATCGACAACACTCTTGTTTCAGTATTGATCCGGCCTTTGTCTTTGATGTCAAAGCGGGAGAGTAATTTGGGTTTTTGAATAATGTTCATATTTAATATATCTATCTGTTGTGGTGATAAAACTCCATCATGGTTTCCATCAAGTCCAAAGGGGGAGATTGTTTGCAGTATGATTCTTATATCTCAATATTTTGTCCTTGATGGAAACTATATAATAAAATATGGAGTATATGTCTTCCGAAGAAGCTCAGTAGTTTGCAGAAGGTCTATTAGAAGAAATGTGTAATGTCCAGTAGAAGATTGGTTAATATTCATATTGTAGGTTCTATATGCGGGTTTGTACAGGCCAAGTCTCATATACACGTAGATAAGAATGATCCAAGTTGTGTATGCCCTTTGCGCTCCAAAAATATGATACCAGGGGGCATTACCATGGTATTAGCTCACAGTATTGAGTGATGTGTTGTCTATCTTGATTCTATCCAAGAATACCATTATCACTTGTGTGGTTTTGACTCATGGTATTGGTAAGGGCTAAATCTCTATAAGGAGAAGAACATCATAGTGCAAGGTGTACATGTGTAAGGGTTATCACTGAATACTTCTCTTTAAATTATATTTGCATGGGATGAACTATGTTTTATTGGTAGATCTGAACCTATGATGCACCCTTGGATATAATGATGGATCAGGATCTCTAGACTTGAAATGACTATGTTCTTTCATGATCTATTGAAGAGATGATTGGATATGAGGCCTATCACATGTTTTTTGAAGTGGAGTGAAGAAATATCAGTAAGTTATATAGATCTGAAACATTATGCAAAATTCATATTTACATATATATATGCTAGTTCGTCTCGGTAAAATCATGTATATACACGGATTTGTCTGAGAAAAAGCGCATATAGAAGTCAAGGTTTTCTAAATCTTGTTGTAGAGGTTATCTGTTTCTTTCTGTTGTATTTCTATTGTCTTTCAATGAAGTCTTCATGTAGATTTATGTTGCTTGAGTGTTGTATATGCAGCTAAGTTGAATATGTACAAATCTGATCAATGAGTGAATAAATATTGTTAATGATGACTGACTAACTAAGGGTTATAAACCCCATCTGAGTTCAGATTTATAATTGCCAATATTTCAAAGTAAAAATTGAATAATATTTATGCTCTTCCTTTTGAATTTTTTAATGTAGTTGGGTTAACGTGATAAGGATTTATTGCATTGGATTCTTATTGTTTCTTAACAAGATTCTGTCGACTGGTATTGGCTTGTCTCTTGTGCAGTGAATTCAGTTGATTCGCTAGTTTTATGTTTTATAGCAATTTCATTGTTGAGTCTGCTAGTAAGTACAATCTCAATGTCTTCGTAAGTAGTGAGATAGTGGATTACACAAATTCCTATTCCCAAATCCCAATTCACTTAGATAGTCAAGAGCATTGGCTAATTTGAATGATTGATTTTTTAAAGACACGTGATTGCAATTTTTTTCTATTTTTCAAGAAGTAAATTGACTTTCGTTTTTGTTGCTGCACAATATAGAAGGGGTAAATTTCAATACTATTATATGTGTTAAGATTTTTATCATAACATTTTTTGTTTATTTTGTATTCCATTCTGAAATGATTTAAGAAATCACATATCTATTGTTTAATATTTGATGAGAGTTATAGAGAATTTATTATTTTGTGAGATTTTATGAAATGTTTATTTTTGTTAGCTACAATAATAGTTTGATGTTTCTTCCTCTATTCATTAAAGTAAAAGCTGAAACCAGATTTCTTAAGAGAGCCATTTATTGAAATTTTTTTCCCCTGCTTTTCACAACCAAAAGCCCCCACTGTTGCTACTGTAACTTGCCTTCCTCCTTAGCAGTGAGCCAATGTCCACCGAATGTAGTAGCTATAGTTTCCATTTTATTTTTTGTGGTATTTTTTGTATGGTTTAGTATTTCATGGGGACGCCTATTTTTTAAGTCTAATCTATATAGGCTACAATGTAGAAATTTTAACTTGGGTAAGTGAGGTGGCAAGCCACAATCCTAACCATTTAAGCTAAAAATTGTTGACTAGATTTTTGTTTATTTGGTCATATATTTTCAAATATTTCAAGAAATTCTAATTCACAAATCACTTTGTTTTATAAATTATGTAAAATTGTAGGTCAAATGAACACTCTCATCCTTTTAGTTTTTGGTTTGTTAACATCATCATTGATAAAAAAAATAAACCAACATAGATCCATCTTAACCAAAAATCTTACATGAGCCAAGAGGGATCAAATTTCTTCATGTGCAAACTTATTTTAAAGTTAAAAAAACAATGTGCAATTTTTTATTGTTTAAATTATATTATTGAATGTTATATGGATTACATAACATGTGCATTGAGTCATTTTATCAACACACATTAAACTGGTTGTTATCAATATATTTATAAGTATACCTCAATATTAATTCATAGTAAATATTTTATTTATAACCCATATTGAATATTTTATTGTATACAACATTAGAATATATGAAGTTGATATCACGCGTTAAAATATTTTTTTCAGGTAGAACCTTTTAAACATATTACTTACATATTTTTTTCTTACTTCTAATTATTTTACATGAAATTATATTAGGTTATATTGAAAAATAATTAAATATGCATAGTTTATTTCTGTTTTCTACATTGTTTTCTATTTAGAGAACATTTTATTTTTATTTTATGAGAGAGAGATATACTTACACATTGCCTTCACACTATGCTGTAGAATGAGTCTTTCGACTCAACAAGATGATTTCCAATATTGCAATGCATTAGATGTTAGAGAAAATAATTCCAACCACATGTTCGAGAATGCTAGGTGTCATAACCATCAATCCATGTGTCATAATTATTTATAGTATATTTTATGTTAGTTGAATTTCAATTTAGTTTGAATTCGATGATTTAATACTGATGTCTCCTAAGTAATGTTATGTAGTTGTTATTGATGAATGAGAATATAGAGTCTGTTCCATTTCATGATTTGAGTTTATTCTCTTCTGTTCTTTATGTCTCTTCAATATTTAACATGGTATCAGAGCCTAGCCTGCTTAAGACTCCTTGGGAGCAGCAGAGAGAATGTGAATGAATCTTGAGAAGCCTCCATTTTTAAAAAAATCCAATTGTAAGGAAGCTCGCTCCTGCTAAGAACCTTGTTGCAAAGTTTTTGAAGGTCAAAGAGGAAGTTAGATATATTTTTTTTAAGAAAATTTGTGAAGCACAGCTAGAGTAAAGCACCCCAGAAATTTATCGAACTTCTTTACTAGCACATTCCATTGCCTCAACAGAAATGCGTTAGGTCACATCGGCACCACATAATAAAGAAGAAAAGAGAGTTATAGTACTTTATATTAAAAAAGCACACAAACAGAGTCTACAGACTCAAAGTTCAGCGTCTTCAAAATATGTAGCATGGTTCCTCATATGGAAAGAGAATTCCATTGGGAGAAAAAAATTGTCATAGATCTGAAACGTGGGTTTTCATACAGAAGGGCGTATGACTTTCAAAGTTTGAAATAAAAATATGAAGAGCATGGAGCCGATTAGGAAAAGACACCAAAAATACGAGAACGAAAAACCACATATGAAAAGTTTTTGAAAGTGGTGATCTTTTTATTAGAGACTCTTAAAAAAGATTCGCGAAGAAAGGTTTTGTTTGAAATTTTTTTAAAGCTCTATTAAAAAAGGCCTATTATGATTTCTTAAAAGGGATTCATGTGTACATTTTTTTAAAGGGATTATTTCATATATATTTTTTAAAAAGAAGGAATATTTCATTTAAAAAACAAATAGACATTCATGCCAGTTGTAAAAAGGGTTTGTGAAAGTTATTGTGAGAGTGTTTCCTTTTTAAAGAATTTGTACACCCGTCTGTTTGGTAGACTCTGAGCAGTAGAGAATACATCGTAGATGAAACCAAAGACAACTGCTATGTCTTCAAGATGATTTGATTCTTGAGCCATGGTCAACCAATTCTCAACAAACGAGAAAAGCCAAGAGACTAAGAAATTCGAAGCAACAACAAGAGTTATTTTAGAACTATTTGAATGAGCTGGAAGGTAAAAGGAACAAGAATTACTTCAAACTAAAATGTATAAAAGAATATGTAGATGGAAACATTATTCCCCTCATTACAGATTCAAAGACAACCAAGGAAGCCAAGGGTACCCTTGAGAGGATTTTTGGTGTAAGGGGGAGTAATGTTGTTGAAGAATTAAATGAAGGTTGATTTATACCAGTAGATCTACAGGAAGAGTTTGGTGAATCCCACATCAAAGTGGATGGAAATGTTGATGGGGTGTCACAAAAAGTAGAGAACGATCACACAGATTATTGTACAATCCATAGTGCACAACCACAAGTGGATGACCATTTAGTGAACTTGGAAACAAAGCTTGTTGGTGATATTGAAGCTATCATTGGAGTAGCTAGTGTCATGGTGAATCCAACAATTAAATTAGTTAATGCTAGCTTCGATGAATAAATGTTAGCTAGAGATGAATGGTTGCAGATGATGCAAGGAAAAAATCACATTGACATGATGCTATTATGTGAGAGAAGCCCACTTTTGTTTGAAAACCTAGATGAAGAGGATGCAATAGATGTTGATAAGGAAGTGCAAAAGGAGAAAATTATCATTTCAGAGCAGAAACAATATAATCAATATGGTTATGAAATTGTTTTTATACCTAATATTGATTTGTAGTGTGCATATGTTAGCAAAAACCAGGAAGAAGCAACAAATTTTGAAGAAGAATTAAAGCTCCTTGAAGCAGGGATTGCAACACCATTTGCTAATGAAATCTGCATAGAAGTTGCAACAATGAATGTTCAAGACAACATGTGCGTTGTAGAAGATGAAAATGTTAATAAAATTTCATGTATTGGAGTCCTAAAGAGATAAAATTTTATTTTCATGTTATGTTGCACAAAATTGATGAGAAAAATATTGAATATGGAAAACACACTAAAAAATATGGCATGTGATAGAAGTCCACATACAAACCGATTTTTGAAGAAGTTGACGACATGCTTAGATAACCTGGAGCAATGAAAGAGTTTCACCAAAAAATGAAGAATCCAAAATTTGAATCCTACAACAAAAAGAAAAATTGGGAGCAATTTAGAGGGTACATGATTTGGAAGAAAATAAAAAGAAAAGGAAATCCATCTTAAGAGATCCTATCAAATTTTTTAATTGTAAGCCTAATTGAGACTCGGACTAGCAATGATCTTAGTTAAAAATTTTGTTGTTGTAATTAAGGGGGAGTGTTGGAAAAAATAATTCCAACCACCCGTTTTTGTCTAGTAGGTGTCATAACCAGCATTCCAGGTGTCATAATTAGTTCTAGTTCAATTTCAGTTTATAGAGTTTTAGTTGAGTTCGACTTTAGTGATTTAATGTTGATGTCTCCTATTAGGGTCCTATAAATATAGGATTCATAATTCTGAATTGACTTATGATAGTCTTGTAAAATATGTACATACCTTGCTTTCTACAAGTTGTTTTCCCATATTTTGAAAGAAATAAAAAAATTTAAAAAAATTTAAAAAAATCAAAAAGAGGGTAAAAGTCTTAAAAGAAAGATCAAAGGACTTAAAAAAATATATAGACCCCAAAAGAAAAAGGATAAAAATAGAAAAACATGAAAGCGTGCAAGTCTAAATGCCACTACTTTTTACTTTTTGTAAATGATTATGGCAGAGTGTCAATAAATTCCATAATCCATGATGAGTTAAAATGTTTAATCTTGACTTGTCATGTTCCCAATTTCCATATTTTAGATAGTGAATAAATATTTTTCAGATAGTTTAATCCTGAAAAATCAATAGATAGGTAGAGAATAATGAGGAGATAATCCATTTAATCTGAGCCCTCAGATGAAATAAGGTAGAATTAGATAGTTTTATGCTTTAAAAAGAATAAAATGTTTCAAGGTAGCAAGCTTAGATGCACCTGCTAAAAATAAGAAAAAATGTTAGAGTAATGTTGGGTAGGTAGAAAGAAGTGGGAAAAAGCATGTAATATTCATCACTGGGAAAAAATCACTAATTTCCCTTCCCCTGTAAGTATTAGTATTTTATACTACCAGTAAAAAAGGCTTAGAGCATTTCTCTGACTTTTGTTGGGACTGGACTCAAAGCTCGATGAGTGGATAGTGGAAAATATTGATTTCTTATGATTAAAATCCTCTTTACCATTATTTATCCCTCATTCATACATTTAATTCATCTTCATAAATAAAGAATCATTATTATTTAAAGAAACCTAAAATCCCATTTAATTAACTTCCTTCATTCATAAAGAATACAAAAACCCTAAAAAAACACTCTATCCTAAGTAAATTGGTGAAATGATGAAATAATAAGCTTTGCTTTTATTTATTCACTCTATTTGGTCATTTAGTGTATTTTTGTGTATTCCATCTCCCCTTGTCATATTAACTTTTAACTTATGCTATTAATTCCCTAAAAATACCTTATCCTATCTATATAAATCCCTTTATCTAAAATACACCCTAAAACCCACTATTACAAAGTTTTTAGACCAAATTTATTATCCACATGTTAAATTAAAAAACCCAAAAAGTGTTCCATTTAGTCTAAAAATAATATTAATTAAATACCCTGCCCCCTATGGTTATTAGAGCCTTCAATGGTCTAAAAACTATATAATAAAATAAATAATGAAAATATGGCTTTCCACGTATATCCTATGTATTTGGAAATGCAAAAACATTGCCCGCCTATCACATTTTATCCTAAGTGCTGAAATACATAAAGTCTTTTATAAGTTTCAACCCCTGCACCTTTGCAATACACGTATCAACTCTTTTTTCGCATGAGTTTTAAACCCAAGGTGCTATCACGATAAGACTAAGGTTTGTTTCAATTTAAATAACCACACACTTATACATATTCCACCATACAATATAAAGCCTCATGATTTATATGTATATATAAGCCTCGCTTATATGCACAACCCCCTTTTCATATCAAAACCTTGGTTAAAAATTCATTTTCTATAAAGGTTTTAAACTTTAGACACCCGCTTAACCTTACCCTGGTCCCCCCATATTTTTGACCACACCTTACCAAGAAAATCATGGCCATTCACTTCTTTTCTGCAAATCCAATGGCGCAATATTGATCTCGCGCTCACAAACTGATTGTCTACCCAAATCCCAAACGGACGCGAAATGGGTTGTTTTACCCATTCCACCTCCTACGAGGTGGCATCCTCTCATAGGATCGCATTCATTTCAACAAAAACCAGTTACCACATGAAATGCACGCGATAAACTCCTTATGGTTTCGTTGTTTAAACTATCCTCCCACCATGGAATTAACTTGCATTCAATGCAAGAAATCACAATTAAAACATACCATAAAACATTTGATAAATTTCAATTTTATCATCTTATTTATCATTTTCAAATGCAGAAGGAGCCTCCTGACTGTGTTAAAACCCCTGAACACTATTTTTCCAGCTGAGACTCCAAATTCGACCAAAATCTACTGTTTAGAAGACTTGCAAAGATTTCTGCCAATCCAGTATACCAGCAGAAAGCTCAGAGTCAACTAAGATCCTCGCAAAACCTCTTAAGAAGCCAAATACCTACGTTTAAGGTATTTTTAGACCAATTTAAAGCCTACAAATTCCATTCAAAACCTTCTGTAATAGAACCAGGCTTTCAATCAGGATATTTCACCAAGCCAACTTGCTTAAAAAATACCAAAAAGAGGCCAAACCTTGGCCAAATTTTCCTAGAAAATTTTGTGTTTGAGAAAACCACTTTTGAAGCCAATCTCATCAATTTGTGACCTCTGAAGATCAATTTCAAAGAAAAAAAAGGGTTTAAAGCCTACATATATCTTAAAAAATCATTTTTTATAGACCAATCTATTCAGGAAACCCTCGTTTTCTGTCTTATCCCAGTTTATATCCTTTGACAAAGAAAACCAACTGCTGCAAATAATTTAAGCTTGTAGTAGTTATTCCAAAATGACCAAAAAGCAGATCACAGCTAAACCTGGAGGTTCTAAACCAACCAAGCCTGGAGGATCCAAACCTCCTAAATCTGTAACATCTAAAGCTGTTAAATCTACTCTAGTCCTCACTGTTAAATCCAATGTGTCAGTAAATCCACTCCAGCAACCTGTAGCTGCTGAAGAAACCCTTCCATTGACTGATATGGACTACAAGATTGTTGATCCTATTGTAGAATTCAACCTCTTATAAATACATAATTGGTGCTAGGATAAATACTTGGAAAAGGATGAAATACCTATTTGGGAGACTCATTTGCCCAAATATGTAGTTCCATTGACTCACCATAGACAATACCTTGTTAGATTATGTCAGAAACATTATGAACCAAACAAAAATGTCATTGTTAATGCTGAAAGAGAAATCATTTTTTCCATCCCAGCAAAGTCAATAAATCAAATGTTGCAATTACAGTATGATCCTCAATCAGTCCCCCTATCTATAGAATCTTTGACCCAGTAGTACTTAGGCTTGGATTTCCCAAAGAAGTTTATGATATTCCAAAACTTTATGCCTTCCCGTGTTGACATTCCTAAGTTAAACCCTCCTTATTCTACTGCCAAATTTCTTGAAGGGTCTAGACATATTATCTCAATGCTATATTTTATACTGGGATACTTTACAGATGGATTCACTGATGAATCTATTCTCGGCTTTCTATACACCTTATCTCCAGGCCAACCTCTAGAAATCATTTTTTATTTTGCCAGATTCATAGCAAATATTATTCATCATCAGCTAACCAAAATACCCACTGAAGGGGTTTTTAGATACTCATCCTACTTGTTTTACTTATTTTTATTCTTCCAAGCTGATAATTTTCCAATTGCATTGCAAAAGATGGAATTAGAGGGAACACCTCTATCCATTATCTTATGGACTTCCTTGCTTAGGAAAGAGGGCAGTGACTTCACTTATACAGATTTTTCATACCTTTTCCTGCATCCAACAATGAAAATTTTGTACAAAGAAGAACAGTGCAGAGTCAATGAATAAATGAAAAGAATCTTGCAACTATCAAAATCGAATAAAATGGGAGACTGGTTTCTTTATGAAAAGCATACAGAGATAAGAATTTTTGGTTCCAACTTATTACCTTATAAGTTTCCAAAATATATGAGCATGAGAATTTTTGCATCGGAGCATTTAAGACAAATTCTCAATTCTGACTCTTTTAACTTCTTAGTTGCGAGGAAAAAGGCTCAATTCAAGTTAAAGAATCAGGTTGGTCCTTTCATCATAAACAACAGAGAGGTAGAAAAAGAAATCACAAAGAGACTAGAAAAGTATAAATTTCAAGAAAGCTTTCCATGGAACTATGATCCTAAAGGGATCCTAAGCAATTTAAGGGTAAAATGTAAACTAACACCCTTCATACATGAGATTAACCCAGAGATTGAGAAGTTTTCCAATCAAGCGGAATGGGTGGAGAACACACTGATAGACACTGCTGCTAATACAGAGATAACAGGAAAAATGGTTACAACACAAGCCCTTGAAGTTGTCAAGCAACCAGAGACTTCAGCGAAAAGAAGCAGAGAATAAGGAGAATACACAGCAGAAACAAATTCATAAACTAAATTCAAACTGATTTATAATAAAAGGCTTAAATTTAGTTTAGTTGGGAAAGAAAAGGTAATTGATATTGAAGATACAAATGAGCCAGAGGTAAATAATGATGAAGTTACATTGATATTCAATGAAACTCTTACAGAGATTGAAAAAGAGAAAACAACAGCTAAAGATGATAATTAAATGATTGAAAACCCACAAAATATGGAGGCCTCTTCCTCACAAACAACTGAGGAAAAGGATCTAGATATCAAAGAGAAATATAATCAAATAAATAGAAGAATGAGGATATCAAGACTGAGATATATTCTCAATTCCTCAAGCAAAAACCAAGGAAGAAAAATAGGCTACTGATAGCCTTTGATTATTCTACAAACAAGATGATTATGTCATTTTTGCAACCAACTATGTCAACACCAAAGACAGTGGAAGATTATAAAAAGATGGAGTTTGAGGTAGACACTGAAAATGTTCATGAGTTGGACCAAATTGAATTTCATAGACATAGCTTTGAAATGTTATATTCAATAGTGGTGACAAAGGCAATGATTGCTACCAAGTTGCATAATACTATTCTTAATATGCACGATCAAATGAGGTTAAACAAGGGATATTTGTATTCAAAGGACCTAAGGATTAAAGCCTTATATGATCTATTTTTACAGGTGGGATATGATCCCTCAAATATTCAAGCAGTAGAGTTGTTGGTAAAGAGAAAGAATGAGGATATAGCAGCTTTGAGGAAACAACTTAAGCTTCCTCAAAGTGAGCATCCACAAACCAAATAAATTCTTCAAGATCAAACTGAAAAAGAAGAGATGATGAAGCTCATCCTCAAGCTAACTTCTCATATCAAAGAAATGGAATCCCAAATGGACCAGCTTGTCCAAGAGAAGGGAACTATGAAAGAAACTGAAACTCCTATCATTCCTTTAGTTATACTAGTGATTACCACAATAGTGGCTTCCACATTAGGAGAAAAACTAGCATGAAAAGAACCACTGGCAACTGCAGTGCCAATGATTTCAGCTGCTACTTCAACCACAGATTCTCCTACAACACAGGTTCAACAAACAGATGGAGTAGGTGAGATTGTAAAAGCTATGGAGGAATTGTCTTTGAAAAATAATGAAATCAACAGCCTAAAAAAGATGATTGATAATCTTGAAGCTACAAATAAGTTAGCTCTGATAAATGCTAAAACCCATGAACAGAAGGCAATCAAACTTGGAGAACAAATCAAGAGCTTACAAAAGGAGCTAAATTTCATTGAACAAATTTCATTTGTAAAAAATAATCTGTGGACAAACATAATTGAATCCATTCACACTCAATGGTCTTAAATTTAGGTTATATATGAGCAGAGAGACTTATTATTAGTGGCTCAAGAAAAAATTCAAAAGACCAAGGATCACTACAAGGAAAAGCCCCTCTAGCGGATGTTTTTGAGGAACCACAAAGAAAAATACCCCATACATCTGTTTCTAGCAGAGCTTACGAGAGGAGGTTGGTGGCAGACGGTTTTGCGGATGTTCTCCTATCGGTGCTCTTATGCTTACAAATTGCCCCAGTGCTCTCAAAAAACAAATGCACCGGGGCAGATAAAATCAATGGCACACCAGACACCGTGCACTCCGTACACACACGCCCAGTGCATGATAATATAATAGAGCACTGCTGCCTCACAACTCGTCCATGCTGGTGCATTATAAAACACAATGCCAACACTGAAACCACCAAGTGCGGTCGAGAGAAACCACACTGGTGCATCATAAAAAACTCGCCAAAACACAAATCGACCAATGTGTTTGTACCAAACCGTACCGGTGCACCTATAAACAACGTGCACCAGTAAAGGGTTAAACTAAAAAAATATTTACGACAAAAAACTCGGATTTTTCAGTTTTTAGTGCTCCTAAGCTATCAATTACCGGTGTGCTTGATACCACGGAACGCACTGGTGCGCACCGAACATTGGCACACCGGACAACATGCATAAAGTACACACACTACCAGGGGATCTAATTACTCTAACGCACCGGGGCATCAATACTCTTCCACGTCGGTGGATCATAAAACATCACGCCAAAACAGGAATCAGTCGGTGCATTCATCTCTAATAGCACGGGTGCGCCAGAAACGACACGCACTGAAATAATTTTGTATAAACAAAAATAAGGCCAAAAAATAGATGTTTTGCGATTATTACGCACCGGTGCATTACAATTACGCCACCCCAGTGCATCATCAAATTTTCGCACCGAAACTGGAACATCTCGGTGCGGATTTGTTTAACAACACCGGTGCATTTAGAAAGCCCCGCGCATTGAAACAAGGTTAATTAAAAAAAAATTATGGGAAAAAGAATTCATTATTCACTTTCTTCAGTGCTCCAGAGCTCTCAAGCCGCAGTGCTATTTTCTTATTTCTGAGCCGCCCTGATATCGGTGCTCTCATTGCACCCATTACATGCACTTCTGCCCTGCATTTTCCACCAATCTTCAGCTTGCATTTTGAAAAACAGTGGGCAAATTTTACAGCCAATATGCCTCCTCGATCGCAAAATGTACAGGTATTTTTCTAGTTTCTCTATAATTAAGCCTTTTAGCAGATTAGAAATTGAAATAAACTTAAAAATAACCATTAAAAAAAAAATTTGTCGTGCAGTGCGCTTGATCTATTTGGCTTGCATTGACTAGCGAGGCTACATGTAAAATTTACAGGTAGCACCACTATCGGTGCTAATAGTAACTGTACCATTTTTGGGGCAGTGGCAGAGGCACCCCCATAAATTTTAAACTAAAAAATTAAAAATTAAAAAAGATGGTGCGCCCATTTATCGAGATGCACCGTTGACCCCGACAATCATAGTGTGTTGCGTTGACTTCATTTTCCGCCCCGGTTTATGTCAGCGCATCGCATTTTGCATTCCAATATGGTCAATGGTGTGGGCAGGTAAAAGACCGCACCATCAACTATGTCATTTTCATAAAGTCAGTGCACTGGCATGAATATACACATCGGGGCGTATATTTGAGTCAACGCAACGCTATTCTGAATTATGTTCAGTCCACGGTGCTTGAAAAATATACATCGGCACCGACAGCGGTGTGGTCTGTTTCATTAGGGGCCCCGGGGATGGTGCGCTAAAATATTAAAAAGCACTAGAACCGGTGCATGGCTGTTTTTATGGAGCACCGACTTGTATGTTTGTTTTTTTGTCAAAAAAAATTATATATGTATATTTAGAAATACATTTCTGTTTTAATAAAAAAATTATTTAGTATGGCATTGATTCAGAGAGAACAAGAGCAACAATAGCAACAACAAGAAGAATAATATGACATGATTCGCCAATGGGAGGAGAGAGAGAGGGAGAGAGATGGATTCCCTCGCCCTATTACTGCAGATACTAGGGAGATCCTTAAGAAAGTAGGCCTCCTCAAGTTCTATGAGGAGGCTATTTTCGGCCTATAGGCCCATAATGTGCTTTTGAGACATCTTATCGGCAGGTGGAATGCCCACCATCAGGATTTTCAGGTTGGTCCTGACCAGTGGTACACACCCACTGAGGAGGACATTTATTTTATTACAGGACTATCGAGGAGAGGGGTGGATTTCCCCTCATTCCCAGACGTGCCACCTGGTTGTGTAGCAGGGATTTAGTTAGTTTACTCCCAGAGATACATTGGAGCACATGTACTGTCTCCTTCAGAATTTTAGGTACCTGGAGGTTAGTTACGTATAGGTGCTTTTGGTAGACAAGACTTGCAGTGCCTCTCTATTGTCACTTCCATCATTTCACACAACACCAGTGATGGGAAATTCATTAGTTGCTCACTTTTATATTACGTTGATTCTTTAGTATAGCAGCCATGAATTTTTAAGTGGTCTACCATTATTTTGTGCCAGTTTTGTATGGCCTTAGATAGATGTCGTGCTCATGCACAAGGGAGGGTCAACTTCCCTTTTGCTTCAGAGTTGCTTTGTTTATTTTTTGAGAGATTTCCAGAGATGAGACCCAGTTTTTTTTTACAACCTCATAGGCCGATGTTGGAGGCCCGAATGAGCATGTGGGGGAAGATGATGCCAAGAGGAGAGACACTATGTTTCCAACAACGATATCACATGATTCTCTAGACTTACTAGCCAGTGTTGGCAGGCTACATCCCTTCATTATGGTCCCATGTCCTTATGCTGGACTAGATTGGCGAGGGTGTCCCAACATCCTCTTCACTCCTGATGAGCCGCCAAATGATAGAGGTAATATTAATATTTTATTTATATTTATTCTAACATGTTCTTTAACTTTTTTTTATTAAATTGTGCAATGAAATTGTCTAATTATTGTTGTGTACTTGTATATATTTTGCAGACATTGGGTATTTTGATGGCGATGAGATGTCATATCCACCCATGATCTAGGTGTCGATCCTGATGATTACGATCAGAAGATGGCTGATGCGCCAGATCAAGATGAGGTTGGTGGCATAGCAGAGAGACGAGTGGATCCTCACTTTCCTCATGGTGCACCGGTACCACCTTTTTCTAGATGTGGTTGACCAGAGACCAGATACCGGATGGAGTTGGGCAGCCAACTCTGTGGATTGATTTCAGATGCGGGCATTAGGCCCGCTCATTATAGAGAGATACATGGTGATGATAGATTCATACAGATGTGGAGAGGCATACCGCGTGACATGTATGGCCTGATGTGGCATGTCGTAGGAGCTGCGACAGCTATTACATGATTGAGGAGGATTGTCCATAGCTATAGGCGTAGTTTAGCTGCAGCACGTGATGATGGACAGTCTGCCAGCAACCACTCAAATGCATCTCATGGTCGTTCACCTCACGGCGCGCCTGATGATCAGCATGAGGCTCCACTACCAGCATCTGACACTAGTCATCATGGAGATGAGGCGGGACCATCGGCCACATCCTGTCAACAACCTGCAGCATCCACCATAAGTACTAGTCATGATCATCATGAGCAGGCTGGACCATCAACCGCCGAGGATGCAGTACTATTGAACATTCGATCCCTAACCACTACTGTTTGTGCCTCAACCTGATCATGTTGTACTACCACCCAGCGGATGCATCTATCGGTACCAAGTGATCATCATGATCATGAAGCGAGGAGCTAGTCGACCGGCGGCTGACTGTTGGCTGTGACTTTGCGAAAGGCCTCCGCTACTGAGTGTTGTGATCATGTTGTTATACTACCTTTGCCTGATCATGACATGATTTATATTATAGTTGTATATTTTTAACATTATTCGATTATATATATATATATATATATATATATATATACATTCACATGTATTTTATGTTCATGTTGCAGTTGTACTTAATTTTCATGTTGATGATCATCATGATGTGGCGCATATTGTTAGTCATGTTAGATATGTTCATTTAATGTTTAGCTTGCAGATAGATGTGTATATGTGATAGACGCATGAGTTATTTGACATTATATTGAGATGTATATTTGATGTTTGTGTTGTGATGATGTTAATATATAATGTTAATTTGATGTTAATTGAATGTGTTTATTAGTCGAATATGATGTTTGTACGATGGTTATCATGATCGTGATAATGTTTATTAATGAATTTAATATTATTAAATGACCATGACATTTTTTTAAGTATTATGTCGTGAATGTAATTGTAATTTAAATTTTAATTCTATGTAAAATTGTAAAATTGTATTTGTATTTGTACTAATTGTAATTTTAAGTGTAATTGTATGTAAAATATTTATTAAAGTAACATTTTAATTGTAATTGTAATATTTAATTTGTTGTGAAATGATTGTAATTGTATATATGAAAAATTGTAAAATTGTAATTGTAATTCTAATTGTATGCAAATTTCACAAATTGTAATTGTATGTAAATTTCACAAATTTTAATTGTATTTGTAATTGAATTGTATGTAAAATATTTGTAAAATTGTGATTGTAATTGTAAATGTAATTCTATGTAAAATTGTAAATGTAATTGTATTTGTAACTGTAATTTTAATTGAATTGTGTGTAAAATATTTGTAAAATTGTAATTGTAATTGTAAATGTAATTATATGTAAAATTGTAAATGTAATTGTATGTAAAATTAAAATTGTAATTGTAATTCTAATCGTAATTCATGTATGTGAAATTAATGTAAAATTGTAATTGTAATTTTAATTAATGTAATTGTATGTAAAATTTTAATTTGTAAAATTTTAATTCTATTAATATGAAAATTTTAATTGTATTAATGTGAAATGATTTTATTAAAATATTTAAATTTGTAAATTTGCAAATAATTGTAAAATAACAAATCTAGAATAATACAAATTTTTGTAACATAAAGTTTAGAAAATAATGAAAATAAATTCATGTACTTTATAATTATCATTATTTTATTATGATCTTACATATATAAAGTTTAGAAAATAATGAAAATAAACTCATGTACTTTGTAATTATCATCATTTTATTATGATCTTACATTAACAAAAAAGAAAAAAAGAAAAAAAAACTTTAAAAATTCTGGTGCGCTTATCATCCTAACAGGCCCCGATGCGTCGTATTAATACAATGCACAGGTGCATCACATTTCTGCGCACTAAAAAAGAATAAACGCAAAATAAAAAAAAACGCAACTCTATTTTTGTTTAAGTTAAAAAATAGCGGCAATTTGAAAAATGTGCAGCAAAATATTTTCAAAAATCTAATTTGATAAAATAATTCTTTAAATACTAAACACTTTTCATTATTTCACTATTTTTGCTAAAAAATTTCAGTCACATTTTTGCAGGAGAGCACGAGGGCACTGTGGATGGTGAAATACGTTCGAACAGAAGTATTCATACAATCAGAAACAAAAACTTTGGTGATTGAAGCCCTTTATCATATAATTTCAAACCATTTCGTGATTAAATTTAATTCTTTTTCTTTTAAATTTTTTTCTGCAGTTTTTTCATTTTTTCCCACAGTTTTATCCATTTTTACCTTGAACCTTTAATTTTTTTGTTTTTTCCCTTTCTTCTCCCTATTTCTGTGATTTCAAAATTAGGGTTTTTCATTTTATATTGACGTCCAACCCACGGGATGACTTGCATAGTCGAATCCCAAACCATTTGGCCATTGCATGAATCTTTGAAAAAATGGAATTTTCCTTATCGGTGCACCCTGCGTATGCCACCACACTGGTGCTCTATATTATTACGGCACACCGGCAAGTTCTGTGTCATAAAAAAGTGAAAACATTTTTTTAAATCCATGTGCCAAATCTGAAATAGGGCATTGGTGCTCTCTTTAACTAGGAAAGCACCATACGGTGTATTACACTGTTTTGACGGTGCATTTATACTACCCCATGCAAGTGTTAAGTATATTACACTCTTTTTGTGGTGTGTTTATAATACCGAACACACCATATGGTGTATTATATTGTTTTGTGGTGTGTTGTTAATATATCTACACACCGACGGCGGTGCGGATTTCATGAAAGGTGCACCAGTGTCTCAAGATTTATTTTCTACCTGAAAATTTGAGAATTTATTTATAAATATATTAATGAATGATATGCTACAGGTTTCAGATTGATAAAGAAATGATTGACAAGATATCAAGTAACAAAAATACTGTTAACACATCAAGAAAAGCAGAAAATGCAAGTTCTTTGTAAATTCTTTATAAAAAATATTATTTTTGAACTATATATAAATTTAACTAATATGTATCATGCAAAGCCACAAAATGACGAAGCTTGATATGATTATTTCTGATCTACGACCAAAAGAGTGTAAAAGTTTAATGGAAAAATTGCAAAAAGATGAATCGGGTGAATGAAACAATACTATCAATCCAATATGAGTTTCTTTTTTTAATTATCATTAATAATATACTTAAAATTATTAGATAACGTGTGTAAAAAATTCTACTAATTCACATCTGTTTAATGTTCTACAGGGACCAACAACTCAGAAAAGGAATGTTATTCTAAGAAAAGAAAAAAATAGTACATGCAAATGAAAATGAATTGTTCCTTGGCTCATCTGGAGTGGTGCTGGAAGTTAACAAAAGGGGGAAAAACTTTTACAAAAGTTTGAGGGATCTAGTGGAACGAATACAACAACGTGCTTCAAATGTAATATGTAATCATTGAATTTTTCGATCATTAGGTACAATAAATAAACAATTTAGCATTAAATATTAATTTTCAATAATTTCTTGCAGAAAATAAAAGAAAATGGAACCTATTCAACACATAAAACAAGACGACAAGGAAGAAAATGATTGATCTCTAAGTTTGTGAGTAATTGTTACTTCCTTATAACAACTTAACTAGATTTCATTTTTGTATTTTTTAAGTTGTTTTACAAAAATCATCATTGAATGTCTTGAAACAGGTGTTAACATACAAATAAGAACTATTAGACGAATTGATTGAAATTGGGTTAAATATGGGTTGTGAGTATATGTTGGCATATCAAAATTTAATTATGTAATTTGTAAGCATCTATCGATCTTGTTTTAATTAGCTCCTATAATTAATAGAACAAAAACAGCTTTTATATTAAATATATGATTTGTTATGGGGTATAAAACTTACAGGAAACAAAGTATGGAACTGCGCCAACAGATGAAATTTTGAAAGATGGCATGGTACATGGTTTTGAAAGAATGCGCATAGTTTATGAGCCAATTGTTGCTATGGTACGTCATTTTTCTTTTCGATTTACATTGATGTATATTATTTAATATTTGATTAATTTTCATTACTCTCACCAATTTATATACACTCATTTTAGTTTATTTTTATGTTTGTAGATGGAAAGTGAAGAAGAAGAAAACAATCAACGTTGTGAACACAACATTCCTGAAAATAATCCAAGTCATGGAAGTAGCTCTAGTAGTGAAAACAGTTCAAGCGAAGAATGATGATCACTATGTAATTTGGATATCAAAGCAAGGTGTTTTATTTTTTGAAATATGTCTGTGAAATTAGACATTTTGTTTAATGTAATGGACATAGTGTCCCAATTGAATGACAAAGGGATACGAATAATTGTCCCATTTTGTATGATAAAGACTGTCTTATATATATATATATATAATCATAAAATATGTTTTAATTTATTCTACTGTGTTCTCCATTGTCATTCTCAAATGCACTAATAAAAATTTAATTCATATGAATATTGTTATAAGATTATATATATGTGTCGACTTTTGATGAATAATGAATTTTAAAAAACCACAATAATTTTGATATGATATAACAAATTAATCCAAATAGCACATTCAAATGCATTAATAAAAATGTAATTAATATGAATATTGTTATAAGAAGTGTCGACTTTTGATGAATAATGAATTTAAAACAATCACAATAATTGGACTGTGAGAGGTGGATGCTTCTAAAAAAAACAAAATGGAAACCGGTGTGTTTATGTGTCTATCCACATTGGTGCATTTATGATTCTATGGGCACCACACTAATATCGTTTACAGTTATAAATATCGGTGCGTTTGTGTGATAATGTGCACCAGGGCGTTTATGTATCTATAAGCATTGGTGCATTTGTAGATGCCATGTGCACCGCATGAATACTGATACCAATTATAAATCTCGGTGTCTTTCTATGATATGGAGCACCGATGCCTCATAAATATACACACAATGGTGCGCTTATACGACCTATGGGCACCACTCAAATCCCAAGACCAATTAGAACAGCCCCGTGCGTTGTATCACCAACACCAGGCCCGGTGCTGTTGTTTTCCTTAACAACCCGATGCATTCTCCTAAAACCACCCCAGTGCACTGTCTACCGATACACACTGGTGCATTAAAACCTGATAAGAGCACCGATGAAAAAACATCCGTAATAACCTCTGACCACCCTTTTTTTTTTTTTTGTTGAATTTTCGTTAAAAGCTCCACCAAAACCTCTGTTACCAGAAACAGATGTGGTAGCATATGTTTTTTTGACAATTTTGGCTAATTTTATAACACTAAAAATCTCCTTTATAACCTCTGCTAGATGGTCTTCTCCTTGTAATGGATGAGCTAAGTGATAAGCCTACTCAGGCTTTAAAATTCATCACATTCTTGAACAGAAAGAATAGAGAAAATTTGGAAGAATTACAGGCATTGGATAGAATAGAAACCATTTTACAGATTAAAAAGGTGGTAACAAAGAAAAATTTGATGAACAATCTGGAATAGAAATGTGAATCAATGAACATTTCCATAACAAAGTTTTTGGCAAAATACACAAATTTGAGACAAAGGGGCCTACCATACATCCATGCTTTTAATGAAAAACTGATGCCCCAGAAGGATTATGATAAAAAGATAAGGGAATTTTCCAAGGAGCAAGTCAACAAACCATTACCACAAGGCACTCCCACAATAAAATTCCTCCTTAATCACTTTGAAGATTCGTTCTTTCTACAACACGATATTAAACATATTTTTGTGTTCAAGCCCACCTTTGCTAGATACACAGAAGCCGATGAGAATTTCAGGAAGCTAAAGAATGTAAAAATTCCCAATGAAGAACAGTGGAAAACATTTATAGATCTAATATAACAATGAGAGGTAAAAGAGTGAATAAAATTTCCTTGAAAAACAGTAAAAAAGAAACAGTGAAATAAAAGGAAAATCTACTGATTTTTAATACAAAAATATATATTTTTACAGCAATAAATAGTGGAAATATCAGTCAAAAGTGTATCAGAGTTAAAGAGTATCAGCCAAGGAAACTCAAATGAAGATATTTTCTAGCAACCAGTAAGCAGGACAATTAATCACTGAAAAGCTCCTTGTTAGATAAAGTAGTTCTATTTATTTTGGAGAAGAGGACAACTTGCTGATTTGTTAAGCAGTTGTACGTCTTATTTTGTAAAGATATTTTCTATTTCCTAAATATATTCATAGATTTCTCCTAGGATATTTGTAATAACTTTTTGTATAAATACTTCTACATTAGAAGTATTCAGTGTGGAATAAAATTGCAAGACTTACTAAAGACTTTTTGCTGAACATTGGAGGCTATTGTGTGTTGATTTCGAAGTAGCAGAATGGACAGAGCTAAACTAGAATCGTAATTCAGGATCCCTGTGATAAGATGATAAGTGAAGTACTCCTTTCTTTTCATTGTTTTCTTTTCTGAGTTACATGCAATCCATTATATTTTTGTTCTATCTAAATGTGCAACTAGGAATATTACTATAGGATTAGTCTAGTGCTCCCTGGTTTTAACTAGTTACCATTTTAATTTTTTCTGCTGATTTCTAGTGTTAGGAATTATTGATTTCTCCTACTCCCGTTTGACCCCTACCTCCTTCTTCTATTTTCTGGATCAAAGGATCCTTCATTGCCCTTTATTCCAATCATACCATTTCACCAAAAAACACTTTCCCAAATCTCTAAGGGTTATCTATCTTATTTGTACATTTTTGGCCTTGAATTCTAGTGCTCGTAGCCAGATTTAGACTCCATAGCCCAATGGACAATTTGATTTCTCTCTAGTTTACCTCTAAATGATTTTTTCCCACCAAAACCTTTTAAAACAAAACCAAATGTTCTATAATAACTAGCTGTTAGAAAATTATATATATTATAGAGAAATGAAACATATACAATATGTAGAAAACATGAGCACACAAAACACATAAAACCAGAGAGACACAGATATACGTGGTTCACTAGTTTGGGCTACGTCCACCCTGAACAGCCAGTCCTTCCTTTCTATTATCCAGGAAACTGAAGAGACGCAACCTACCGCAAATCCGCTGTAACATCCTTTGTTCTCTCTTATAGTTCTATTTCTCGCTCCGAGAATACACATACAATACACAGCCGCAACAAAATACCCTCATACAAGCGAGGGGTTGCCTTCTAGGGAGAAAAACCATAAACTAAACATAACTTCTACCATCAAATCATTCACCTAATGAATGGCCCATATTTACTAGAAATTACTATACTTTTACAAGGCAATTTTACATCGGTTTTTAGCTTCGTGGGCGCTGCCCCTGAAACCCCCCGCCAGGGGGGGCTCCATAAAGTCGCAGCTGACCCCCCCTAGACACCCCAGGGAGCGTTTAATTATGGGCAGCATTGCTGCCCCCATTAAGGTACAGCGGTCCAATGCTGTGATACAAAATAAACAAGATAATTAAGCTCCACATCCAACAATATCTCACTTGGAGACTGATTGTAGCAACTCCACCGTTGCTTCATTTGCTGGACAATGAATCCTCTTTGGACCTGGTTGTTTCTCATCTTCATCGTCATCCTTGAAGACCAATTGACACTGAGCATATTCTCAATTTCTCCTTGGTTACAACTTTTGTTAGCATATCTGTAGGATTCTGGCTAGTGTGTATCTTTTCCAACTTCAACTGTCCATCTTCCAATACTGACCGTATCAAATGGTACTTGAGTTGTATGTGCTTAGTCCTGGAATGAAATGTTGAGTTATTTACAAGATGAATGGCACTTTGGCTATCACTGTATAACGTGCCCATATCATGCTTCTTACCCAATTCATCCATAAACCTTTGTAACCAAATCATTTATTTACTAGCCTTGTAGCAACAACATACTCTATTTCTATTGTTGAAAGTGCAACAATACTTTGGATTTTTGAAACCCAACTGACAGTTGTTCCACTTATAGTAAATACATATCCTGTAGTGCTCCTCCTATTACCACTATCACCTGCCATATCTGGATCAACGTATCCCTGTAGATCAATGTTTGAACCATCGAAGCATAATTCTTGATTTGTGGTACCTCTCAAATATCTGATAATCCATTTCACTGCCATCCAATGTTCCTTTCTTGGATTGTTCATGTACATTCTTACAACTCCCACTACTTGTGCAATATCAGGCCTTGTGCAGACCATTGCATACATTAAGCCTCCAAATGCTGATGCATATGGAACTTTAGACATATAGTGCATTTCTTCTTGTTTCTTGGGGAACATCTCCTTACTATGTTTGAAATGGCTAGCAAAAGGTGTACTAACTAGTTTTTCATTTTTCATATTAAATCTTTTCAACACGTTTTGTATGACCTGATTTTGAGACAGTGTTAATTTGCGATTTTTCCTGTCTCTAGTTATTCTCATACCAAGGATTTGTTTTGCAACTCCCAAATCCTTCATTGCAAAGGAATTTACCAATTTTCTTTTGAGCACATTTATTTCCTACATGTTAGACCCTGCAACAAGCATATCATCTACATACAATAAAAATATAATATAGTTGTCATCATTTTTCCTTTTCAGATAAAAACAATGATCAGAGTGACATCTAGTATAACATTGTTCTGACATAAATTTGTCAAATTTTAGATACCACTGCCTTGCAACCTGTTTTAAGCCATACAAGCTCTTCTTTAACCTGCACACTAATTTTTCTTTCCCTTTGACCTCATATCCTTCTAGTTGCTCCATATAGATCTCTTCCTCCAAATCTCCATGGAGAAATGTTTTCTTTACATCTAACTGTTCAAGATGTAAATCTTCTGCTGCTACAAGACTTAAAATAGTTCCGATTGGAGTCATCTTAACAACAAGAGAAAACATCTCATCAAAATAAATACCTCTTTTCTGTGCAAACCCCTTCACCAAAAGTCTAGCTTTGTACCTCTGTTTTCCTCCATATTCTTCCTTCAGCCTGTAAACCCATTTATTCTGCAATGTAGTTTTACCTGTAGGAAACCTAACTAAGTCCCAAGTCTGGTTATGCATTAAGGAGTCCATCTCTTCTTCCATGGCTACCTCCCACTTCTTCCTGCTTTCAACCTACATTGCTCCTTCATAACATTCAGGCTCACCAGAATCAGTCAACAATAAATAATATAATGAAGGAGAGTATCATTCAGGGGGTCTAATTATCCTGGTAGATCTTTTGACACTAATTTCAAGTGTTTGGGGTGCTTGTTGATGTTGTGGTGGTTACTCTTTTTGTGGCTCTTGATTATTATTATTTTCAGGCGCCTTTACCTTTTCTGTGATCTCATCAAGAACTGTGTATTCTTTGTTTTCTTTTTCTTGTTTCTTTTCCTGCAACTGATTCTTTTACAATACCTTTTTATTAAATATTACATCTCTACTCCTAATGATTTTGTGATTTTCATAATCATATAAGTGATAACCAAAATCATTAACACCATATCCAATAAAGGTACATTTCTTTGATTTTTCCTCAAGCTTTGTTCTATTTTCTTTACTAATATGGACAAAGGCCTCATAACCAAAAGGCTTTAAAAAGGAGTATTTTACCATTTTACCTGTACATGCTTCCTCTAGAATACCACCATCCAAGGAAATTGAAGGCCCTATGTTTATTAGATAAACAACAGTATCTACATCATCTGCCCAAAATTGTAAAGGCAATCCTGCATGCAATCTCATGCACCTTGCATTTTCCATGATTGTTCTGGTCATCCTTTCTGACACACCATTTTCTTGTGGTGTTCTTGGAACTGTCTTCTCTCTGCGAATTCCATGCTCTATACAGTACCTATCAAACTCTTTGTTGCAATATTCACCTCCATTGTCTAATCTGAGACACTTCAACTTCTTTCCTGTCTCAATATCAACCAAATCTTTCCAATTCTTGAAAGTATCAAATACATCATATTTATTCTGAACATAATAAATCCAAGTTTTTCTAGTTGCATCATCAATAAAAGTAACATAATAATCAGATCCACCGAGAGATGATACCTGAGCAGGTCCCCATACATCTGTATGCACAAGCTCTAATTTTTCACTCTTCTTTTCTTTCCCAACTATGAGAAATCTGACTTTCTTTTGTTTTCCAAAAATTCAATTCTCACAGAAATCCACATCAACATTCTTTAAACCCGACAACAGATTTCTTGAGTGAAGAATCTTCATCCCCTTCTCACTCATGTGTCCGAGCCTATGATGCCATAATGTTGCATCTGCTCCTTTGGAAGTTAAAGCATTAATAGAGTTAGAAATATCGTTGCATAAATAGAATGTACCAACCTTTTCGCCTTTTTCTACTACTAGGGCTCCTTTGGTGACCTTCCAGGCTTTATTTGTCAAATTTTCCACACAACCTTCACTGCCTAAATTCCCTGTTGAAATCATATTTTTCTTCAGATCTGGAACATGTCTTACATCTTTTAATAGCCATTGGTTTCCATTCTATTTTTTTACAAGAACCTTACCCATTCCAACAATTTTACAGGGTTTATCATTACCCAAACGGACTTGTCCAAAATCTCCTTGAACATAGTCATGAAAATATTTCTTATCAGGTGTGGCATGGAATGAGGTCCCTTAATCTACAACCCAAGAATCAGTAAAATTTTCGAAAGAAAGAATCAAAGCATCTTGTAACACATCACCTGTCACATTTTCTTCATGATTGTTTTCTTGTTGTGCATCTCCTTCTTTTCCCTTCAGGATTTTGGCTAGTGTGTATCTTTTCCAGCTTCAATTGTCCATCTTCCAATATTGACCGTATGAAATGGTACTTGAGTTGTATGTGTTTATTCCTTGAATGAAATTCTGAGATCTTTGAAAGATGAATGGCACTTTGGCTGTCACTGTATAACGTGACCATATCATGATTCTTACCCAATTCATCCATAAACCTTTGTAACCAAATCATTTCTTTACTAGCCTTTGTAGCAGCAACATACTCTGCTTTTGTTGTTGAAAGTGAAACAACACTTTGGATTTTTGAAACCCAACTAACAACTATTCCACCTACCATAAATACATATCCTGTTGTGCTCCTTCTGGTATCTCTGTCCCTTGCCATATCTGCATCAACATATCCCTGTAGATCAATGTTGGAACCACCAAAGCATAATGCTTGATTTGTGGTAACTCTCAAATATCTGAGAATCCATTTCATTGCCATCCAATGTTCTTTTCTTGGATTGTTCATGTACCTGCTTACAACTCCCACTACATGTGCAATATCAGGCCTTGTGCAGACCATTGCATACATTAAGCTTCCAACTGCCGATGCATATGGAACTTTAGACAAATAGTACATTTCTTCTTGGGTCTTGGGGCACATCTCGTTACTAAGTTTGAAATGTCTAGCAAAAGGTGTACTAACTCGTTTTGCATTTTTCATATTAAATATTTTCAACACCTTTTGTATGTACTCATTTTGAGACAGTGTTAATTTGCGATTTTTCCTGTCCCTAGTTATTTTCACACCAAGGATTTTCTTTGCACCTCTCAAATCCTTCATTGCAAAGGGATTTACCAATTTTATTTTGAGAAAATTCATTTCTTGCATGTTATACCCTGCAACAAACATGTCATCTACATACAATAACAATATAATATAGTTTTCATCATTTTACCTTTTCAGATAAACACAATTGTCAGAGTGACATCTAGTATAACCTTGTTCTTACATAAACTTGTCAAATTTTAGATACCATTGCCTTGGAGCATGTTTCAAGCCACACAAGCTCTTCTTTAACCTGCACACTAACTTTTATTTCCCTTTGACCTCATATCTTTCTGGTTACTCCATATAGATCTCTTCCTCCAAATCTCCATGGAGAAATGTTGTCTTTACATCTAACTATTCAAGATGTAAATCTTCCACTACTACAAGACTTAAAATAGTTCTGATTAAAGTCATCTTAACAACAGGAGAAAATATTTCATCAAAATAAATACCTTTCTTCTGTGCAAACCCCTTCACCACAAGTCTAGCTTTGTACATTTGTTTTCCTCCATCTTCTTCCTTCAGCCTATAAATCCATTTATTCTGCAATGTAGTTTTACCTGCAAGCAACCTGACTAAGTCCCAAGTTTGGTTATGCATTAAGAAGTCCATATCTTCTTCCATGGATAGCTCCCACTTCTTCCTTATTTCAACCTATATTTCTTCTTCATAACATTCAGGTTCACTAGAATCAGTCAACAATAAATAATCTAATGAAGGAGAGTATCGTTCAGGGGGTCTACTTATCTTGGTAGATCTTTTGACACCGCTTTCAGGTGTTTGAAGTGCCCGTTGTTGCTGTGGTGGTTACTCTTGTTGTGGTCTTGATTATTTTTATTTTCGAGCGCCTTAACCTTTTCTGTGATCTCATCAAGAACTATGTATTCTTTGTTTTCTTTTTCCTGTTTCTTTTCCTACAACTGATTCTTATACAATACCTTTTCATTGAATATTACATCTTTACTCCTAATGATTTTGTGATTTTCATAATCATATAAGCGATAACCAAAATCATTAACATCATATCCAATAAAGGTACATTTCTTTGATTTTGCCTCAAGCTTTGTTATATTTTCTTTATTAATATGGACAAAGGCCTCACAACCAAAAGGCTTTAAAAATGAGTACTTTACCTTTTTACCTGTTTGTGCTTCCTCTGGAATACAACCATCCAAGGAACTTGAAGGCCCTTTGTTTATTAGATAAACAACAGTATCTACAACATTTGCCAAAAATTGTAAAGGCAATCCTGCATGCAACCTCATGCACCTTGCACGCTCCATTATTGTTCTGTTCATCCTTTCTGACCCACCATTTTCTTGTGGTGTTCTTGGAACTGTCTTCTCTCTACGAATTCCATGCTATGATCAATACCTATCGAACTCTTTGCTGCAATATTCATCTCCATTGTCTGATATGAGACACCTCAACTTCTTTCCTGTCTCAATCTCAACCAAAGCTTTCCATTTCTTGAAAGTATCAAATACATCATATTTATTCTGAATATAATAAATCCAAGTTTTTCTAGTTGCATCATCAATAAAAGTAACATAATAATGAGAAACACTGAGAGATGATACCTAAGAAGGTCCCCATACATCTTTATGCACAAGCTCTAATTTTTTTCTCTTCTTTTCTTTCCCAACTCTGAGAAATATGACTCTTCTGTTTTCCAAAAATACAATTCTCACAGAAATTCAAATCAACATTCTTCAAACCCGGCAAAAAATTTCTTGAGTGAAGAATATTCATCCCTTTCTCACACATGTTTTCGACCCTATGATGCCATAATGTTGCATCTGATCCTTTGGAAGATAAAGCATTAATAGAGTTAGAAATACCATTGCATAAATACAATGTACCAACCTTTTCACCTTTTTCTATTACCAGGGCTCCTTTGGTGACCTTCCAGGTTTTATCTGTGAAAGTTGTCACACAACCTTCACTGCCTAACTTCCCTGATGAAATCAGATTTTTCTTCAGATCTGAAAGATTCCTTGCCTTATTTAATAGCCATTGGTTTCCATTCTGTTGATTTACAAGAACCTTACCCATTCCAAAAATTTTACAGGGTTTATTGTCACCCAAATGGACTTTTCCAAAATCTCCTTGAACATAGTCATGAAAATATTTATTATCAGGTGTGGCATGGAATGAGGCCCCTGAATCTACAAACCAAGAATCCATAAAATTTTCGAAAGAAAGAATCAAAGCATCTTGTAACACATCACCTGTCACATTTGCTTCATGATTGTTTTCTTGTTGTGCATCTCGTTCTTTTCTCTTCCGAGATCTACAGTCTTTCTTTAGGTGTCCTTTCTTTCTAGATTTCCAGCACACTATCCCCAATCTAGACTTGGATTTTCCTTTCCTTGATTTACTATGATATCTCGAGCTCTTTCTTCTTTCCATTTTTCTTCCCCTAGACTCTGCACTCAAAGCATTACTCGATGTCTCACCAGAGCTTTTCTGTCACATTTCCTCGCTAAGGATAGCACCGACAACATCATCAAACTTTAAAGTACTAGATCCAGATACAGAGTTACTAATGGCCATAACTAAACCATTCCAGATTTCTGGCAATGAGCACAGAAATAAAAGAGCCCTAAGTTCATCATCAATGTTTACCCCTACAGAAATTAACTGACTGGTAATTGTATTAAAATCATTTAAATGGTCTGCAACAGATCCACCTTTTGACATCTTCATATTAAATAAACGTTCCATAAGAAATACCTTGTTTGAGGCTAAGGGTTTTTCATATAGTTTCGCCAATGCCTTAATCAAACCCTCTATTGTTGCTTCCTTCGAAATATTGAAGTCTACCAATGCTACGAGGCACAACCGTATTGTTTAGATTGCCTTTTTATCGAGAATCTCCCATTCTGCATCTGTCATAGCCGTCGACTTCTTTGTTTTTCTGCTCAATGGTAGTTACATATTTTTCTGATACAAATAATCTTCCATCTGCATCTTCCACAGTGGGACGTTTTGTCCGTTAAATTTCTCGACCCTAAACTTACCATATTCCTCCATTTCTCCCACTCAAACCAGGAATCCTTCATTCCTGCAAGTTTATCAGCCAAATAGACCTTCGTCTTTGATACCAGTTGTTAGAGAATTATATATATTACAGAGAAATGAAACACATTCAATATGTGGAAAACACAAGCACACAAGACACGTAAAACCAGAGAGACATAGATATATGTGGTTTACCCAGTTTGGGCTACGCCCACCCAAAACAGCCAGTCCTTCCTTTCTATTATCCAGCAAAATGAAGAGACACAACCTACAACAGATCCACTGTAATATCCTCTATTCTCTCTCACAGTCTCCCTATCTATTTCTCGCTCCGAGAATACACATACAATACACAACCATAATACAATACCCTCGTGCAAGCGAGGGGTTACCTTCTAGAGAAAAAAAACCTAAACTAAACATAACTTCTACCGTTAGATCATCTGTCTAATGAATGGCCCAGATTGACTAGAAATTAATATACTTTTACAAGACAATTTTACATCTAGTTTTAGCTTTGGGGGTGCTGCCCCTGAAAAACCCCCCCCAGGGTGGGGCTCCATAAAGTCACAGCCACCCCCCCCTAGACCCCCAAGGCAGCGTTTAATTACGGGCGACGTTGCCGCCCCCATTAATGTACAAGGGTCTAACACTGTGATACAAAATAAAAAATATAATCAAGCTCCACAACTAACAATGTCCCACTTGGAGACTAATTGTAGCAACTCCACCGCTGTTTCATTTGCTAGAAAATGACTCCTTTTTGGACCTGGCCATTTCTCATCTTCATCATCACCCTTGAAGACCAATTGAAACTGAGCATATTCTCAGTTCTCCTTGGTTACAACTTTTGCTAGCATATTTGCAGGATTCTGGCTAGTGTGTATCTTTTCCAGCATCAACTGTCTATCTTCCAATATTGACCGTATGAAATGGTACTTGAGTTGTATGTGTTTAGTCCTGGAATGAATTGTTGAGTTCTTTGCAAGATGAATGGAACTTTGGCTATCATTGTATAACGTTCCCATATCATGCTTCTTACCCACTTCATCCATAAACCTTTGTAACCAAATCATTTCTTTACTATCCTTTCTAGCAGCAACATACTCTGCTTCTGTTGTTGAAAGTGAAACAACACTTTGGATTTTTGAAACCCAACTGACAGCTGTTCCACATACACTAAACACATATCCTGTATTTCTCCTCTTGTTATCTCTATCATCTGCCATATTTGCATCAACATATCCCTGTAGATCAATGTTTGAACCACCAAAGCATAATGCTTGATTTTTGCTACCTCTCAAATATCTGAGAATCCATTTCAGTTCCATCCAATGTTCTTTTCATGGATTTTTCATGTACATTAAGTTGCCAACTGCTGATGCATATGGAACTTTAGACATATAGTCCATTTCTTCTTGGTTCTTGGGGCACATCTCCTTACTAAGTTTGAAATGGCTAGCAAAAGGTGTACTAACTCATTTTGCATTTTGCATATTAAAAATTTTCAACACCTTTTGTATGTACTGATTTTGAGACAGTGTTAAGTTGTGATTTTTCATGTCTCTAGTTATTCTCATACCAAGGATTTGTTTTGGAGCTCCCAAATCCTTCATTGCAAATGAATTTACCAATTTTATTTTGAGCACATTTATTTCGTGCATGTTAGACCTTGCAACAAGCATGTCATCTACATACACTATCAATATAATATAGTTGTCATCATTTTTCCTTTTCAAATAAACACAATGATCAGAATGACATCTAGTATAACCTTATTCAAACATAAATTTGTCAAATTTTAGATACCACTACTTTGGAACCTGTTTTAAGCCATACAAGCTCTTCTTTAACCTGAACACTAATTTTTCTTTCCCTTTGACCTCATATCCTTCTGTTTTCTCCATATAGATCTCTTCCTCCAAATCTCGATGGAGAAATGTTGTCTTTACATCTAACTGTTCAAGGTGTAAATCTTCCGCTGCTACAAGACTTAAAATAGTTCTGATTGAAGTCATATTAACAATAGGAGAAAATATTTCATCAAAATCAATAACTTTATTCTGTGCAAACCCCTTAACGACAAGTCTAGCTTTGTACCTCTGTTTTCCTCCATTTTCTTCCTTCAGCCTGTAAACCCATTTATTCTACAATGTAGTTTTACCTGTAGGCAACTTGACTAAGTCCGAAGTCTACTTATGTATTAAGGAGTCCATCTCTTCTTCCATGGCTAGCTCCCACTTTTTCCTGCTTTCAACCTACATTTCTTCTTCATAACATTTAGGTTCACCAGAATCAGTCAACAATAAATAATATAATGAAGGGGAGTATCGTTCAGGGGGTCTACTTATCCTAGTAGATCTTATGACACCGCTTTCAGGTGTTTGGGGTGCCTGTTGCTGTTGCGGTGGTTACTGTTGTTGTGGCTCTTGATTATTATTATTTTCAGGCGCCTTCACCTTTTCTGTGATCTCATCAAGAACTGTGTATTTTTTTTTCTTTTTCCTGTTTCTTTTCCTGCAACTGATTCTTATACAATACATTTTCATTGAATGTTACATCTCTACTCCTAATGATTTTGTGATTTTCATAATCATATAAGATACAACCAAATTCATTAACACCATATCCAATAAAGGTACATTTATTTGATTTTTCCTCAAGCTTTGTTATATTTTCTTTATTAATATGGAAAAAGGCCTTACAACCAAAATGATTTAAAAAGTATTAGTTTACTTTTTTACCTGTCCATGCTTCCTCTGGAATACCACCATCCAAGGAACTTGAAGGCCCTCTGTTTATTAGATAAACAATAGTATCTACAGCATCTGCTGAAAATTGTAAAGGCAATCCTGCATGCTATCTCATGCACCTTGCATGCTCCATGATTGTTCTATTCATCCTTTCTGAGACACCATTTTCTTGTGGTGTTCTTCGAACTGTATTCTCTTTGTGAATTCCATGCTCTGAACAATACCTATCAAACTCTTGCTACAATATTCACCTTCATTATCTGATTTGAGACACTTTAACTCCTTTCCTGTCTTAATCTCAATCAAAGCTTTCCATTTCTTGAAAGTATCAAATACATCATATTTATTCTGAATATAATAAATCCAATTTTGTCTAGTTGCGTTGTCAATAAAAGTAACATAATAATGAAAGCCACTGAGAGATGATACCTGAGCAGGTCCCCATACATCTGCATGCACGAGCTCTAATTTTTTGCTCTTCTTTTATTTTCCAACTCTGAGATATCTGACTCTCTTCTGTTTTCCAAAAATACAATTCTAATAAAAATCTAAATCAACATTCTTCAGACCTAGCAACAAATTTCTTGAGTGAAGAATATTCATCCCCTTCTCACTCGTGTCTGAGCCTATGATGTCATAATGCTGCATCTTCTCCTTTGGAAGTTAAAGCATTAGAAAAGTTAGAAATACCATTGCATAAATACAATGTACCAACTTTTTCACCTTTTGCTGTTACCAGGGCTCCTTTGGTGACCTTCCAAGTTTTATCTGTCAAATTTTTCACACAACCTTCACCGCCTAACTACCCTGTTGAAATCAATTTTTTCTTCATATCTGGAACATGCCTTACCTCCTTTAATAGCCATTGGTTTCCATTTAGTTTTTTTAGAAGAACCTTACCCATTCCAACAATTTTACAGGGTTTATCATCACCCAAACGGACTTGTCCAAAATCTCCTTGAACATAGTCATGAAAATATTTCTTATCATGTGTGGCATGGAATGAGGCCCCTGAATCTACAACCCAAGAATCAGTAACATTTTCCAAAGAAAGAATCAATGCATCTTGTAACACATCACTTGTCACATTTTCTTTATGATTGTTTTCTTGTTGTGCATCTCCTTCTTTTCCCTTCTAAGATCTACAGTCTTTCTTTAGGTGTCCTTTCTTTCCACATTTCCAGCACACTATCCCCGATTTGGATTTGGATCTGTCTTTCCTTGATTTATTGCGATATCCCGAGCTCTTTCCTCTTTCCATTTATGTTCCTCTAGACTCTGCACTCAAAGCATTATCCGATGTCTCACTAGAGCTTTTCCTTCGCATTTCCTCTCTAAGGATAGCACCAGCAACATCATCAAACTTTAAAGTACTAGATCTAGATACATAGTTACTAATGGCCATAGCTAAACCATTCCAGATTCCTGGAAATGAGCACAGAAATAAAAGAGCCCTGACTTCATCATCAATGTTTACCCCTACAAAACTTAACTGACTAGTAATTGTATTAAAATCATTTAAATGGTCTACAACAGATCCACCTTCTAACATCTTCATATTAGATAAACGTTTCATAAGAAATACCAATTTTGAAGCTGAGGGTTTTTCATATAGTTTCACCAATTCCTTAATAAAACCCTCTGTTGTTGTTTCCTTCGAAATATTGAAGGCTACTGATGCCACGAGGCACAACCATACTGTTCTGAGTGCCTTTCTATCGAGAATCACTCATTCTGTGTCTGTCATAGCTGTCGGCTTCTTTGTTTTTCTACTCAATGGTAGGTACATATATTTCTAATATAGATAATCTTCCATCTGCATCTTCCACAGTGAGAAGTTTTGGCCATTAAATTTCTCGACCCTAAACTTATCATCTTCTGCCATTACTCCCACTCGAACCAAGAATCCTTCTTTGCTACGATTTAATCAGCCAAATAGACCTTCGGCTCTAATACCAGTTGTTAGGAAATAATATATATTATATAGCAATGAAACACATACAATATGCGGAAAACACAAGCACACAAAACACATAAAACTAGAGAGACCCAGATGTACGTGGTTCACCCAGTTTGGGCTACGTCCACCCTGAACAAGCAGTCCGTCCTTTCTATTATCCAACAAAATTAAGACACGCAACCTAAAGTAGATCCGTTGTAATATCTTATTTGTCTCTCACAGTCTCCCCATTTGTTTCTCACTCCGAGAATACACATACAATATATAGCCACAATACAATACCCTCATACAAGTGAGGGGTTGCCCTCTAGGGAAAAAAAACCCTAAACTAAACATAACTTCTACCATCAGATCATCTGCCTAATGAACGACCCATATTGACTAGAAATTACTATACTTTTACAAGGCAATTTTACATCTTTTTTTTAGCTTCAAGGGCATTGTCCCTGAAGCCCCCTGCCAAAGTGTGGGGCTCCATAAAGTAGCAGCCGCCCCCCCCAGACCCCCCAGGAAGCATTTAATTACGGGCGCCATTGCCGCCCCCATTAAGGTATAGGGGTCCAATGCTGTGATAAAAATAAACAAGATAATCAGGCTACACAACCAACAATCTCCCACTTGGAGACCGATTGTAGCAACTCCACCGCTACTTCATTTGCTAGAAAATGACACCTCTTTAGACCTGGATATTTCTCATATTCATCATCATCCTTGAAGACCAATTGAACTGAGCATATTCTTATTTTATCCCTAGTTACAACTTTTGTTAGCATATTTGCAGCATTCTGGCTAGTGTGTATCCTTTCGAGCTTCAACTGTCCATCTTCCAATACTGATCGTATGTAATGGTACTTGAGTTTTATGTGTTTAGTCCTGGAATGAAATACTGAGTTCTTTGCAAGATGAATGGCACTTTGGCTATCACTGTATAATGTGCCCATATCATGCTTCTTACCCAGTTCATCCATAAACCTTTGTAACCAAATCATTTCTTTACTAGCCTTTTTAGCAGCAACATACTCTGCTTTTGTTGTTGAAAGTGCAACAACACTTTGGATTTTTGAAACCCAACTGACAGTTGTTCCACCTAAACTAAATACATATCCTTTAGCGCTCCTCCTGTTATCTCTGTCACCTACCATAACTGCATCAACATATCCCTGTAGATCAATGTTTGAACCACCAAAGCATAATTCTTGATTTGTGGTACCTCTCAAATATCTGAGAATCCATTTCACTGCCATCCAATGTTCTTTTCCTGGATTGTTCATGTACCTTCTTACAACTCCCACTACATGTGCAATATTTGGTCTTGTGCAGACCATTGCATACATTAAGCTTCCAAATATTGATGCATATGGAACTTTATACATATAGTCCATTTCTTCTTAGGTCTTGGGGCACATATCCTTAATAAGTTTGAAATGGATAACAAAAGGTGTACTAACTCATTTTGCATTCTGCATATTAAATCTTTTCAAAACCTTTTGTATGTACTCATTCTGAGATAGTCTTAATTTGCGATTTTTCCTGGCTCTAGTTACTCTCATACCAAGGATTTGTTTTACAGCTCCCAAATCCTTAATTGCAAAGGAATTTACCAATTTTATTTTGAGCACATTTATTTCTTGCATGTTAGACCCTGCAACAAGCATGTCATCTACATAAAATAACAATATAATATAGTTTTCATCATTTTATCTTTTCAGATAAACACAATGATCAGAGTGAAATCTAGTATAACCTTTCTCAGACATAAACTTGTCAAATTTTAGATACCACAGCCTTGGAGCCTATTTTAATCCATACAAGCTCTTCTTTAACATCCGCACTAATGTTTCTTTCCCTTTGACCTCATATCCTTTTGGTTGCTCCATATAGATCTCTTCCTCCAAATCTCCATGGAAAAATGTTGTCTTTACATCTAATTGTTCATGATGTAAATCTTCTGTTGCTACAAGACCTAAAATAGTTTTGATTGAAGTCATCTTAACAACAAGAGAAAATATTACATCAAAATCAATACCCATCTTCTGTGAAAATTGTTGGAAATACTGAGAGGGGGGGTGAATCAGTATTCCTTTCAATTAGATCATTATTTAATCTTCAATTATTATCAGATTTTATACAATGGTAGCAACAAACAAAAAGAACAAAAATTCACATAGTTTTTAAGGTGGAAACCTACTCTGGGACAAAAACCACCTAATGCTTTTCTAATAATTCTTTAATATTCAACTCCAATTGAAAATAAAGCTCCAACTTCCTAGAATCTAGAAAAACATTCTTCTCCAGCTCCCACTAGATGGACGTTCCCACGCTCGAGATTCTTTAGTATTCAACTGAATGGATACCCCAACACCTAGTGATCTACAACTCACCCTAGCAACACCCTACCACCCTATAGAAGAATAAAAGAAGAATGGACTCCTGTACCAGGGAAAATGGTCCACTTTACAATGATATAGAATTATGTAGAAGAAGAAGACACACTAGAACATAACCCCAACTAGGACACAACCACCTAATGATGATCCTAGACCACCCAACACTACCTCTTCAACAATTGGCAAATAGGCACTAGTACAATTTGTACAATAATGTATTTACAATGACTTAGTACAATGATACCTTTACAAGATTGTATGCAGTGCTGCCCACTTGAAGACTTCATGTGATGAACTTCTTGCTATTTTTATGCACCTTGATTTCTACTCTTGTCATGCTACCCTCTGCCACAAATTTCTTTGCTTTGCTTCCCTAGAAATTTTGGTCCTTTGCAGCCCTTGAAAACACATGATCTAGCTTTTTCTTTGCCTTCTAGGAGCTCGATATTGAATCTGGTGTATCTCTGTTAATTCAAATCCCCAATATCTAATTTTGGGTATTGTAGTATTCCTCTGAGTTGTCTTTCCAATTCCATAGGTCTGACCCAATTTGGATTCTTCAAGGGAGAATTGTACCCAATCTCTCACAATGCCCTGATTATGGATTGTTTTAGCAGAGCGAAATTGTACGGCGTGCCACATGTCACTCTTTCTTCATTCGGCTCTAAAATTGATAGAAAAAATGTTAGGTCCCTATATCACTAGTATAGCCCCTTATTATTGTTAGTGTAAACCCCTTATTGTTATTATTGTACCCTTGTAACCCCCATTTTGTTATTGTTGTGCCCTTAAATTATTATTGTTAGGTCGGCTAGGATTACATTGTGGCCCACTAGGATTACATTATGGCCCCATGGACTCCTATATATAGAAAGGAGTTTTTGTGAATTGTATCATCCAAGAATTGTTCATTTATGTAATGTATTGGAGGTTGCCCCCTCGAAGTGGCTCATTTCTAAGGCGTTTATATCTCTTTTCTTCTCTTTTTGAGTTGGTTGCACAACATTTGGTATCAGAGCTTTGGGATTCTAGGGTTTCGCTGCTCCAAACAGGTCATCGTGGCATTTTCGCTATAAACGTTTTTCTACGAAGCTTCAGAAGCTGAAATTTTTAGGGTGAGAAGCTGAAATATTTCGGAAGTTTGTCTAAAAATTTCAGATCTTGGTTCGCAATATTTGAGGAGATATCATCTGTGGAAGTTAGGTATTTTTTCAGGCTCATAAGCAGGTCATCGTGGAATTTGCACTATAAATTTTTTTGTACGAAGGGTCAGAGTCTGAAATTCATATGGTGCGAAGCTGAAATCCTGAGGAAATTCGTCAAAAAATTTTAGAACTTGGTTCGCCATATTTTTGGAGATATGATCTGTGGAAGGTAGTGCTTTTTCAGGCTCCTGAATTTCATCTCAAAGAGGTGATCGTGGGAAAAGTTCAATAACTCTCTCTCTGAAGATTGGATTGGAGTGCCGTCAAAATTGGTCACAATTACACAGCCTTTAGTTTCTTCGCTATCAATTTCAGAGACAAAGGACAAAACAGTGACACGTGGCAAGTCGTACAAGTTCGCTCTACTGAACCAGTCCAGAATTAGGTCATTGTGGAAGATTGGACACAACTTTGTCTTGGAGCATCAAAATCAGGTCAGACCTGTGGCATTTGAAAGAAGCTTCAGAGGGCTACTACAGGGCTGAATTTCAGATATTGAAGATTTTCAAGCACAGAGATAATACAATTTCAATATCGATCTCCTCAAAGCTAGTAAAAGGTGTGTATTTTTTTTCCGAATTGCATAAGTCTTGTTTGAAGAATCAAGTTGAATTGATTGCAAGGGCCTATTGTAGAATAGATATCAATATTAGAGTCTGAAATGGCCCCTAAAAAGAATTCAACACCCATTAAGCCTTTAGAAGGCTCTACTATTACTCATGAAGATGAAGAATGGCAACATGACATGTCAAAATTACAAGAGTAAATGCAACAAATTTCGCTCTCGCAAAGAACAACAAAAAATGAAATGGAAGTTTTGAAGAAAGGCGTGGAAACTAAGATGAATGGTTTGGAAGCTAAGATGGATGGCATGGAAGTCAGCATGGAAGCTAAGATGGATGACATGAAGAATGATCTAAAAGCATACATGGAAGGCTTGATGACAAGCTTAAAACTAGAAATGATTCCTAATGGCGGAAATATAGGAGAAGAACCTCCTGATGAGAACAAAATAAATGTTAATCATGATTCCATAAACTCAAATGTTGGCGGGAAGAACCACCATATTCCAAAAATGGATATGAGGAACTTTGATGGAAAGGATCCTGTAACATGGATACTACAGATGGAGCAATATTTTGATCTCCATAACGTGCAAAACACACAAAAGGTACGCATTGCAACTTTACATTTAGAACAAAATACATTTGTATGGTATCAATGGCTTTGCTCCCGTAAAAAATTGTCACTTGGTCAATTTTTACGGAGGAAATGATAGCACATTATGAGGATACAAAGAGCAACACCTTCTTTACCCAATTGATAAATCTCAAACAAAAGGGTTTAGTGGGGCAGCACATTGAGGACTTCGAAAAATTGAATATAAGGGTAACTGATCTTACAGAGGAACACAGGATTGATCTCTTCCTAGGCACTTTAAAGGATAACATCCAACATGAAGTTCGCGTTTTGGAACCTGATTCATTGGAGAAGGCATTCAGGTTGGCAAGAAAAGTTGAATGTAAAATTATGGCGACAAGGAAGCCTGCCACTCAATTCTATAAAGAAGGAAGTGTTGCTACGCCTAGATTTCCACAACCTACAAGGTTGACACCACAACAATTGGAAGAAAAAAGAGCAAAAGGGCTTTGCTACATTTGTGATAGCAAATACACTAAAGGTCATAAGTGTGCTGAGAAGAAATTATTTTACATAGATTGTGAAGAAGAAGAAGAAAATGAACAAGAAGAGGATATACACCAAGAACCACCCCTAGAAGAGGAAGAAATGAATCCGACCATATCGTGTAATGCACTAGCAGGAATTACCACTCCTCAAACTCTCAAGATAGAAGGACATATAAAGAACAAAAGGGTAATAGTGTTGATTGATTCAGGTAGCACCCATAATTTTATTCATTATAAGGTAGCCAAGGAATTAAATTGTTTCCTATACCCAGCACCAGAATGTCAAGTGATGGTTGCAAATGGAGGAACTATAAATTGCTCTGGAAAATGCCATAATATCAATCTAACCATGGGGGAATATGTATTTACTAGTCCAATGCTTGCCATTCCTATGGGAGGTGCTGATGTTGTACTAGGAGTACAATGGTTACAATCTTTGGGGACGGTAGCTTTTAATTTTCAAGAACTTTTCTTGAAATTTTTTTCAGAAGGAAAGGAAGTTGAATTACGGGGTATTGCGGGGAAGCCGGGAAGGATAATAAGCTCTAATGTCATGACAAAGCTTCTAAAGAAAGAACAGCGAGGCGTAATTGCACAATTATGCTCACTAGAAGTTCCAACATCAAAATCATCTGTTTCTGCAGATCTCCAACAAGTCTTGGACAATCATTCCAAGGTGTTTGAAACTCCCAAAGGACTCCCACCTATTCGTGATCATGATCATGCTATTCATTTGATTCCGGGAAGTGTTCCTCCAAACATCAGGCCTTATAGATATCCTTACTTCCAAAAGAGCGAAATTGAACGTATGATTGCAGAAATGTTAGAGGCGGGTATAATTCAACTTAGTCAAAGTTCTTTCTCTGCTCCTGTAGTATTGGTACACAAGAAGGATGGATCATGGCGAATGTGTCCGGATTATAGGGAGCTCAATAGGCTCACCATTAAAGACAAATTTCCCATTCCTGTGATTGATGAATTATTGGATGAATTACATGGAGCAATTTATTTTACCAAGTTGGATCTTCGTTCAGGATATCATCAAATTAGAATGAAGACTGAAGATATTCCAAAAACAACATTTCGAACTCGTGAGGGTCATTATGAATTTTTGGTCATGCCTTTTGGCCTTACCAATGCACCTTCTACATTTCAAGGGTTGATGAATTCCATTTTCAAACCCTTCCTTAGAAAATTTGTGCTAGTATTTTTTGATGATATACTAATCTACGGCAGGTCTTGGAAGGATCATGTTGAACATGTTGACAGGGTGCTCAAACTATTGTAGGAGAAACAATTATATGCAAAAAAGTCCAAATGTTTCTTTGGAGTACAAGAGGTGGAATATCTGGGTCATATTGTATCTCACGAGGGGGTTAAAGTGGACCCTAACAAAATTAAAGCCATTAAGGAATGGAAAGTTCCCACAACCATAAAGCAGTTGCGAGGATTTCTCGGGTTAACAGGGTATTATCGCAAGTTTGTTAAGAATTATGGGAGAATAGCAGCACCTCTAACAACATTATTGAAGAAAGATGCATTCTCATGGACTCCTGAAGCAACTAAGGCCTTTGAACGTCTTAAAAAGGCAATGTGCCTAGCACCAGTCTTAGCTACACCAGACTTCACAAAAACCTTTATTGTGGAATGTGATGCCTCAGGAAATGGAATTGGTGCAGTTTTAATGCAGGAAGGAAGACCCATTGCTTTTGAAAGTCGTCCAATCAAAGGATAGTATTTACAGAAACCTATTTATGAGAAGGAAATGTTAGCAATACTGCATGCACTAAAGAAATGGCGAACTTACCTAATGGGAAGACACTTCAAGGTAAAAGCTGATCATGATAGTCTTAAACACTTTTTGGAACAAAGACTATCGTCAGAAGAACAGCAAAAATGGGTCACAAAGATGTTGGGTTATGACTTTGAAATAATCTACAAAAAAGGAAAGGTGAATGTTGTTGCAGATGCACTCTCAAGAAAGAATGAAGAGGTGGAAGCATTGCTTTGTGCCATTTCTATTATCCAACCAGATTGGATAACTGAAGCAAGAGATGAATGGAAGAAGGACAAAGATGTATGGATACTCATTTAAAAGTTGCAGCAAGATCCTAGTACATCTGATACATTTAGTTGGAAAAATGATTCCTTATGGTACAAAGATCGCTTATATCTTTGTAAGAATTCCCAACTAAAACAAAATATTCTTCCGGAATTGCACACTTCTCCTTTAGGAGGACACTCAGGATTTTTAAAAACTTACCATAGGGTGAAGAAAGAATTTTTTTGGGATGGACTTAAATTTGATATTCAAAAGTTTGTGGCAGAATGTTTGGTTTTCCAGCAGAATAAAGTTGAGACAATTAAGACCCGGGACTTCTACAACCTTTATCCATTCCAAGGGAGGAGATTTCAATGGATTTTATCACAGGTTTACCTAAGTCCGAAGGAAAAAGTGTCATCATGGTGGTAGTTGATAGACTTACCAAGTATGCACACTTTTGTGCATTATCTCATCCATTTAAAGCAAGTACAGTTGCTACTACATTTATGGACAGAATTCAAAAGCTACATGGAAGCCCAAGGGTTATTGTGAGCGACGGAGATCCCATTTTTACTGGAAATTTTTGGACGGAGTTATTTTCTTGTTTGGGTACTCAATTAGCTCATAGCTCATCTTATCATCCTCAATGTGATGGTCAAACTGAGATAGTAAATAAATGTTTGGAAGGATATCTTCGTTGTTTTGTATCTGATAAACAAACACAATGGGTCGAGTGGTTACCTCTTGCTGAATGGTGGTATAACACTTCCTTCCATACTGCAGCAAAAATGACCCCATTTATGGCACTTTATGGATATCATCCACCATCCATCACATCATCTATAAGGGAAAATTCGAAGGTTCAAGCAGTGGAAGATCACATCGAGCATCAGCAAGAAGTTCTCCAACTCTTAAAGGATAACCTGAATTTGGCACAAAATCGAATGAAACAACAGGCAGATCAACATCGTAGTGAGAGAAGTTTTGATTTAGGAGATTGGGTATTTTTACGGCTACAACCATACAAACAAATGTCCCTCAAGCAAGCGAAGAAGGATAATAAATTATCGCCAAAGTACTATGGTCCTTACAAGGTGTTGCAAAAGATTGGTACTATGGAATACAAATTGGAGCTTCCTGCTTCTTCGCGAGTACATCCAGTTTTCCATGTTTCATGCTTAAAGAAGGTTATAGGTGAAAATCTTCCGGTTCAAACAATATTGCCAGAACTTGATGAGGAAGGAAAAATCATATTGGAACTTGAAGCAGTCATGGAAACAAGAACTCGACAGTTACAGAATCGATCAATTTCAGAGTATCTCATCAAGTGGAAGAACTTACCCACTGAAGATTCTACATGGGAGGATGAGAATTTTATACAGAAGCACCCAGAGCTACTCAAGCGTTGAGGACAACACTTTTGTGAAGGAGAGGGGCATGTTAGGTCCCTATATTACTATTATAGTCCCTTATTGTTGTTAGTGTAACCCCCTTATTGTTATTATTGTACCCTTGTAACCCCCATTTTGTTATTATTGTGCCCTTAAATTATTATTGTTAGGTTCGCTAGGATTACATTGTGGCCCACTAGGATTACATTATGGCCCCATGGACTCCTATATATAGAAAGGAGGTTTTGTGAATTGTATCATCCAAGAATTGTTCATTTATGTAATGTATTGGAGGTTGCCCCCTCGAAGTGGCTCATTTCTAAGGCGTTTATATCTCTTTTCTTCTCTTTTTGAGTTGGTTGCACAACAAAAAAACCTACAACCTGTGCACTATCTGTCACTCTTACAGAATTCAAATCTGATACTTAGAGAGAGATTTATGATTATTTTCCCAAGGTCACTTCTTTGAGATGAATTTCAGGAGCCTACAACAACACTGACTTCCACATACCATATCTCAGAAAATATTGCGTACCTTGATCTGAAATTTTCGCAACCAATTCCTCAAGATTTCAAATTCACCTCATAAAAATTTAATCTTCTGAACCTTCGTATAAAAAACGTTAGAGCGAAAATTCCATGATGACTTGTTTCATATGGCGAAATCCCCTGCATGAGGAGGATATGAGGATCACAATTTATATAAATGCTTAGGTTGAGAGGGGCTTCAACAAGTGAACATGGGAGGGACTTTAGGAGCTTAAAAAATATTAATTATGACTTTTCAATGACCCATGCCACAACCCCAAGGGGTTTTAGCCCACTAACTGGGGGTATAAACTTCAAGCATGAATATCTCTCAAACTGTGAATAATTACATGGCGTGCCATATATCAACAGAAACATCTCGACAAGTAGAAACCATAAAAATCATTATTGACCCAGAATATATTAATTTTGTAGGTCAAAATTCCCATGTAATATTGGGTTAGCCCCTGGTGCTGCTTGGGTTGGCATTAATGACAACCACTGATCAACAATCTCCCCCTTTGGCATTGATGGCAACACAAGTACTCCGCCTATGATCATGACACCTCTTCCTACAACATTATCTCCCCTTTTGACATCAATGGAAAAGGGTAACTCCCCCTGATACACAACCATCCTATGGACCTGTACACACTTACACTCCCCTTGACACACAACCATGCTAGAGACCTTTAATATAATGAGAACTTGGGAGAATCCCAAGCTTCTGACGAAGATATTACAATGCTTCACGAGTACTCTCATGATCATCAATACTTCCTGCCCAATCTACATCTATAAAGGAATGAATAATGAGATTTTTACCCTTGGGATACCACAAGCCATATTCTATTGTTCCCTTTAGATATCGAAGAATTCTTTTGATGGCAATAATATGTGATTCTTTTGGTGCTGCTTGGAATCTTGCTACTTGTTCAACTGCTTACATAACATCTCATCAGGAGGTTGTTACATATAGAATACTACCAATCATAGATCTGTACAACCTTTGATCCACATTCTTATATGAGTCGTCTATGCTCATTTTGCAACTTGTTACCATTGGAGTAAGGATGGGTTTGCAATCTTCCATTTTGAGCATTTTCTTGATGTAATTGGCTTGACATATAAATATTCCTTTCTATTGCTAAGATATTTGAAGCCCTAAGAAGTATGTCAGCTCACCAAGTAAAGACATCTCGAAATAACTTTGCACCTTTGTAGAAAAATTCTTATTTAGTCAATCATCATTGCTACCAAGTATTATATCATCCTCTTTAGATATTAGACATGCTTTAGTTGCTTCATCTAGAACATATACGTCGTTTTGAGCTTAACTTGTTGTAGCCACAATTTCACCATACATGCCTTTCTTGATTTCACATTTTGTGGAGTTGAATATTATTGTGTGTCCTTGATCACACATTTGTCCAACACTGAGCAGATTGTGATTCATGTTTTAAACCAATAGAATGTTCTTGGCTAGAGCATATTTTCTTCCGAGAGTGACAGTACCCGATCCTATAACATTTGAAGATCCATCATTTCCAAAGAATAAGGTTCCATCCTTCTTCTCTTTCAGAGATACAAATTTATTTATATCACCAGTCATATGCGTTGAGCAACCGCTATCAACATACCACACATATTTTTTGTTTTGAGCCTTGAGAGAAAGAGCACAATTATCAGTCTTCTTCTTCTTCCATGTTCGTTCATTCTTTGGCTTCGAATATTCTTCTGGAGGATTTTCAAGTCTGTAGTCTTTGGCTATGTGTCCAAAGTTTTGACATTTGTAACATTCAATATTATTTCTTAAATGTTCAAATCTATTGATGTTTTACTGAGCCTTGGGAGGTTCATATTTGACAGATATCCTTGAATTGTATTCATTCCTAGGGCACGTGTGACATTCTATAGCTTTATGACCAAGTTTTCCACATGAATAACAATAGCCATAAAAAATATGTTGGTACCTAGATGGAAATTTTCATCGAGGAATTGTCTTCCAAGGTTGTTCTTGCAAATCTTGTCCAGTGAAGTCTACATGCATGTCAGATCTCATAGGTTCATTGTATTTTGTTGTAGAAGTTCCTACTTCTTCTTCTTTGTAACCGATGCCAGTTTTTTCGTTGTAAGATCGTTGATTGTCAATGAGTTCTTCCAATGCCCTTGAGCTATTGGCATAGTTTTGGATAGTTTTTCCTTTCTTCACTTCCTCACGCAACGACACTACTTCAGCTTCTAATTCTTCCCTTTCTTGGTTGCTTTCTTCCAACTTCTTTTGAAGTGACTCTTCAATTCATTTGTGTTCTTCAACTTCAATTTTGAGACCTTGAAGTTCTTCTTCAAGAGTATTGGAATGGATCTTCTCCGCCTTGAGATATTTTATAAGCTTGATTGCTTCCTTATAAAATTATTCTATGGTCAATCCTTCTTCTTCATTGTCTGATACATCTTGTTTATTGTGCTTGGGTTTATTGTTCTTGGCCATAAAAAATACTCTCTGATTCGCTTCTTCTTCATTTTCATTGTCTTCATCGGATGATGAGCTATCTTCTTTAGAGAGAAAGTTCATTTTGGATCCTTGCTTGTTGAATTTCTTAAACCCTTTATTTCCTTTTGAGTTTCCATCACTTATGTTTGGAAATTTTGCTGTGACATGCCCAACCTCACCATAGCCGAAACATATCAATGGAAGTTTACCTTTGAATTTTCCCTTACCAATTTTTAGTTTTCTTGTGAAGTAAGCATATTCTTCATCTGAAAGACCTTCTTCATAATCTCCCTTTTCTTCACACTTGCAGGTGCATGTATTTTCAATTGAAGTTTGTTTATCCTTATTGGTTTTCTCAGATGCAATGAATGCATTTTCTAGATGTGAAGTACCCTCTTCTTCATGAAGTCTCATTTCATATGCTATGAGAACTCTGTGTAATTCATCTTTGCTGATTTTTTCTATATTTGCATTGTATTCTAAGACCAATAACTTTGGGTTAAATATCCCTGGTAATGTTCTAAGAATATTTCATATAATATTCTTCTCATCAACTGGCTCTCCCAATCCTTCCAGAGTATTAGTTATTTCATCAACGTATTGGGAGTATGCAACAATGTTGCAATCTTCTTTCATTCTGAGTTGCTCAAATTTTTCTCTATATATTTGAAGCTTTTCTTCTTTGGCATTTAAGTCACCTGCATATATATTCTCAAGCTTGTCCCATGCATTTTTGGCGGTTTTACAACCCAACACCTTATGATAAGCAGATTCAATAAGTCCACTGATAATAATATTCTTTGCTTTTGCATCATTTACCAAATTCTTATTACCTTGTTCATTTGTGGTTGATGTAAATCCATTTTGAATAGTGTCCTATACTTTGTAACCTTGCGCCAAGAGATAGACATCCATTCTTCCTTTCTAGAGTGCACAATTATTTTCATTGAACATAGGTACACCATTCTTGGTATGCTCCATGACCTCCTTCCAACTGTTAAACTACTATTGAAGGAACCAAGCTCTGATACAATTGTTGGAAATACTTGGGGGGGGGGGGGGTGAATCAGTGTTCCTTTCAATTAGAGCATTAGTTAATCTTCAATTATTATCATTGTTTATACAATGATAGCAGAAAACACAAGGAACAAAAATGCACACAATGTTTAAGGTGGAAACCCACTCTGGGACAAAAACCACCTAATGTTTTTCTAATAATTATTTAATATTCAACTCTAATTGAAAATAAAGCTCCAACTTCCTAGAATCTAGAAAAGGATTCTTCTCCAGCTCCCACTGGATGGACGCTCCCACGCCCGAGATTCTTCAGTAGTTAAATAAACAGATGCCCCAACACCCAATGAGCTCTAACTCACCCTAGCACCACCCTACCAACCTGTAGAAGAATAAAAGAAGAATGGGCTCCCGTACAAGGGAAAATGGTCCACTTTAAAATGATATAGAATGATGTAGAAGAATAATACACACTAGAACATAACCCCAACTATGACACAACCACCTAATGATGATCATAGACCACCCGACACTGCCTCTTCAACTCTTGGCCGATAGACACTAGTACAATTTGTACAATAATGTGTTTACAATGACGTAGTACAATGATACGTTTACAAGATTGTACGCAGTGTTGCCCACTTGAAGATTTCATGTGATGAAATTCTTGTTGTTTTTATGCATCTTGGTTGCTGCCTTTGTCATGCTACCCTCTACTGCACCTTGCTTTCTGTTGCTTCCCTAGAAATTTTGGTCCTTTGCAGCCCTTCGCAACACATGATATAGCTTTTTCTTTGCCTTCTAGGAGCTCAATATTGAATCTGGTGTATCTCTGTTATTTTAGATCCCCAATATTTGATTTTCGGTACTATATTATTCCTGAGTCATATTTCCAATGCCACAGGTCTGACCCAATTTGGATTCTTCAAGAGATATTCATACCCAATCTCTCACAATGCCCCAATTATGGATTGTTTAATCAAAGTGAAATTGTATGGCATGCCACGTGTAACTTCTTCTTCATTCAACTCTAAAATTGATAGAGCACAAACTACGGCATGTGAAATATTTGTCACTTTTTACGAAATTCAAATCTGATACTCAGAGAGAGATTTATGATGATTTTCCCAAAGTCACTTCTTTGAGATGAATTTCAGAAGCCTACAAAAACACTGACTTCCATAGATCATATCTCCATAAATGTTATGTACCTTGATCTGAAATTTTCACAACAGATTCCTTAGGATTTCGGCTTCGCCTCATAAAAATTTCAGCTTCTGAACCTTTGTATAGAAAAATTTAGAGCGACAATGCCACGATGACCTGTTTCATATGGCGAAATTCCTTACATGAGGAGGATATGAGGATCACAATTTATAAAAAAGCTTAGGTTGAGAGGGGCTTCAACAAGTGAACGTGGGAGGGATTTTAAGAGATTAAAAAATATTAATTATGACTTTTCATTGACCCATGCCACAACCCCATGGGGTTTTAGTCCACTAACTGGGGGTACAAACTTCAAACATGAATATCTCTCAAACCCTGAAGAATTACATGGTGTGCCATATATCAACGGAAACATATGGACAAGTAGAAACCATAAAAATAATTATTGACCCAAAATATATTAATTTTGTAGGTCAAAATTCCCATCCAATATTGGGTTAGCTTCTGGTGCTACTTGGGTTGACATCAATGACAACAACTGATCAACACAAACCCCTTCACCACAAGTCTAGCTTTGTACCTTTGTTTTCCTCCAACTTCTTCCTTCAACCTGTAAACCCATTTATTCGGTAATGTATTTTTACCTGTAGGCAACCTGACTAAGTCCCAAGTCTAGTTATTCATTAAGGATTCCATCTCTTCTTCCATGGCTAGCTCCCACTTCTTCCTACTTTCAACTTGCATTGCTTCTTCATAACATTTAGTTTCACCAAAATCATTCAACAATAAATAATATAATGAAGTAGAGTATCGTTCAGGGGGTCTACATATCCTGGTAGATCTTCTAACACGTCTTTCAGGTGTTTGAGGTGCCTGTTGTTGTTATGGTGGTTATTGTTGTTGTGGCTCTTGATTATTATTATTTTCAGGTGCCTTTACCTTTTCTATGATATCATCAAGAACTATTTATTCTTTTTTTTCTTTTTCCTATTTCTTTTCCTACAACTCATTCTTATACAATACCTTTTCATTGAATATTACATCTCTACTCCTAATGATTTTGTGATTTTTATAATCATATAAGCGATAACCAAAATCATTAACACCATTTCCAATAAAGGTACATTTCTCTGATTTTTCCTCAAGCTTTGTTATATTTTCTTTATTAATATGGACAAAGGCCTCACAACCAAAAGGCTTTAAAAAGGAGTAGTTTACCTTTTTACTTGTCCATGCTTCCTCTGGAATGCCACCATCCAAGGAACTTGAAGGCCCTTTGTCTATTAGATAAACAATAGTATCTATAGCATCTTCCCAAAATTGTAAAGGCAATCCTGCATGCAATCTCATGCACGTTGCACGCTCCATGATTTTTCTGTTCATCCTTTCTGACACACAATTTTCTTGTGGTGTTCTTGGAAATGTCTTCTCTCTATAAATTCCATGCTCTGAATAGTACCTATCAAACTTTTTACTGAAATATTCACCTCCATTTTCTGATCTGAGACACTTCAACTTCTTTCTTGTCTCAATCTCAGCCAAAGCTTTCCATTTCTTGAAAGTATCAAATACATAAGATTTATTCTGAATATAATAAATCCAAGTTTTTCTAGTTCCATCATCAATAAAAGTAACATAATAATGAGAGCCACCGAGAGATGATACCTGAGCAGGTCCCCATACATATGTATGCACAAGCTCTAATTTTTCGCTCTTCTTTTCTTTCCCAGCTCTGAGAAATTTGGCTCTCTTTTGTTTTCCAAAAATAAAATTCTCACAGAAATCCAAATCAACATTCTTCAAACCCGACAACAAATTTCTTGAGTGAAGAATTTGCATCCCCTTCTCACTCATGTGTCCAAGCCTATGATGGCATAATGTTGCATCTTCTCCTTTGGAAGTTAAAGCATTAACAAAGTTAGATATACCATTTCCTAAATACAATGTACCAAAAATTTTTCCTTTTTCTATTACCAGGGCTCCTTTGGTGACTGTCCAGGTTTTATCTGTGAAATTTGTCACACAACGTTCACCGCCTGACTACCCTATTGAAATGAAATTTTTTTCAGATCTGGAACATGCCTTACCTCCTTTAATAGCCATTGATTTCCATTATGTTGTTTTACAAGAACCTTACCCATTCCAAAAATTTTACAGGGTTTATCATCACCCAAATGGACTTGTCCAAAATCTCCTTGAACATAGTCATGAAAATATTTCTTATCAGGTGTGGCATGGAATGAGGCCCCTGAATCTACAACCCAAGAATCAATAACATTTTTGAAGAAAGAATCAAAGCATCTTATAACACATCACCTGTCACATTTTCTTGATGATTGTTTTCTTGTTGTGCATCTCCTTATTTTCCCTTCCGAGATCTATAATATTTCTTTAGGTGTCCTTTCTTTCCTCATTTCTAGCACACTATCCCTGATCTGGACTTGGATCTACCTTTCCTTGATTTACTACAATATCCAAAGCTCTTTCCTCTTCAATTTTTCTTCTGCTAGACTCTGCACTCAAAGCACTACCTGATGTATCACCAGAGCTTTTTCGTCGCATTTCCTCGCTAAGGATAGCACCGACAACATCATCAAACTTTAAAGTACTAGATCCAGATACAATGTTCCTAATGGCCATAACTAAACCATTCGAGCTTTCTAAAAATGAGCACAGAAATAAAAGAGCCCTAACTTCATCATCAAAGTTTACCCCTATAGAACTTAACTAACTGGTAACTGTATTAAAATCATTTAAATGGTCTGCAACAGATCCACCATCTGAAATCTTCATATTAAATAAACGTTTCATAAGAAATACCTTGTTTGAGGCTGAGGTTTTTTCATATAGTTTAGCCAATGCCTTAATCAAACCCTCTGTTGTTGATTCCTTCAAAATATAGATGGCTACCAATGCTACGAGGCACAACCATACTGTTCCTAGTGCCTTTCTATCGAGAATATCCCATTATGTGTCTGTCATAGTCATCGACTTCTTTTTTTTTCTGCTCAATGGTAGGTACAGATCTTTTTGATACAAATAATCTTCCATTTGCATCTTCCACAACGAGAAGTTTTGGCTGTTAAATTTCTTTACGCTAAACTTACCATCTTCCGCCATTGCTCCCACTCAAACCAGGAATCCTTCTTTCCTGTGATTTTATCAGCCAAACAGACCTTCAACTCTGATACCATTTGTTAGAAAATTATATAAATTACAGAGCAATTGAACACATACAATATGTGGAAAACACAACCCAAAACACATAAAACCAGAGAGACACAGATATACGTGGTTCACCTAGTTTGGGCTACGTCCACCCCAAATAGCCAGTCCTTCCTTTCTATTATCCATCAAAATGGAGAGACACAACATACATCAGATCTTCTGTAATATCCTATGTTCTCTCTCACGGTCTCCCTATCTGTTTCTCGCTCCGAGAATACACATACAATACACAACCACAATATAATACCATCATACAAGCAAGGGGTTGCCTTCTAGGGAAAAAAACCCTAAAATAAACATAACTTCTACCGTTAGAGAATTCGCCTAATGAATGACCCAGATTGACTAGAAATTACTATACTTTTACAAGGCAATTTTACATCTATTTTTAGCTTCGGGGGCACTGCCCCTGAAACCACCCGCCAGGGGGGGGCTCCATAAAGTCACAGTCGCCCCCCTTGGTCCCTTCAAGCAGCGTTTAATTATGGGCGGCATTGCCGCCCCTATTAAGGTACAGGGGTCCAACACTGTGATAAAAAATAAACAAGATAATCAGACTCCACACCCAACACTAGCCTAAAAACATAAATAAAAAAACAAAGATAAATCTTAAAGAGAGAGCCCTCTCTAAACTTTAGGAAGGCTAGATCCTAGAGTTCCAAGTAGGTTTGTGGTTACCTCTAGTGTTCTTTTACTAAAAACTCAAATCCCACAACTTAATAAATTACTAGAGTGATAACATACTGGTGACCATACTAGGGAATCTAACCAATCTCTAGTCTTAAATTTAGTATTAAAGGAAGATCTTTCATTTATCTTTTTACTTCAAGATACTTTTTATAGGTTGTGGGTATCTAAAATAGTCATTCCGGCTTCTAGGAAAACCTACTATATCAAGTCTAATCCGGATCCTAAGCCTGCAGTTATAGTAGCTAACCCAGATCAGATTGGTAAAAAGAAAAAACAAACTGTCAATTTAGAAACTGAATTACTATTAAGAAAAGCCAATTCTTTACCCAAAGAGTTAGTGAGTCTAAATGATATTGATTTTGATCTAAAGTTTGAACATTCAATGTTTAAAATTAAATATGAAACTAATTTTAAAAATATTGTTATAGATCATGTTTTTATTTCATTTTTGAATGCAAAATAGAAAAATATTTCAGTTGAAACAAAATAAAATAAATCTGAATATCAAAGTCAAATTAAAAATATTAATGTTACATTGATTAAAGATATTGATGAAGCTATTGAATTAGCTCATTTGCTGTCTTACATAAAACCTCTAGTTTCTCAATTACATACAACAATAATACCAAAAACATATTCATCTTTATATGATGTTACTTCATTTATATATACCACTGCAAGTTCATCTACAAATCATTTCATTCCTAGATTGCCTTCACAGCCTAGGATATTATTTCCTCCATCCACTGCATCCACTACTTTACATTCAGATTTTATAAGCACCACATCTTTATTTCCCAGTAATTCCATTTACATACCATCTTCATTTCCCAGCTCTTCAACTACATTTTTAAGTTCATCAACTACCATATCCAGCACTGCACCTATCATTACTGTTATACCTCCCAGCTCAGCAAAGCTTCAAGCCATGGCTGCTAGGTATGCTTCCCTTGTCTTACCTCAACAGTTGCATAACATGCCTCCAGATTATGAAAACAAAATACCACTGTTTGATGGTACTACACAATATACGGCTCAAAAACATGTAACTAAAGTCATAGACATCTTTTAAATTTATGAAATAGATGAATAAGATGTTAAAATGAGATTGTTTGCTCAAAGTTTGATTGGAGATGTAAAGAAATGGCTTAAAGATCTAGCTGCTGGTAGCATAACTGATTTAGCTGTATTTCATAGGAAATTTTTGAATAAATGGGAGAAGAAAAAGAACCCCCCTCAAATATTATCTGAATTTGATGCATTAAAAAGAGCTCCAAATGAGTCAGTTCAGGATTACTGCACTAGGTATACTAGTGTCTATAATTCTATCCCTGCAATTCTTAAATCTACTCCTTATTCCATTATTCTCAAATTCCCTGATGGATTTGATGCAGATATAGCTTATCAATTAAGGGAAAGAGGTGCAGACACTTTAGAAAAAATGCAAGAAGATGATGTTAGTGTAGAAATAAACATATTGGCTAAAAAAGCTAGACTCGGAAATGAAAGAAGAGTGACTATCAAAGAAGGAAATTTAAATTCAGATGAAAAAATAGATAGTCTAGCTAAAAATTTAGAAAGGGTGGTAGAAATATTAGATAATATAGATAGAAAAACTCAATGGGATAATCAACCTCATATTAGAAATCCCAATTTTAGAAAAAACAATAATTTTGAAAAAGCTAAAGAAGTTGCTCCATACCAAAACATTAGGCCCTCATTTAAAGAGAACTATGCTGAAATTTCTCAGAATAATGATGAATATGAGGATGACATCAATCATCTAATGGGAATAGATGAAAACAACACCATTTTCCTCACTCAGGAAGATCTGGAACTATTTGAGCTTCAACAACTCAAATTAAACTCCAGTGAATCCTTTGACTACAAACAGGGTTATGACTTTGCCATAAATGAAATACATAGCCAGTATTACCTTAGAAATAAGAAAAATAATGAGTCTTCTACAAAAAAAAATTCCCAAAATCAAAACAAGAAAAAAGTAGAAGCCCCAAAAAAAAAAAAATTTGCAAATTCTCCCAAGGGAAAATAAGCAAAATTCCAATCCTTCTAGTCCTAAAAAATCAATAAGTCCCAAAATTATTGATATTACTGATGAAGTAGCTCAATCTTCCAAAGATTCACAAAAATCTAATACCGCTAAAGCTTCTAATTCAGTAAAAACAACAAATTCTGATTCTAAAAATATTTCTGCTGATTGTAAATCAGCAAATCCTAGAACAGATAATCCCTAAACACTTGTTGAAAGTTCTAAGTCTGATGAAATTTCTACTTCCACAAAAATAGTCCCTGAAAAGAAAATTAAAAGCAGCAAAACTCAAGAAACTCAGATAGAGAATGCCAAGGCAATTGAAGATAGAAATACAACTGTTGAAAATCAAGAAAAACCAACTCAAATTACAGTTACTACCGATGAATTAGTTCAAATTAGTAAATCTCAACCCTCATTCAATATTCAGTTTGAAATTTCTAAGTTAAAAATACCTATTCTTTTAACAAAATTGGTTAAAAATGACTTATGCAAATCAACTATAACTAAAACTTTGAATATGAATGATGGTGAAGATGCTATTAATTTGAATGATGATCAACTAGAGTTTAATTTTTGCACTGATGTGAATGGAAATCATTTAGATGGATCAGTCCCTCTTTTCTATATCAGTCTTACCATTCATGATCATATTTTACACAACGCTATGTTAGATTTAGGAGCTTCCCATAACTTAATGCCCAAAGCTATCATGGAAAATCTTAATCTTGAAATATCCAAGCCTTATAAAGATTTGTTTTCATTTGACTCTAGTAAAGTTAAGTTCTTAGGATTGATTAAAGACTTATGTGTTACTTTAGTTCATTACCCCGGTAAGAGTATTGTAATGGAAATTGTAGTAGTTAACATCCCACCAAAGTATGGTATGCTTCTTTCTCACTCATGGGGAGCAAAGTTGCAGGGATATCTACAATTGGAAATGAACTATGCTACTATATCAGTGTTTGGTCAACCCAAAAAGTTATATAGAGAAACATTAATGAAATTCATGGTCAGTAGCGCTGAGAGATCCATAAATTACCCCATTTATTCTACACCAATTGACCTTGACTCTTTTATTTTGTGTAACTCTGATAACAATGAAATCCAAACTGAATTGATTGATAAAAATCCAAAACCAAAAAATGACAATATATTTCATGAGTCCCGTTGGCACTTAGACCTTGATGGATCTGTAAAAAAATCAAGAGGAGGAGAAGGAGTATGGATTACAAATATGGAAACTAATCATTCAGAAGGACATGCCTTCAGACTCAACTTCAAATGTACCAATAACATGGCAGAGTATGAGGCAGTCATTCTAGGCCTCCAGATCATCATAAACTTAGGAGGAAAAAGAATACTAATCATGGGAGATTCAAAATTAATAATTAAGCAAACAAATGGATATTATTCTGTTTATAATCCTAGACTAGACAGATAGAGAGATACAACAATTGATTTAACTGATGATTTATTGGAATGCAAGTTTGCTTCTATACCCAGAAAACAAAACATTCAAGCACATTGTCTGGCAGCTTTTTCTAGTACTTGTAACTTACCATTCCAACCAACTCATAGGTACACTGTTGAGGTTAAACATAGACAAATTATCCCAGAAAACGTCAAGTACTGGCAGACTTTCTCTCAGGATGAACATATTTACCATTTCTTAAATAATGAGGAAGAATTTCAAAATTGTAAAATAGATACATACTGTAATATAGATTCAAATTTTAATTGTGAAATAGATAACATAGATGTACATAAATTTAACAAACCAACTGTATTTACTCGATCTGACATAGATAACTTAGAGAAGGTAGATATAGAGGAAATCATTGAAGAATAAATTGACATGTTAGATTTAAAATATAATTTTTTGCCTAAAGGTTTAACTCCTTTGGAAGACCTTTTTTATTCCAATGATGTGCCTAAAAAGTAAAAAATGGAATCAATTAGGTCTAACATTGAAGAATGTAACATTGGGACAGAATTAAAACCAAAAATGATTAAACTATCTAAATCTTTACCTACACAAGAAAAATAAAAATACATTGATCTTTTAAAGGAATACCAAGATGTGTTTGCTTCGAGTTATGAAGATCTTAAATCTTATGACACAAACATAATCCAACACAAAATTCCAATAAAAGATGATCAAAAACCTTTCAAACAAAAATTAAGGAGAATTAATCCTGTTCTATTGCCTTTGATAGAAAAGGAAGTAAAATGCATGTATGATGCTTAGATTATTGCACCAATAAGATATTCTGATTGGGTTTCAAACCTAGTACCAACAAGAAAGAAAAAAGGTGAAATTAGATTATGTGTCAACTTTAGAAATCTTAACAAAGTATCCATGAAGGATAATTACCCTTTACCTAAAATGGATCATATATTACAAACGGTAGTTGGCATCTTTGGAATTTCATTGTTAGATGGTTTTTTAGGATACAACCAGATTCTTGTCCAAAAAGAAGATCAAGCTAAAACAACTTTTACGACTCCTTGGGGCACTTTCATGTATGTGAAAATTCCCTTTGGTCTAATGAATGCAGGAGAAACCTTTCAGAGGGCTATGGAAATACCCTTTGAAGAGGAGATTCATGATTTCTTGGTTATTTATTTAGATGATATTACTGTATTTTCTAAGTCAGATAATGAACACTTGGATCATTTGAGAGAAGACTTTATTAAATGTAGAAAATTTGGCATATCTTTGAACCCCAAGAAAAGCCTTTTTGGATTAGAGGAGGGTAAGTTACTAGGACACATAATTTCAAAAGAAGGTATTAGGATATATCCTGCTAGAATAGAAGCTATTTTGAACATTCATCCACCTAGAAATATCAAAGAGTTACAAGAATTTTTAGGTAAAATTAACTTTTTGAGAAGATTTATTTCAAACTTAGCTTAAATCATTAGAGAACTGAACAATATGCTCAAAAAAGGCTCAACCTTAAAATGGGTTGTTCAAGCAAAAAAATCATTTGAATCCATAAAATAGGCTTTAACTAAAACACCAATCCGAATCAATCCACATTTCAAGAAAGACTTTATAAATTTTTCATTTGCGTCAGAGCATGCCATTGCTGCAATTTTACTGTAGAAGAATGATCAAGGTTTTGAACAGCCTATAGCCTTTTTCAATAAGAACCTTAGAGATGCACCTTTGAAATATAATATAATGGAGAAAAAAGCCTTAGCCTTGGTTAAGCCCATAAAAGATTTCAGATTTTACATTCTCTACTCCCACATAATTGCCTATGTCCCTAATTCTGTAGTTAAATACATTTTTACTCAGGATGGCCCTGATGGAAGAAGAGGTAAGCGGATTGTAACTATCTTAGAATATGACATAGAAATCAAACCAACAAAACTCATTAAATGACAAGGATTAGCCAGATTGATGGTTGAATCCAACTGCAATGCATTAAACATAACTTTTATTGCTCAGATTGATGACCAGGAAGATATGGCGACTCCAATGATCAGTGAAGCCTTTATAAATTCACCTTAGTACTCAGATATTATCTTTGTACTTACAAACTTACAAGATCCTCCTAGATTATCAAGGACAAAAGCTAGATTTCTTAAACTTAAAGCAATGAGATTTTGTATTTTAGATAATGTGCTTTTTGAAAAAGAACATAGTGGGATATTACTAAATTGTTTACTGAAAGCAGAAGCTGACAAAATACTTGAAGAATTTCATTCAGGTGACTGTGGAGGACAGTTTTTTACTGGCCTACCTTATTTGCTGATGTTAAGAAATTTGTTACTTCATGTCACAAATGTCAAATTTTTGAAGGAAAAAAGAATTGTTACCTTTACCCTTAAAGCCAATTTCAACTGAGATGTCATTTCAACAACGGGGTTTAGACTTCATTGGAGAAATTCACCCCCCATCTTCTGGCCAACATAAGTGGATTTTGACTGCCGCATATTACTTTACTAATTGGATTGAAGCCATTCCTACCAAACAAGCCACTGACACAGTCATTATTTCTTTCATAGAAAACAACCTTTTATCTAGATTTGGATGCCCTCATAAAATAATTACTGATAATGCAATAGCATTTAAATCTAAGAAAATGATTGACTTCTGTCACAAGTACCATATTACCCTAGGCCATTCTACTGGTTATTACCCTCAGGGTAATGGCCTATTTGAATCTTCAAATAAAAGCCTTGTAAATATCATTAAAAGATTACTTGAATATAACAAAAAGACTTGGAATAAAAAGTTAGTCTATGCCTTATGGGCAGATAGACTTATTACCAAAAATTCAATTGGCACTTCCCCTTATCAAATTGTTTATGGGATGGATGCAATTTTCCCATCATCCTTAGGTGTTCCGGTAATGAAGATCATTCAAGAATCACAAGTGGAAATCAATGATATACAAAGGAGGATAAATCAAATTATTCATCTACAACAAACGAGGGAAGAAGTTTATAGGAAATCATAAGTCATTCATGATAAAATAAAGAAATTTTTTGATAAAAGAAGTAAAGAAGATGACTTTTACATTGGAGATCAAGTGTTAAAGTGGGATTCTAGGAGAGAGGACAAAGGTAAGCATGGAAAGTTTGACTTTATATGGAAAGGACCTTATGAAATTTATGGATATAGGGGTAACAATGCTTTCTTCATCAAATATTTGGATGGAATAGATATTCAAGAAGGACCAGTTAATGGTAGAATGCTCAAACACTACTATTCTTCCGAGTTAACCAATAGTTAGTCCCAGTTACTTTTTACATCATTGTAAATATCCATTGAAGTTTTAGATTGGAATGGATATTTTCTTTGCAAATTTGAAGCCCAGAGAGAAGTCCCTAAGATTTGAAGAGTAAAATGTCATAAATATAAGTTTTTGGAGAAAACAAAAGACAATTACTGGATCATCATGGTCAAAAATTGAAGGATACTATTCTTAGAGTTCTTTACATCTCACAAGGAGATTCCATCCCCATGTGAAGTCCTTGTTAGGGTCCTATAAATATAGGATTCATAATTTTGAATTGACTTATGATAGTCTTGTAAAATATGTACATGCCTTGCTTTCTACAAGTTGTTTTCCCATATTTTGAAAAAAATAAAAATAGTAAAATAATAATAAAAAAATCAAAAAGAGGATAAAAGTCCTAAAAGAAAGATCAAAGGACTTAAAAAAATATATAGACCCCAAAAGAAAAAGGATAAAAATAAAAAAACATGAAAGTGTGCAAGTCCAAATGCCACTACTTTTTACTTTTTGCAAATGATTATGGCAGAGTGTCAATAAATGTCATAATCCATGATGCGTTAAATTGTTTAATATTGACTTGTCATGTTTTCAATTTCCATGTTTTAGATAGTGAATAAATATTTGTCAGATAGTTTAATCCTGACAAATCAATAGATAGGTAGAGAATAATGAGGAGCTCATCCATTTAATCTAAGCCCTCGAATGAAATAAGGTATAATTAGATAGTTTTATGCTTTCAAAAGAATAAAATGTTTCAAGGTAGCAAGCTTAAATGCACCTGCTAAAAATAAGAAAAAAATGTTAGAGTAATGTTGGGTAGGTAGAAAGAAGTGGGAAAAAGCATGTAATATTCATCACTAGGAAAAAATCACTAATTTCCCTTCCCATGTAAGTATTCAGTATTCTATACTACCAGTAAAAAAGGCTCAGAGCATTTCTCTGACTTTTGGTGGGACCGGACTCAAGGCTCGATGACTGGATAGTGGAAAATGTTGTGTTCTTATGATTAAAATCCCCTTTACCATTATTTATCCCTCATTCATACATTTAATTCATCTTCATAATTAAAGAATCCTTCTTACTTAATGAAACCTAAAATCTCATTTAATTAACTTCCTTCATTCATAAAGAATACAAAAACCCTCAAAAAACACTCTATCCTAAGTAAATTGGTGAAATGATGAAATAATAAGCTTTGCTTTTATTTATTCACTCTACTTGGTCATTTAGTGTATTTTTGTGTATTCCATCTCCCCTTGTCATATTAACTTTTAAATTATGCTATTAATTGCCTAAAAATACCTTATCCTATCTATATAAATCCCTTTATCTAAAATACCCCCTAAAACCCACTATTACAAAGTTTTTAGACCAAAATTATTATCCACATGTTAAATTAAAAAACCCAAAATATGCTCCCTTTGGTATAAAAATAACCTTAATTAAATACCCCACCCCCTATTGTTATTAGACCCTTCAATGGTCTAAAAGCTATATAATAAAATAAATAATGAAAATATGGCTTTCCATGTATGTCCTATGTATTTGGAAATGAAAAGCCATTGCCCGCCTATCACATTTTATCCTAAGTGTTGAAACAAATAAATTCTTTTATAAGTTTCAACCCCTGCACCTTTGCAATACACGTATCAACTCTTTTTCCACATGAGTTTTAAACCCAAGCTGCTATCACGATAAGACTAAGGTTTATTTCAATTTAAATAACCCCACACATACATATTCCACCATACAATATAAAGCCTCATGCTTTATATGTATATATAAGCCCTGCCTATATGCACAACCCCCTTTTCATATCGAAACCTTGGTTAAAAAGTCATGTTTTATAAAGGTTTTAAACTTTAAAAACCCACTTAACCTTACCCCGGTCCCCCCATATTTTTGAGAGCACCTTCCCAAGAAAATCATGACCATTTGCTTCTTTTCTGCAGATCCAATGGCACAAGATCGACGTTGCACTCACAAACTGATCGTTCACCCAAAGCCCAAACAGACACAAAATGGGTTGTTTTATCCATTCTACCTCCTACGAAGTGGAATCCTCTCATAGGATCGCATTCATTTCAACAAAAACCATTTACCACCTAGAATGCATGTGATAACCTCCTTATGGTTTCGCTATTTAAACTGTCCTCCCACCATGGAATTGACTTGCATTCAGTGCACGAAATCGCAATTAAAACATACCATAAAACATTTGATAAAGTTCAATTTTAACATCTTATTTATCATTTTCAAATGCAAAAGGAGCCTCCCGACTGTGTTAAAACCCCTGAACATTATTTTTCCCACTGAGACTCCAAATTCGACCAAAATCTACCATTTAGAAGACCAACAAAGATTTATTACAATCTAGTATACTAGCAGAAAGCTCATAGTCAACTAAGATCCTCGCAGAACCTTTGAAGAAGCCAAATACCAGCATTTAAGGTATTTTTCGACCAATTTAAAGCCTTCAAATTCCATTCAAAACCTTCTGTAATAGAACTGGGCTTTCAATTAGGAGATTTCACCAAGACAATTTGCCTAAAAAATGCTAAAAAGAGGCCAAACCCCGGCCATTTTTTCCCAAAAAATTTTGTGTTCAAGAAAACCACTTTTGAAGCCAATCTCATTAATTTGTGACCTTTTAAGATCAATTTCAAATACAAAAAAGGGTTTAAAGCCTGCAGATATCTTAAAAACTCCTTTTTTGCAGACCAATCTATTCAGGAAAACCTTGTTTTTTGTCTTATCCTAGTTTATATCCTCTAAAAAAGAAAAAAACTCCTGCAAACTATTTAAGCTTGCAGTAGTTATTCCAAAATGACCAAGAAGCAGATCACAGCTAAACCTGGAGGTTATAAACCAACCAACCCGGAGGATCCAAAACTCCTAAATCTGTAACATCTAAAGCTTTTAAATCTACTCTAGTCCTCGCTGCTAAATCCAATGTGTCAGTAAATCCACTCCAACCACCTGTAGTTGCTGAAGAAACCATTCCATTGAATGATATGGACTACAAGATTCTTGATCCTGTTGTAGAATTCAACCTCTTAAAAATACATAATTGGTGCTACGATAAATACTTGGACAAGGATGAAATACCTATTTGGGAGACTCGTTTGCCCAAATATGTAGTTCCATTGACCCACCCTGGACAAGACCTTGTCAGATTATGTCAGAAACATTATGAATCAGACTAAAGGACCATTGCTAATGCTGACAGAGAAATCCTTTCTTCCATCACAGCAGAGTCAATAAATCAAATGCTGCAATTACAGTCTGATCCTCAATTAGTCCCCCTATCTATAGAATTTTGACCCAGTTTTACTTAGGCCTGGATTTTCCAAAGAATTTTATGATATTCCAAAAATTTATGCCTTCCCATGTTGACATTCCTAAGTTAAACCCTCCTTATTCTACTGCCAAATTTCCTGAAGGGTCTAGACATATTATCTCAATGTTATCTTTTATAGTGGGATACTTTACAAATGGATTCACTGATGAATCCATTCTAGGCTTTCTATCCACCTTATCTCCAGGCCAACCTCCAGCAATAATTTTTTATTTTTCCAGATTCATAGCAGAAAGTATTCATCATCATCTGACCAAACTACCCACAGAAGGGGTTTTTAGATACTTATCCTACTTGTTTCACTTATTTTTATTCTTCCAAGATGATAATTTTCCAATTGCATTGCAAAATGTGGACTTAGAGGGAAAGCCTATGTCCATTATCTTCTGGACTTCCTTGCTTAGGAAAGAGGGTAGTGACTTCACTTATACAGATTTTTCAGACCTTTTCCTGCATCGAGCAATGAACATTTTGTACAAAGAAGAGCAGCCCAGAGTCAATGAAGAAATGAAAAGAATCTTGCAACTATCAAAAAAGAATAAAATGGGATACTGGTTTCTTTATGAAAATCATACAAAGATAAGAATTTTTGGATCCAACTTATTACCTTATAAGTTTCCAAAATATATGAGCATGATAATTTTTGCATTGGATTATTTAAGACAAATTCTCAATTCTGCCTCTATTAACTTCTTAGCTGCCAGGAAAAGGGTTAAATTCAAGCTAAAGAATCACGCTAGTCCTTTCATCATAAACAAAAGAGAGGCAGAAAAATAAATAACAAAGAGACTATCAGAGTATAAATTTCAAGAAAATTTTCCATGGAACTATGATCCTCAAGGGATCTTGAGCTATTTAAAGTTAAAATGTAAAATAACACCCTTCATACATGAGCTGAAGCCAGAGATTGAAAAGTTTTCCAATCAAGCAGAATGGGTGGAGAACACACTGATAGACACAACTACTAATATAGAGACAACAGGAAAAATGGTTACAACACAAGCCCTTAAAGTTGTAAAGAAGCCAGAGACTTCAGCCAAAAGAAGAAGAGAAGAAGGAGCATACACAACAGAAACAACTTCAAAAACTAAATTCAAACTAATTTATAATAAAAGGCTTAAATTCAGTTCAGTTGCAAAAGAAAAGGTAATTGATATTGAAGATACAAATGAGCCAGAGGTAAATAATGATGAAGCTATAGCGATAGTCAATGAAACTCTTGCAGAGATTAAAAAAGAGAAAAAAACAAGTAAATATGATACTCAAATGATTGAAAAGCCACAAAATATGGAGGCCTCTTCCTCACAAATAGCTGAGGAAAAGGATTTAGATATCAAAGAGAAATATAAGAAAATAAAATAGAAGAATGAGGAGATCAAGACTGAGATATATTCTCAATTCCTTAAGAAAAAACCAGGGAATATAAATAGGCTACTGACAGCCTTTGATTATTCTACAAACAAGATGATTATGTCATTTTTTTAACCAACTAGTTCAGCACCAAAGACAGTGGCAGATTATAAAAACATGGAGTTTGAGGTAGACACTGAAAATGTTCATGAGCTGGACCAAATTGAATTTCATAGACATAGCTCTAAAATGTTATATACAACAGTGGTGACAAAGAAAATGAGTGCTACCAAGTTGCAGAATACTATTCTTAATATGTAGGATCAAATGAAGTTAGATAAGGGATATTTGTATGCAAAGGACCTAAGGATTAAGGCCTTAGAGGATTTAGTTTTACAGGTGGGATATGATCCCTAAAATATTCAAACAACAGAGTTGTTGGTAAAGAAAAAGAATGAGGATATATTAGCTTTGAGGAAACAACTTAAGCCTCCTCAAAGTGAGCATCCACAAACCAAAGAAATCCTTTTCGATCAAACTTAAAAAGAAGAGAGATGAAGCTCATCCTCAAACTAACTGGTCAGATCAAGGAAATGGAATACAAAATGGAATAGCTTGTACAAGAGAAGGGAACTGTGAAACAAACTGACACTTCTATCCTACCTTCAGTTATACCAATGATTACCATAGCAGTGGCTTCCACATTAGAAGAAAAACTAGCACCAAAAGAACCACTAGAAAGTGTGATGCCAATGATTTTAACTACTACTTCAACAACAGATTCTTCTACAACAGAGGTTCAAAAAACAGATGGAGCAGGTCAGATTCTAAAAGCTATGGAGGAATTGTCTTTGAAAAATAATTAAATCAATAGCCTAAAAAAGATGATTGATAATCTTGAAGCTACAAATAAGTTAGCTCTGATAAATACTAAAACCCATGAACAGAAGGCAATCAAACTTGGAGAACAAATCAAGAGCTTACAAAATGAGTTAACTTTCACTGAAAAAATTTCATTTGTAAAAAATCATCTATGGACAAACATAATTGAAGCCATTCACACTCAATGGCCTTCAATTCAAGTTATATATGAGCAGAGAGACTTATTACTAGCAGCTCAAGTAGAAATTCAAAAGACTAAGGATGAGTTAACTAATAAGCCTGCTCAAGCTTTAAAACTCATCACATTCCTAAACAGCAAGAACATAGCAGAATTGGAAGAATTATAGATATTAGACAGAACATAAACCATTTTATAGATTAAAAAGGTGGTAACAAAGAAAAATTTGATGAACAATCTGGAAGAGAAATGTGAATCAATGAACATTTCCATAAGAAAGGTTTTGGAAAAATACACAAATTTGAGACAAAGGGGCCTAAGAGACATCCATGTTTTCAAAGAAAAACTGATGCCCCAGAAGGATTGTGATAAAAAGATAAGGGAATTTATCAAGGAGCATGTCAACAAACCATTACCACAAGGCACTCCCACAGCAAAATTCCTCCTTCAACACTTTGAAGATTTGTTCCTTCTACAACATGAGATTAAACATCTTTTTGTATTCAAGCCCACCTTTGCTAGATACACAGAAGTCGATGAGAATTTCAGGAAGCTAAAGAATGTCAAAATTCCCAATTAAGAATAGTGGAAAACATTTACAGATTTAATGTAACAATGAGAGGTAAAATAGTGAAGAAAATTGGCTTCAAAAAAAATAAAAAATAAACAGCGAAATAAAAGGACAGTCTGCTGATTTTTACTACAAAAGATATATTTTTACAGCAATAAACAGTGGAAATATAAGTCAAGAGTGTATCAACATTAAAGAGCAATGTTAAAGAGTATCAGCTAAGGCAACTCAAATGAAGATATTTTCTAGTAGCCAGTAAGCTGGATAGCTAATCACTCAAAAGATCCTTGTTAGATAAAGTAGTTCTACTTATTTTGGATAAGAGGACAACTTGCTAATTTGTTAAGCAGTTGTCTCTCTTATTTTGTAAATATATTTTCTATTTCCTAAAGATATTCCTAGATTTTTCCTAGGATATTTGTAATAACATTTTGTATAAATACTAAGTATTCAGTGTGGAATAAAATTGTTGGACTTACTATAGAATTTTTGCTAAACATTGGAGGCTATTGTGTGTTTATTTCGAAGTAGCATACTGGACAAAGCTAAACTGGCATCATAATTCAGGATCCCTGTGATAAGCTGATGAGTGAAGTACTCCCTTATTGTCATTGTTTTCTTTTATGAGTTTCATGCAATTCATTATATGTTTGTTTTATCTAAATGTGCAACTAGGAATATTACTACAGGATTAGTCTAGTGCTCCATGTTTTTAACTAGTTACCATTTTAATGTTTTCTGCTGATTTCCAGTGTTAGGAATTCTTGATTTCTCCTACTCCCGTTTGACCCCTGCCTCCTTCTTCCATTTTCCGGATCAAAGGATCCTTCATTTCCCTTTATCCCAATCATACTATTTCACCAAAAAACACTTTCCCAAATCTCTGAGGGTTATCTATCTTGCCATGAATACATTTGTACCGTTTTGGCCTTGACTTCTAGTGCTGCTAGCTAGATTTAGACTCCATAGCCCAATGGAAAAGTTGATTTCTCTCTAGTTTACCTTTAAGTGTTTTTTTCCCACCAAAACCTTTTAAAACAAAAGCAATTGTTCTATCATAACTAGCCTAAAACATAAATAAAAAAGCAAAGATAAATCTTAAAGAGAGAGCCCTCTCTGAACTTTAGGAAAGCTATATCCTAGAGTTCCAAGTAGGTTTGTGGTTACGTCTAGTGTTCTTCGACTAAAAACTCAAATCCCACAACTTAAGAAATTACTATAGTGATAAAATATCCTGTGTAATATTATTTAATGGTCATTGACTAATGGGAATATAGAGAGCTTACTCCATATCTTAATTCGAGTTTATTCTCCTCTCTTCTTTTTTCCTCTTCAATATTTAACATGGTATCAAGGCCCAACCTGCACAAGACTCCTTTAGATCAGTAGAGAGAAAGTGAGTGAAGACAAGGAAGCAATGAGAAGCCTCCATTATTTTATGAAGCAAACTGTGAGGAATCGCACTCCTACCAAGAAGCCAAATGCAAAGTTGTTGAAGGTCAAAGAGAGTTGATTAAAAAAAAAAAAAACTTCATGAACCGCAACTAGAGTAACACACCCAATAAGTTTATTGAGTTTCCTTACTAAAACATTCCATTGCCTCAAAAAAATGTGTTAGCTCATGTCACTTACAATGATGTTTTGGGAATGCCACATCTTAACAAAAAAATGAGCATTACAACAATTTATAAAGAAGGTGCAGAAAAATAGTTTGTGGACTCAAAGGTCAACGTCTTCAAAATTTGTAGCACTACTCTTCATACAGAAAGAGAATTCCATTGGCAGTGTTGTCACTCCTAGAGACAAACACCGAGTTGAGGAGAATGTTCAATGCTTAGGACATCTTAGAGTCTCCTATAGATGGATTATTATTTCTCAATAGTTGAAATATAAAATGATTTAAATCTATTTCAATAATCGAGATACCAACCACATTACAAACATTAACAACATTTTGTTGCCAAGAATTAAAGTTCAACCATGGTGTCCTACACACAGAAAGTGCAACTTCTTTAGTTGTTGTAGTATAGGTGAGGGAAGAGATAAAGAAATGAATCTAGTGCAGAGGGCTAAAAATATAATCTTGTGCACTAAACTTCAACAAAATAATGGGTAGACAAAGAAAATGAAATTAGAAACCATGGAGAGAATTTTAAGGCTTTCAATCTTACATCTATAAGTACCAGTTTCCATAGCATGAGTCTTCCATACAAGATTGAGTTCCAACAACTACAATTACATGATTTCTGAGAGGAAAGAAACACATATGAAAATTAAAAATAGAGAGACGAGCACATACTCCACATATAAATTCTTGGAATCACCAAAAAGCTTCTTAATTAATCTCCTAGAACAACATACATGTCAATACTCCTTAGAACTTGCAAAACTTGCAAATATATTTCAACCTTTAGAATATAAAACTAAACCCTTACAAATGAGTTCATATTCCCTTTATAGGGAGAGTCCTAACAGAAAATAGTTACAAAATATCTCCGAGTGCAACAACTATCCAAAATAATTAGTTGCGTGAGTGTGCCAAATGCATAACTATTCTAATTATTACATAACAACTTGATTCTTCCTTGAAAGTAAAATATTTACATAGTTAATGAAATGGTATAGATATATCATGATTCCAAGTCATAAGAGATATTCATTGCTGGCTTGCTTGATCCTTCAAAGTGGATCCATGCTCCACAATCCATCTTTGCCATGATTTTTGAAGGTTGATAAGTATCGCCAAGTTGGGATGGGAATAAGGTTTGATTTTTGTATGGCTACAGAAGATAGCGTCTCATAACGGTGGCAAAATTTGAGTGGAGATATTGGTAAGTGACTTCAAAACCAACTAATTAGTGTGAGCTTTGACCAAAAAATGCCAATTGGATTCAAGATCAACTTTGCTCAACTTGTTAACCCTTTTTATGAACTCGACCCCCTGTTCAAGCTAATTACTAAGCAAGTCTCCACATATGGCAGGGAATCTTCGGGACAACTACAAATGTGATTTGATTCAAGTAATGAATCATTAATTGATTCCATTAGGGAATTTTATGTCTAAAGTGCATCACTAATGAGATTTTTAATTCACCATATCTGAGCCTTCCATCCCTTAAGGATAATTGATTTATGCATTGCATTGATTTTAGGAAAGTTGGATTTCCTCCCCTCGGTGTTGTCTTTCCATTCTAAAAATTCATTAAGGTCCCTATTAGATTCATTAAAACATGAAATCATTTCCACCAACTCATTAATTATAGAATTCCCTATTCTGCATTGTTCCTGAATCAAATTCAACTTCTCATAGAACAATTAATGTTGTCTCTGTAACCATACATTCAATTCATGGGCCTCCTGCTTGAAATCCTTTACCTTAAGGGTTCCCTCTATAATTTATTTATCTTGTGCTAGGATTCGCAAAGGTGTTTATCCTTAGCCTTAATCGGATCTCCATGTTGAATTTGAAAGGAATTGAACTCTTTTTGTAGGTCTTCCAGTGAAATTTCATTTTGAACTAGTTGGGCTTGTCATTATGCTCCTAGTTTCTCCTCGTTATTGACGAGTTCCTATTCTAGGGAGGCAATATTCTCATTGTTCTCCCTCAAAAACTCTTGAAATTTCAAGGTTTTGTCCATGGTGGCCGAAGCATACACCTGTGAACCGAGTTAATTTTCCAATTTCCTCAGCAGGAGCAATTAAAGTACCTTTCTAAAGGACTTCAAGGGGAGTAGCTTGTGAGTTTTATCCTGGAACTAAGGCCTCATAATCATATATATTTCTTTTCTTCCTCCCTCTCTTCACCACTTCCTTGTGTAAAGGGTTGTAAAAAGTATCAATTAGGGGAACGTATTCAATGTGAAGGAAGAACCAGTTGTTTTTGTTTACTGTTTTTGGGGAGGGACCACTGAGTGGAAAGAAATCCCTTATTGAGTATATATTATGGCATCCTTTAAAGATGTTTTCCCTTGCAAGGGAAGTTGCAGTAAATCTAGTGGAAGTGGGACAGTCTTGCATATTTGAAGGCGAGGAACTGATCTCAAACATGGACTGATAACCCTAGGCCCTCATTCACCCGCTTCAACATTGAATCATAGGAAGATACTTCAATGAATAAGTCATAAAACTTGTTTTATTCTTGGAGGAACCTTCTGATACCAAAGTTTAGGGATACAAGCTTTAGTATTCCATTTGGGTCACAGAGCCTAGTAGGAATAGTGGCTAGATTTAATATCTCAATAGGCTTCAATTCCTTCTCAGAATGGCCATATATGGCCAAAGAGAAGATTCCAAAAGGAAGGGGGAATTGAGGCCACACCTTACTGGAATATTTTCAGGACATGGTAATCCCGTGGCCAATTGTTTAATATGGTACCTCCCTGCACAATATATTTTCTGAGAGGTATAGTGGCAAGACATGTCGGGGTTCTTAAGACTCTAATGTACATGAAATAATATTCACCAAACAAATTTCCAATTGTCCTAAGGTCTTACATAACTTCCCAAGACATTCTAGGGGCTTAGTTCTAAATATGATTTCGTAGATTAGGACCATGAATTTGTGGCAGATTTGATAGAAATGACCAAAATAAATGGTCTCCCATAGGTCCTCGTGATATCTATGAATTGGTGCTGGATCAAAGATGGGCCACTTTCACCCCATGGCTAGAACATCAAGGGAATAGTAGAGGGATTCGATGACGTAGGTCGACATATAAAATGAAGGGATTTTGTTATTTGAGACACCGTGGGAAGAGTGGAAATATAGAACGTTTTTGGATACATTATTTGATAAATAGTGGTCTAATCAAAGATATAATGCTCAGGATCCTCATCAATTAGAGGGTTCCAATCGTCAAAGAATTTAGAGACATTTTGGAATGCATGTAACCTACAAAGCATGGCAACTACATGACCAAAAGGAGAAGCTAGTGAATCATAAGAAGCACTTACCATCTTGATCCATTTTTCACTTTTTCGAGTCACTCCTCTAGTATTTAATTGAATCAGCTAGATCTTCATGCTTTTTACAAAAGTCTTGCACATATTTTTTTCCATAAACGCATTAAGGGTCTAGAAAGTGGTACATCTCCTACAAGACCTTTGCTAAAAGCAAACCAACTATGGTGTCCTTTTGGGTGTGGAACTACCTCTCCATGATACCCACCATTTCAATAACCAATCTAGCTATATTTGTGTATGGAATAATGTGAGGCCTCATTCAAATTCCATTTAAGAAAGAGTTGGCCATGCCCTATGGGGTTGCATCCGAGGTGGGGGTTTCATCATCGATGATGATTTTTCTGATGGTCATATAGGGGCCTTCATCTTCAAAATTCTTGTAAATTTCCTCCCAGGTCAAATTCCATAAATACTTGGTGCATATTGTGTCTAAAAATAGTCTCTCCCGTAGTAAAATTTCATCAATGGTTTCTCTAAATAGGTTGAAGGGTTGCTGCACCCATGATTTTAAATTCCCTTCATTTTATTCCTAATGAGGGTGGTGGAGGATTTCTTGGCAAGAAAAGAAAATAGAACACTATGAGTGCACAAATTTCTTCGCTCTAGTTGGAAGTTAATCAGAGGTAGCTGCAAATAGATGGATTGTAGCATAACAATTTTAAATAAAAAAAATTTAATTACAGTGGTCGGTGCATGGGGATTCCAAGTGGAAATGGGAGGATATGGCGTGAGGGAAAAACATGTGGAGGAACTCGATTGGGGGGGGGGGGGGACAAGGGATGGGGGTGATTTATCAAACAGTCTCGTGCTTATTCTCCATGCTCACCTGATAATGGCCCTTATTGTTGATGTGGTCACCACACTGTCTTGATAGGGGCAGAGTTGGAGGAAAGTCTCAACCCCCCAGAATTAATTGCAACCCTTGATTTGCAAATCATACTTGATTGGCTCTGACTTTCTAGAGGAAAGCACTGGCTTAACTGTTGAACTCTTTCACCCACCAAATATTATTTTGGGTGAGGTTGCTTTGAGATGGATGATGAACTGCTCCATAGGTGGTCGTTATTTAATCATTTGGATTGAAAAATGGGGGAAGGCCCACTTCCACTTGGTGAATCCTCCATGATTAAAATGGGGCAGCTTTTTGTTGAGCTAGAACCTGGATGTCATGCCATTCTATTCCCTTGATCCCTGGAAGTGTGAATCCTTTTGAAATATAATCTGAAATTATTGTGGGGTTCTGACCCTACAGGTTACATTGTCAGGATGAAGTCATGTTGACGTCAACCAAGCCACATGTCAACCTCATATTAATCCATGTTTCATTCATATTTATGTCCTTTGGGTACCTGAAAACTTCAAAACTTCCTCGCATATGTCCACCTCCCAGTGGGTGGTTGATGATGTCACTTTTTCCAAATGATATGTTAGCACTTGTCTCGATAGAGGAGAGAGAGTAGGGTCCCTGGTATTTTTTTGTGCCAGATATTTATTTGCAAATAGTTCGATCCTCGCACCTTTGAAAATTGATTTAACAAAAAGATATAAGGTTTTGGGGTCACAGGGTCTAGGTATTGAATCTCTATTATGGGGTTCCATCAGTATACGACCCCAACTCCAAGAGTTAATGTATCCCTAGTCCCTAGTCACCAGACCTTTTTGAAATTGATTTTATAACGATTCACGAGATTCCAGGGTTGTACGGTCTCTGAGATTTTGACCTTTGTGGGCCCAACTTTGACTTCCCTTATCTCTTGATACAACAACAAATTTCAGACTTCCTTATAACATTGGAAATATTTTCTAGAACACTTTATGATTGAGTGGGTCTGGTATTGTCTTTGAGCTCATCTCTTGCTTTGAAAATGCCCCCAAACTCTATTTACACCTCAACCCCTTAGTTATATGAAGCTTATGAGATCAAAAACAGGAGGGTACAACATCAAATCCAACTGGGGATAGTGTCTTGCTGGCAAGACACTGAGAACCTATAGACTAGTAGCCTTTTGTTTGGCATGTAGTCAAATATATATTTATATATATACAAAACTGAAAATAAAAAAAAAACACTTTGGTATTTACAATGGCTCACTTGTATTTACAATGGAAATGGATACTTGCATTTAGTACTGAAAGTGGTGCTTTAGGTACTGCCAATAAAAAGGAAACGCAAACACTTCACCATAGATTTTATTCTAGTAGGAATGTGTTGTTACCTTTGCATTTAGCTATCTCAAATGGCTCGAACCACAAATGATCAAATTTTCCATGATCTCCCTTGACTTCTCTCCTAGCATCCCATCTAAGCACAAGGTCTCCTGGCCAGAAAATTCTATCTTTTTTCCTTTCTGTGAAACATATCCTTTGTCTTATGCTAGTATTTGAGAAATTTCTTAGTCACCTGTTCTTTTCTCTCCTTAAATTCAACCAACTCGTTTATCCTCCTGGCCAATGGATTGGGCTCCTCCTTTGAATCTTGAATTATCTTAGCAACTGGCATAACCAATCAAATAGGGAAAAGTGCAACAATACCATATACTAATTCAAATGGTGATTTCCTAGTGTATCTCTTTTTTGTGACTCTGTTTTCCCAAACGAAAAATTTAAGCTAGGAGTCCCAATTTTTCTTATTCTCTGCAATAGTTTTCTTTAAAATTCTCACCAAAGTCTTCTTTGATGACTCTACCAACCCATCTCCCCATGGATAATAGGTGGTAGAGTGACCAAGTATAACATTATACTTCTGGCAGAAATCAATGAGTCTTGAAAATTTAAACACGTAGGCATTATCAATCACTATCTTCTTCGGACATCCAAATTTGGAAAAAAATATTGTCTTCTAGAAACTTTATGACTACCGTATCAGTTAGATTTCGAGTAGGAATGGCCTCCACCAACTTTTTAAAATAGTGAGTATCTACCAAAATCTATTTATGTTACCCACTAGAAGGCAGGTGAATCTCTTATAAAATTCAATCCCCACTGCCTGAAAGGTTCCTCCATAAAAACTGGGATCAAAGACAATGGAGCTATTTTTTCTTCTCGAAAGAAATCTGGCATTCCTTGCTATGTTTCACCATCTCATAAAAATAAGAAAATAAGTTAAAGTAGTAGAAACCAACCTTCAATATTTTATGAGTTGTAATATTTGAACCATAATGAACTCCAGAAGCACAACCATGTATTCAATAATCATCTTAGGAATTTCATATTTAGTTAAGCACAACAATAATATACCAATAGGATCCTTCCAATAGATCTCACCATATGTGATTACATAATTTTTGGCTTTCATTCTGAGAGCCCTATATTTTTCTCTGTCAATACTAGCTCGGAAACAAAGAAACAATAGATAATGGACAATACTTTTGTGCTAATATTAGCAAAGGTATTTATAAGAAATTTTGTTATCTTTTTCACTAAACTGGTTCGCCTTGCTTACTATATTTTTTCCTGTCATAAGATATTAGCCAAACCCTGCCCCTTTATTAGTTTAGTTGGCTTGATATATATGCCATACTTCGGAATCTTGGCTCTCCACTTGCCCCTTTTTCCTTCGCTATCTGCTTGTGTGAGAATTTCTTTCACAACTACCATAGGAAAATATGCAATGATTTTTTACTACAAAACATAGGTCTTGAAAGATTTTATGGCCTTACCCAAAGCATAGGACTGTTTTTCAAAGATATCATACTTCAATTCTACATCCCTCAATACTTGGCTAAAAAATGCCATTGGTTGTTCTTTTTCTTCTTCACCATTTTGCAATAGGATAGTTGCAACAGTGTTAGGGAACACAAAAGAAAAGGTAAGAAATGGCTTCTTGTAATCAGGGCTAGCCAAGACCAGAGCCTCTCCAAAGGCTTTCTTAGTTATGGAAAAATACTCTCTTTCCTCTATGGTCCATTTGACCTCTTTTTTCTTTTTCAGCATGTCTGTAATCTCCCTCACAATCTCAACATTATTGGGTACACACCTCCCCAAAACTTTTGTCCTCCCTAAGAAGACCTATATCTTCTTTTTATTTCTTAGCAAGGGGAAGGTACTGATTGATTCTTCCCTCTCGGGGTCAATTCTCACTCCCTCCCTTGAGACTATATGCCCTAACAACTTGCCTTGTTTAAGATAAAATTGAGACTTCTTTGGATTCAAGGACAAACCATACTATTGAAGAGATCTCCGGATTATCCACAGTGGTATAGAATGTTCATCGACGTTTCGAATCCCAACGGGGATCCATCTTCAGGACAAGTTCTTGAATGAAGTATTGAAAGAAACATTAGATCGTGGATTATTAGTGAAAAGAGAAAATAAAAGTAAAAGGAGCTGACAAGAACTAATAAATAAAACAATTCATTTTAAATTAATAAATTATTTCTATGTAATAACTTTATTTAATGTTTGAGAAAATAAATAATAATTTACTAAGTGATAATATTTAATTATTAATAATATTTATTATTAATAATTGGAATTATTTAATTAGAATTATTACTATCTTGTTGCTTAAATAAATTCTATATTGAGTTGATTGGGAGTTAATAAATTATTATTATTAATTAATAATTAATTAATAAAACATAATAATAATTAATAATAATAAAAATAATAATAATAATAATTAGAATTAATAAATAAATTTGTGTGTTTATATAGATAAATATTTTTTTTTAATTATTTAATCTATTAATTAATTTCAGACTTTTAGTACTTATTAGTAATTAAGAATATTTTAATATATCGTCACATTAATTGCAATAACCCTAGTTATTTTAATTTAATTATTAATTAAAATAAGATTTTTTATTTACTAATTTAATTATTAATAAAATTAATATTTATAAGTTAATAAAATTAATAAAAAATAAAAATAAGATAATTATTTACTAATTAATATTAATATTTAGTTACCCTCTATATATATATATAATTGTTTATTTTTATTTTTATTTTATTAGGATAAGAAAATTAATTTTTAATCAAATAATTATGAGTTATTAATAAATATATAATATATCAATAAATATTAATCAATTTTTTAAAACATTAGATACTAATAATAATTATTAAATAATTAAATTTTATTAATTGTAAATAAAAATTAATTAATAGTGATCATTATTAAAAGTAAATAATTTATTCATTTTAAAGAAAATAGTATTTATGCTAGATCTAGAAATTCCAAAACCCTAGAATTTAAAGGATTTAAAAATATATATATAACGAGGGGAGAGAAACAAACCTGAGATATTATACCTGGGAGGATGAGGAACTATAGGAACAAATTTGTCACATTAGAGGCCACCAAATGTCACTAATCTCACTTCCTCCATTCATCTTGAGATTATGAGGATGTTTTATAATCACAAGTGCCTCTCTAATTTTCCTTCTTCGATAGTGTCCCTCTCTAGTGATGATTTTGGTATCCTCTAGATGTATATGATGTTTAGTTTTATGCAAGGGCTGAGGTGTGAGATCTCTCATTATTAATATCAGCTATGTGTTATTTTAGTCTTCTTTGCAACCAATGCTCGGTTTCCCCAATATAACGTTTCCCACACGAACAGTGAATCTTGTAAACTCCTTTAAGTTGTTGGTGACTTATGATATCTTTAATTGACCACATTCTTTGTCTTATTGTTCCTATTGTTGAAAATTGTGTGAATATGTCCTTCCTCCCAAGAACCCTAGCAATTTTATCAATAACACCATAAATGTTTGTTAGAAAAACCCTACCACAATTTTCCTAAGGTCCCTAGTGCTTCTGCAAAAGGACTGAACCCTCAACTCTTTTTACAAAATTTCTGATATCTTTCTCTTTATATCCTATTACCCTAAATATAAACGTCAAGTCATTGATTTCCTCCTTCATGTGATCTGTATCAGATATCATAAGGGTTCTCACAACAAGAGTATTAAGGGGACCAAAATTTTGAGTTGGATGATGGTAAGATTCAGCATTAAGGTAGGTGTAAATAAGCATTTTCTTTCTAAAAAATTGATGCCCTAATGTTCCATCATCCTTACTGGTAACAAGGAAATATAAAAAAAGGAATGCTCCTGTTTTCTTCAACCTCCATAGTAAACATAATTTATGAGGAAATGGAGTTAAGGTTATTAAAAAATCTCTCAAGAGTTTCCTTTCCATGAGTCCAATTTATGTTGGTGTCATCTACAAATCTCTTCCACCAAGCCGATTTTAAGGGAGAGGAGGCAAGGGCCTTCTTCTCAAAGTGCTCCATATATAAGTTGGAAAAAATAGGTGAGAGTGGTGATCCCATTGCGACACTAGATACCTGCTCATAGTATCCTCCTTGGAAGCTGAAAAAAGTGGATCATAAACAAATCTCTGCAAGCTTAGATGTTTCTGGATCAGTATATTCTTTAATAACCTAAACCCCCTCATCTAATGGAGTCGTGGTAAATAATGACACTATATCAAAACTTAGCAAAATATAGTTCTCCTACAACCTCTCATCTTTACTAAGTTTAACGAAATCATTAGAGTCCTTTATGTATGAGTCATCCTTTCCAACAAGGGCTTAAGAATGTTGGCAACATATTTTCTAATTCATCGGCGGGGGAATCCTATAGTATTAACTATCGGTCTAAGGGGAACACCCTCTTTGTGAACCTTGGGTAATCCATAAATTCTTGGAATGATCTCACAGGAAGGGGTCAACTTCTTTTTTATCTCATCACCCAGACCAAAATTCATGATTATCTTCTTGACTTCTACTAAAACCATGGGCATGGGGTTGGAATTAAGTTTCTTATAGCTACTACAATGTAGGTCTTCATTCATTTTTCTTATATAGTAATCCTTATCTAAAACAACAATAGCCCCTCCCTTGTCCGCTTTTAGGATCACAATTCTGTCATTATTGTGAAGGGTTCTAAGAGTAGAAAGCTCGTATTTTCTTATATTACTCCTAGGGGCTCTCACTTTCCTCAATATAAGGGATCATTATTGTCTTAATGCTTCTTTTTCATCCAAGGCTACACTTTGAATCCCTTCCTCGATGCTACAAATAATTCTCTATTTTGGAATGTCTTTGGGGCCAAATAAAAATACTAAACCCTTGCTAAGGATCCTAATAGTTTCTTAAGTTAACTCCGCAAATGATAAGTTAAAAATATTCTTATTTTTGGGTCCAATGTAGTTATGGCACAAATCCTTATTTGCACCATCATTTAAGCGATCATCTGTAAGGTTGTTATCCATAAAACCTTGGTAACTCTCTTGCTTGTTGCCTATGGTGCTAGCTAAATTCTAAGAGAATAATAAATCTCTTGAAACATTCTTATTTCGGGGTTTATTTTGGATATGGCCCAAATCCTTCTCTCAATTCAAGCGCACATCAATATGGTGTCTATCACTACAACAACGGCTATTATCCCTATAAATTTGGTTGATCTCATTAACATGAAGCTTGTTGCCTATGGGGCTAGTTAAAATAAAATAATCTTCGAACACCCAGTTACCACCATGTGAGTAATTTCTACCACTCCTATCATACAGACTGTTATTAATGTTATCAACAATACAAAAACTCCTTCACTTATCTTCTAAGGGTCGATTAGGGTTAATACATAGTCTTCCAGCTAATTTCGAATGATCCGACATACTTTATACACTTCTGGTAAGTGCTAAGTTGGCTTGAGATTTAGATATTATTGACGTCCTACTGATCTCTTCGCAGAAATTAAAAAAATTCACAAATACACCGACTGTATCTGAATCACTAATTCCTTTACGATATAGCATTGTTGTAGCAACTAAATTCAAACTGCCCTTGCAATCACGTCTACTCATAATCTCAGAAAATGATATCAACCTTATTGAGGAAGCACACTCTCTGAGCATAAGAAACTCTTTATCATTGTAATTAATCGGCTTCCTCCTCCTCGAGTCAACAACCATACCTATTGTGTTCATGCTTCCATGTGAGTTAATTGATGCTCCTTTTCCTGAAATATTAACAGATTCCTTGTTGACAGGGCTATTAACCGAAATGAATTCTGAACTGTCTAAACTACCTGTAACCTCTATAATTTAATTCGGAATATAATTTCTAGAACAACCAGAGGTTTCTATTAGTATAGATTTCCTTCTGTCAGAGGTACTACCCAAAAAAAATTCTACACTACTTGGAACATTCTTCACGCGATCCAAAATTGAAACTTATTTCCATTGCAACCAACAACATCCATTACTCTGGATTACGATGAGCTATCGATGTTTATCACTCCTCGAGAGTTAATTATGAGTGCTGGCACCTCAGAGAAACCAGCAAATTCCACCATCAATCTGGACTACGTATACCCTTCAGATGACTGAGTATACCTATCGGATTCCTAGTTTTCATCCGTGCCAGAGAACCGACTCTCACACAGAGCATTTCTCCTGATTTTTTCAAGCTTTGTAGCTTTTCTATCGAGAGCCACTTGACCCTCTTTCTGAGCCTTGATAACGGCTCTTTCATTTATAGTTCTACATAATTCAGAATCAATTGAATTAGCCAATTTTAAATTCATAAATAGAGAAGAGAACCCGTGTTTATCCAAAAAAACACATGTCCTTCTGATTTCCCCATGAATTAAGTTAAAACTAGTTTTTAAAAAATATCTTTTGTATCTTCGAAGGTGAAAAATAGGTTTAATACGAGCGAAAGGAGAAAATTTATTCCTACTTTCGCTCGTATTAAACCTATTTTTCACCTTCGCAGATACAACAAATATTTTTGAAAACTTATTTGTAACCTAATTTGTGGGGAAATTAACAGGATGTGTGCTATTTTGGATAAACTTGGGTGCTCTTCTCTATATATGAATTTAAAATTGGCTAAATAAATTGATTCTGAATTATGGAAAACTATAGATGCAAGAGACACTCTCAAGGCTCAGAAAGAGGGTCAGGTGCGTCACGATAGATAAGATAGAAAGGTTTAAAAAATCAGGAGAAATGCTCTGAGTTAGAGCAGGTTGTCTGGCGCAGATGAAAACCAGTTATCAGATGGGTATACAAAACCATATGAAGTGTATAGACAGTCCATATTGACGATGGCAGCTCCTACTTTTTATGAGGTGAAAGCGATCATAATTAAATTTCCAGGAGTGATAATCATCGATAGCTCATCGTAGTTCAGTTTAATGGATGTTGTTGGTTTCTTTGGTAGTAGAGTTTAATTTTTGGATCACGTGAAGAAGGTTCCAGGTAGTGTAGAATTCGTTTTGGGTAATAACTCTGAAAGAAGGAAATCCAAATTAATAGAAACCTCTGGTTGTTCTAGAAATTTGATTTTGAATTACATTGTGGAGGTTCCAGGTAGTTTAGATAGCTCTGAATTCATTTAATTTTATAGCCATGTCATTAAGGAATATGTTAAGATTCCAGGAAAATGAGCATTGAATAACTCGTATGGAAGTGTGAACACAACAAGTACGGTTGTTGATCGGATGAGGAGGAAGTCGATTACTTACAATGATAAAGAGTTTCTTATTCTCATATAGTGTGCTTCCTTAACAAGGTTTCTATCATTTCATGAGATTATGAGTAGTTGTGACTGAAAGGGCAGTTTGAATTCAGTCGCTACAACAACGCCATATAGTAAATGCATTAGAAATTTAGATACAACTGGCATATCTGTGAATGTTTTTAATCTCTTCGAAGAGGTCAATAGGAAATTAATAATACCTAGATCTCAAGCCATCTCAGTACTAACTAGGCATAAATCAAGTGTGTCGGATCATTCAGAATTAGCTGGAAAAATATGTATTAACCATGATCGACCATTAGAAGATATATCAAGGAGTTGTTGTAATGTTGATAACATCAATATTAGTCTGGATGATAGGAGTGGTAGAAATTATTCACATGGTGGTAACTCGGTCTTGGAAGATTATTTGATTTTAACCAGGCCCGTATGCAGCAAGCGTCCTGGTAATGAGATCAACCGAAGTTGTAGGGACAGTAGTTGTTGTTGTATTTATAGGCACCATATTGGTGCGCACTTGAATGAACAAAAGGATTTGGGCCATAGCTACAATGGACCCCAAAATAAGAATGTTTCAGGATATTTTTTGTTCTCTCAACAGTTAGCAAGCGTCATAGGCATCAAGGAAGAGAGTTGTCAAGGTTCTATGGATAAAAACCTTATAGATGATTTGTTAAATGATGGTGAAAATTAGGATTAGTGCCATAACCACATAGGACCCAAAAAAAAAAAAGGTTTTAAACTTATCTTCTGTGGAGTTAAGTCAATAAACTATTAGGATTATCAACAAGGGTTTAGGATTTGTTGTTTCCCATAAAAAATTCCAAAAGAGATCATTATTTCGAGCATTGAGGAAGGGATTCAAAGTTTAGTCTTGGATGAAAAAGAAGCATTAAGACAAGAATTCTCCCTTATATTGAGGAAAGTGAGAGCCCCTAGGAGTAATATAAGAAAATACGAACTTACTACTCTTAGAACCCTTTGCAATAATGAAAGAATTGTGGTCCTAAAAGCGAACAAGGGAGGGGTTGTTTTTGTTTTAGATAAGGATGATTATATAAGAAAAAATAATGAGTAGCTATAAGAAACTTAATTCCAACCCCATGCCTATGGTTTTAGGATAAGTCAACAAGGAAATCAGGAATTATGGTCTACATGATAAGATAAAAGTCGAACCTTTCCTGTGAGGTCATTCCAAGAATTTATGGATTACTCAAGATTCACAAAGAGGGTGTTCCCCTTACACCGATAGTTAATACCATAGGATATACCACCTATGAATTGGAAAAATATGTTGCCAAGACTCTTAAGCTCGTTGTTGGAAATACTAACTCATACATAAAGGAATATAGTGATTTCCTTAAACTTATTAAAGATGAGAGGGTGGAGGAGAATGACATTTTGGTAATTTTTGATGTAGTGCCATTATTACCAAGATTCCATTAGATGAATTTAATAATCTAGAAACAACTAAGCTTCCAGAGATTTGTTTATGATCCACTTTTTTCAGCTTCCAAGGATCATAATATGAGAATGTATCTAGTGTCACAATGGGATCATCACCCTCACCTATTGTTGCCAACTTATATATGGATCACTTTGAGAAGAAGGCCCTTGGCTCCTCTCTCATAAAATGAGCTTGGTGGAAGAGATTTGTAGATGACACCAACATAAACTGGACTCATGGGAAAGAAAATTTTGAGATATTTTTTAATCACCTTAACCCCTTTTCCTCAGATATTAAGTCTAATATGGAGGTTGAAGAAAACATGGGCATTCCTTTTTTAGATATATTTGTTACCAGGAAGGATGATGGAACATTAGGGCATCATGTTTTTAGAAAGAAAACTCATACTAATAGCTACATTCATGCTCAGTCTTACCATCATTCGACTCAAAAGTTTGGTGTCCTTAATACTCTTCCTGTGAGAGCCTTGAGGATATCGGATGCAGAGCAGCTTGTGGAGGAAATAAATCACTTGAAGTCTATATTTAGAGGTATAGGATATAAAGAGAAAGATATCAGAAAAGCAATAAAAAGAGTTGAGGTTTTGGCCATTTCCCAGAAGAACCAGGACCTCAGGAAAATTATGGTAGGGTTTTTTCTTCCATACATCTAGGGTGTTACTGATAAAATCACTAGGGTTCTTGTATTCGCGCAATTTTGAGTAGCGGGAAAAATAAGACAAAGATCATGGTTAGTTAAAGATAGTATAAGTCACAAACAACTTAAAGGAGTTTACAAGATTGATTGTTCATGTGGGAAAAGTTATATTGGGGAAACCAGGCATTCTCTGCAAAGAAGACTAAAAGAACACATAGCCGATATTAAGAATGAGAGATCTCGCACCTCAGCCTTCGTAGAACACTCCTTGAAAACTAAACATCATATGCGTCTAGAGGATGCCAGAATCATCGCTAGAGAGGAACACTATCGAAGAAGGAAAATTAAAGAGGCATTTGATATTATAAAACATCCTCATAATCTCAACATGGATGGAGGATGTGAAATCAACGCTAGTTGGCGGTCTCTAATGCGACAAATTTTTTCCTCCAGTTTGTCATCCTCCTAGGTATAGTATCTTAGGTTTGTTTCTCTCGCCTCATCATATTATTAAATTGTTGTTTTCTTTAAAATGATTAAATTGTTTACTTTTAATAACTATTCCTATTAATTAACTTTCATTTACAATTAATAAAAATTAATTAACTAATAGTTATCATTAGTATATAGTGTTTTAAAAAATTAATCAGTATCTATTGGTATATTATAGATTTATTAATAACTAATAATTATTTGATTAAAAATTAATTTTCTTATCCTAATAAAATAAAAATAAAAATAAATAATTATTTTAAAAATTATTAATATTTATTTATTCCTTTGGGTAGATAGGTATTAATATTAATTAGTTAATAATAATTTTATTTTTATTTTTTATTAATTTTATTAACTCTATTAATCTTAATTTTATTAATAATTAAATTAATAAATAAATAAACTTATTTTAAATAATAATTAAATTAAAATAACTAGTGTTATTGCAATTAATGTGATGATATTTAAAATATTCTTAACTACTAATAAGTACTAAAGATTTGAAATTAACTAATATATTAAATAATTAAAAATAAATATTTATTTATATAAACACACAAATTTATTTATTAATTTTAATAATTATTATTAAGTTTTATTAATTAATAATAATAATTCATTAATTCCTAATAAACTCAATATAAAGCTTATTTAATCTAATTATTAATAATAAATATTATTACTTAGTAAATTATTATTAATTGTCTCAAACAATTAAATAAAATAATTAAATACAACTATTACTTAGAAATAATTTATTAATGTAAAATGAATTGTTTTATTTATAAGAGAAAAAATATTAAATATTAAATATTAATTGTTTTATTTATTAGTTCTTCTCGGCTCTTTTTATTTTTATTTTCTCTTTTCACTATTAATCCATGACCTAATCCTTCTTTCAATCCTTCATTCAATAACATGTCCTGAAGATGGATCCCCACTGGGATTCAAAACGTTGATGAATGTTCTATAAAACTGTGGATAATCGAGAGAGCTCTTCATATTGATAACCATAGGAACCTGAAAACGATAAACCATACTTCCTGCATTTCTCAAAGGTATGTTGTAAATGCTACAAATGTTCTTCATAAAAATTTGAGAACAAAGTTATGTAATCTAAGTATATCACCACAAATTTATCCTTCTCCCCAACAAATGCTATGCCCATTTCCCTTTGAAAAGTAGCTCCAAGATTCATGAGACTCAAGGGCATTCATGAATAAATGAATTTTCCCCAATGAGTGGTGAAGGTTGTCTTATTTTGATCTTCAAGATGTACAACAATATGGTTGTCCCCAAATAACCCATCAATCATGGAGAGTCCTGACGACCCCACCTCGTTCTACAAAATATAATCCATTTTGGGTAGGGGGAAATTATCCTTTAGGGAGGCCCTGATCAGATTTCTGAAATCCAAACATAATCCGATCTCTCCACTCTTATTTCTGGCAGGGACCAGATTAGCCACCCAATTTAATATCTCAAGGGTACAATGATTTTAGTTTGCAGCATTTTCCTGATTTCTTTCTCTATCAAGGGGAAAAGCAGGGGATTTATCTATCAGAGCTTATGTTTGTGAGGTTTAATTTCTGACTTCAAGGGGATCTTATGTTGAATGATATTGATATCATAAGTCTTCAAGTAATCATAATACTAGGCTAAAATATCTGCATATTTTTTGAACAGGTCAAGGTACTTTCTGTTGTATCTCTATGGAATCCCTTTGGAAAAATTAATTATTCTATGTTGTTTCTTTGTGTACTTATTACGGTCCTCTATATCCTCTTTAGACTCGTTGGCTGGTTTGGAAACCACATCATTAACATTAAACAATCTTTCCAATGGAACCAAAACCTTTGGGATAATGTTTCCGTGCAATTGAAATTTCTTTTGTCCAACCACAGATTCCTCCCAAGACACTTGTTGTTCAACTACTTCAATTTCCTCAATATCTTCAACCTTTTGGTTTATTTCAACATTAAAAGACTCCCCAATTACCTCCATAAATGTTTTAATTTTATCTTCATCTTGAAACAATTACCAATATTATACATTGTTACACACTGAGGGTCTATTCCTAACTTCCACTTCGTACCTTAGCAGGTGATTTTGTGGGGGTCTGAAAGAGTTCGATATTGTTTCCAAGGAATCTACCATTCTAATTTGTTCCCTAGGAAGAAATTGAATATTAAATGTCGGAACGAAATTTAATTTTAGATACCACATATAATTTATGTAAGATTTTAGCCTGGGATTCTTGGTTTGGCACTAATTCTTAATCTGTTTCACAATCAACCTAGAATCTCCAAAAACTATCAAACGTTTAATATTCAAATATTTTGCAGCTTGTAGGCCTAACACCAATGCTTCATACCCAACAATGTTATTTGTAGTGTCAAATTCCAACTTTTATGAAATATGAATGAGGTTACCTTCAAAGGATTTCATTGATACTCCTACTTGATTCCCTTCCTTGGAGCAGGCCCCATGAAAGTACAAATTCCACACAAAACCAACCTTTATTTGCTTATGATTGGAATTTGAGGGAATTTCCACTTAGGTATCCTCCATAACTTGATCATCCATTTCTAGTAGAAAGCATGAAAGGTATTTTTTTTTACCATACACTAGATAATTGTTGGAATTATCTTCTCTGGTGACAATTGTTACAAACTTGAATTCTCTGTACAACCCATACTCTTCTCCACCAAATACTGGAATAGTGGCATATGTAAGGTCTAGTTTGATAGAACCTCCAATATTCATTCCCCGAGATCTGGAGAGGAGCATACCAACTCTTGTAGGAATTTGTATAACCATAATATTCATTACCATGCTCTTCACACGAATCTGGGCTAGATTGATTACAAAACCCATGGTCATTCCAAGGCATCTGAATCTTTTTTAATAGAAAGGAATAAAATTCCTTATATGGTTTCATTAGTTATAGGACTATTTGTACCATAACAGTCAAGGGCATAGGATTATGAGAGGATCCTAAATCAAGCATGCAATTATGCAACATAAATCATGGATTACTAATGTAACATAAAATGGGGGAGTGGAAGTGTCCTTCTCCTCCATATGGGGGACTACATGCCCTTCTTACTATAGATTTATATTGTCTTTTGATGAGGTGACATGAGACACATCCATAAACTCAAAATATTGTTTTTTATAACTACGTCATTTTAGTAATTCAATCAGGGGAATGGATATCTTGAATTTCCTGTAACTCTTTTTGCAAACTGAAAACAAAGGGATTCCTATCCACCTTCAGTGACTCAATTGACTACTTTCTTTCATGATGTATTAGCTTTGTTTGCACTAGTATTTTCTTTGTGTTCGTAGATGCATAATTAGAATTGGTGGGGTGGGAGGTTTTTCCTTTGGTTGGTCTATCGAGGTTGATAGGTTTTTTCCTTTTATTAGTTGGCTTTGGAGGGATAGGTTAGATAGTTTCTTCACCTTGATCTTGTGTCCGAGATATTTTCTAGATCTCAAATCATATATCTTATGCAATTTTTATTGCATGAAATCAAAAACCTACTTGTAATAGGAATTTTATCTCTTCTTCATCCAAAGATACATTCTGATCATCCTCCTCTCCTCCCGGTGCTTCTATTTCATTTTCTTCTTCTTCTGAGAGATTAGATTATTGATTCCCCTGAACCTTGAAAACATCTTAAATACATTATTCAATATCATATTATAAATATAGGGGAGGTTTTATTTGATATGGCTTGTTCTTTTCCCCTTCTCCTATCACCATGTTCTCCTTTTCCTTTAAACCTCCCTATAGATGAAATTTTTTCTTAAAATGCCAGAGAATCATCCTAGATCTGGTCTAGTGTGTCAGATTTCCTCTCTATGAGGGTAAACCCAAAATCTGATTCAAAAGCTCCAGTAAACACCACCTTAGCTATTTTTTTTGGAGGTTTAATATCGGTAGGAAAGTTGTTATACAACTTAAATATTTTTATGAACTTTATGACATTTTAACTTTGCCTTTTCTTTATTGCATTAAACTCAGTTAATACATGCACATGGTCTTCATTCTCTCCCAATTTCTATTAAAAAGTGTTCTCCAATTCCTCCCAACTATTAATTGAGTTATTCCATAATATTTTAAACCATTTTCTAGCCTCTCCATCTAAGGACTTGAAATCTAGTCTCAGGACTATATCGAAGTGTCTTACATTCAAGTTTTCAAGAAATTGATAGAATATCTCGATGTGTTTTTGGTTTTTGAAATTTTCTTCCCCAGTGAATTTAGGAAGGAGCTTAAGATAGTCCCAGGGCATTACGTTCAAAGGTTGTTGTAGATTAAGTGGAGCATATATAGAGACTAAAAATACAGGGACAACGATATTTTGCAGAGGGGGTTGAAAAACATTTGTTGTAGGGCTTGGCTCAGAGGTTCAGTGAATGACACTAGAGAATATTTGTTTGTGCTATTTGATAATATAGTGACGTAATCAAATATATACCACTTATAATCTTCATCAATTAGAAGTTCTCAATCGTCGGGTAATTGAAAGACATTTGGGAATGCATGTAACATGCATAGCATGGCAGCTACCTGATCAAAAGGAGAAGCTAGTGAATCTAAGAAGTACTTACCATATTGCTCTTTTTTGTGCTTGTTCAAGTCACTCCTCTAGTATTTAATTGAATTAGCTACATATTCGTGCTTTTTACAAAATTCCTCCACATACTTTTTCCCATAGACGCATTAAGGGCCTAGCAAGTGGTACATCTCGTGCAAGGCCTTTGCTGAAAGCTAACCAATTATGGTGTCCTTTTGGGTGTGGAACTACCTATTCGTGATATCCACCATTTCAATAACCCATGTAGCCCTGTTTGTGTAGGGGAGAATGCGATACCTCATTACAATTCCATTCAAGAAATAATTGGCCACGTCCTGTGGGGTTACTTCTGAGGTGGGGGTTTCATCGTCAATGACGATTGTTCTGACAGTCACCTAGGGGCCTTCATCTTCAAAATACTTGTAAATTTCCTCCCAGGACAAATTCCCTGAATCCCTAGTGCATTCTGTATCTAAAAATAGTCTCACCCGTAGTAAACTTTCATCAATGGTTTCTTTAAATGGGCCAAAGGGTTGCTGCACCAATGCTTTCAACTTCCCCTTGGCTTTCTTCATTTCTTCTTGATGAGGGTGGTGGAGGATTTCTTGGAAAGCAGAAGGAATATAACACTATGAGTGCACAAATTTATTCACTGTAGTTGTAAGTTAATCAAAGGCAGCTACAAAGAGATGGAATGGCTTGTGGCATAACAATTTTAAATAGAAAATTTTGAATTACAACGGACAGTGGGTGGGATTTCAATAGGAAAAGGGAGGATATGGCATGAGGGAAAAACATGTGGAGGAATGCAATCGGGGGAGGATAAGGGATGGGGGTGATGTATCAAACAATCTCGTGCTTACATTCCATGCTCTCCTAATAATTTCCCTTCTTGATGATGTGGTCACTAGGCTGACCTGGTAGGGGCAGAATTGGAGGCAAGAATCAACCCCCCAAAATTAATTGAAACAATTGATTTTTGAATGTTACTTGATTGACTCTGAATTTTCGGGGGGAAGCACTGGCTTAAATGCTGCAATTTTTTACCCGCCAAAGCTTATTTCTGGTGAAGTTTCTTCGAGATGGATGATGATCAGCTCCATCAGTGGCTTCTACTAAATCATTTGCATTGAGAAATGGGGGAATTCCCACTACCACTTGGTGACTCCTCCATGTCGAAAATGTCACTGCTTACTATTGAGATAGAACTTGGATGCCATTCCACTCTAGTCCCCTAGTCCCTGGAAGCATGAATCCTTTGAAATATAGCTTGAAATTGTTATGGGTTTCCGACCCATGTGCCAACCTCATATTAATCCATGTTTCATCCATATTTAGGTCCTTCGTGTACCTGAAAACTTTAAAACGTCCTGCCATGTGTCCACCTCCTAGTGGGTGGTTTCTGATGTCACATTTTCCAAATGATATATTGGCACTTATCTGGGTAGAGGAGAGAGATGAGGGTCCCTGGCCTTTTTTTGTGATAGTATTTATTTGAAAATGGTTCGATCCTAACACCTTTGAAAATTGATTTAAAAAAATGTTACGTGGTTCTAGGGTCATGAGGTTTAGGCATCCAATATTTGTTACAGGGTTACATCAATAGACAACCCCAACTCCAATTTAAATGGATCCCTGGTCCCTAGTCCTCGAATATTTTTTGAAATCTACTTTATAATGAGTCATGAGATTCTGAGGTTGTATGGTCTTTCATATTTTGACCTTTATGGGCCCAAATTTGACTTCCCTTATCTGTTGATACAAAAGGACAATTTTAAAATTCCTTATACTGTTGGAAATATTTTCTAGAACACTTTATGATTGAGTGGGTCCGGTATGGTCTTTGAGCTCATCTCTTATTCTGAAAATGGCCCCAAAATATAATATTCTTTGCACCTAAACCCCTTAGTTATATGAAACTTAAGAGAACAAAAACAGGAGGGTACAACATCGACTCCAACTGGGGAAAATGTCTTGCTGGAAAGACACTGAGAAAATGCAAACTAGTAGCCTTTTGTTGGGAATGGAGTCAAATATATATATATATATATATATATATATATATATATATATATATATATATATATATATATATATATATATATATATATATATATATATATAGACACACACACACACACACACACACAAAACTAAAAAGAAAAAAAAAACTTTGATATTTACAATGGCTCACTCGTATTACAATGGAAATGGATACCTAACTTTAGTACTAAAAGTGGTGCTTGAGGTACTACCAATATAAAGGAAACTCAAACAATTCACCATAGAGTTTATTCGAGTAGGAATATTTTGTTTCCTTTTAATTTAGCTACCTCAAATGGATCAAACCAGAAATGATCAGATTTTCCATGCTTTCCCTTGACTTCTCTCCTGACATCCTATCTGAGTACAAGGTCTCCTAGCTAGAAAATTCTATCTTTTGGCATTTCTGTGAAATAGGTCTTTCATCTTATCTTCGTATTTGAGAAATTTCTTAGTCATCTGCTCTCTTCTCTCCTGATATTCGACCAACTGGTTTTTCCTCCTGGTCAATGGATTTGGCATCTCGTTTTCATCCTGAATTAACTTAGTAACTGAAATAACCAATTGACTAGGGAATAATTCAACAATACCATATACAAATTCAAATGGTGATTTCCTACTTTATTTCTTTGTTGTGACTCTATTTTCCCAAACGAAAAATTTAAGTTTGGAGTCCTAGCTTTTCTTATTCTCTGCAATATTTTTCTTTAAAATTCTCACCAAAGTCTTGTTTCATGACTCTACCAATACTTTTGCCTGTGGATAATAGGTGGGAGAGTGACCAAGTATGACATTATACTTCTGGCAGAAATCAATGAGTCTTACAAACTTAAACACCTAGGAATTATCAATCACTATATTCTTTAGACATCCAAATTTGGAAAAAATATGTTCTTCTAGAAACTTTATGACTACTGAATCGGTTGCAATTCTGGTAGGAATGGCCTCCACCCACTTTGTAAAATAGTCAATAGCTATCAAAATCCATTTATGTTTCACAATAAAAGGAAGATGAATCTCTTATAAAATCCAATCCTCACTTCCTGAAAGGTTCCTCCACAAAAACTAGGATCAATGACAATGGGGCTAGCTTTTTATTCTCGGCAAAAATATGAGATTCCCTGCTACTTTTCACCAGCTCATAAAAATCAGAAAACAAGGTAAACTAGTATAAACCAACATTCGGGATTTTATGAGCTGTAATCTTTGATCCACAATGACCTCCAGGAGCACAACCATGGTATTCATTAATAATCTTAGGAATTTCATCTTCAGTTAAGCACACCAATAATATACCAATAGGATCCTTCCAATAGAGCTGACCATATGTGATTACATATTTATGGGATTTCATTCTTAGAGATCAATATTTTTCTCTATCAAAACAAGTTGGGAAAATAAGAAACAATAGATAATGGACAATACTTTTGTACTAATATGAGCAAAGGTATTTATATGCAATTTTTTTATCCTGTTCACTGGACTGGTTCTCCTTGCTTATTATATTTTGTCCTAAAGTCTCAGTCAATGAATTTATTCCCATTGCTTAACAATTTTCCTCTCATAAGATCTTGGCCAAACAATACCCCTTTATCAATTTACTTGGCTTGATGTCTATGTCATACTCCTGAATCTTGGCTATCCACTTGCCCCTTTGTCCTTCGTTATCTGATTTTGTGAGAATTTCCTTCACAGCTATTGTAGGAAGATAGGAAATTATTTTCGACCGTAAAACATAGGTCTTGAAAGATTTTATGGCCTTAACTAGATCATATGAATTTTTTTCCAAGATATCATACTTCAATTTTGCATCCCTCAATACTTGGCTAGAAAATGCCATTGGTTTTTCTTTTTCTTCTTCATTATTTTGCGATAGGATAGTTGCAACAGTGTTAGGAGACACAAAAGAAAAGGTAAGAAATGGCTTCTTGTAATCAGGGCTAGCCAATACCAGAGATTCTCCAAAGGCCTTCTTAGTTATGGAAAAATACTCTCTTGCCTCTGTGGTCCATTTGACCTCTTTGTTCCTTTTCAGAATGTCTATAATCTCCCTCACAATCTCAACATAGTTGAGTACACACCTCCCCAAAACCTTTATCCTCCCTAAGAAGACCTATATCTCCTTTTTATTTCTTGGCAAGGGGATGGTATTGATTTATTCTTCCCTCTTGGGGTCATTTCTCACTCCGTACCTCGAGACTATATGCCCCAACAACTTACCTTCTTTGAGAGAAAATTGAGACTTCTTTGGATTCAAGGATAAACCATACTTCCTGCATTTCTCAAAGGTATGTTGTAAATGCTACAAATTTTCTTCATCAAAATTTTAGAACAAAGTTATGTAATCTAAGTATATAACCACAAATTTATCCTTCTCTCCATCAAATGTTATGTCCATGGTGGCCTACACACAGATAGTGAAGCTTCTTTCATTGTTGTAGTATAGGTGAGGGAAGAGATAAAAAATGAAATATGTTGCATAGGGCTAGAAATAGAATCTTGTGCACTAAAGTTGAACAGAATAATGTTTAAACAAAGGAGATGAAATTATAAAACACGGAGCACATTTTAAGGTTTTCATCTACAAGTACCATATTCCATAGCATGACATAGTTAAATTTGATGTACAAGATTGAGTTACAACAAGTACAATTACATCATTTCTAAGAGGAAAGAAACACATATGAAAATGATAAAAAAATACAGGAACACATACTCTAAATATCAATTCTTGGAATCACCAAAAAAAATCTTCATTAATATTTCAAGACAACATACATGTTATTAAGCCTCAAAATTTTCAAAACTTCCAGAAATATTGTAGCCAATAGAAGAAAATATAACACTTACAAATGAGTTACTCTTCCCTTTTATATGGAAAGTAGTAATAGAAGATAGTTGCAAAATACCTCCTATTGCAACAATTTTCTACTGATAAACTATGTGAGCGTGCCAAAGGCCTAAATGTTCTAATTATTACATAGCAGCTTGATTCTTTCCTGAAAATAAAATATTTACAAAATTGCCAAAATGGTAGAGATATATCATGATTCCAAATTAGAAGATGGTATCAACGCTAGCTCGCTTGATCCTTCGAAGTGGACCCATGCCCCATTATCCATCTTTTCCATGAATTTTTAAGGTTGAGAAGTAACACTAACTTGGGAGGGGAAGGATGCTTGATTTGTGTTTGGCTACTGAAGATAGCCTCTCGCATTGATGCTAAAATTTGAGTGGATATATTGGTAAGTGATTTCAAAACCAACCAATTAGTGTGGAGTTTGACCAGAAAATGCCAATTGGCTTCATGATAAAGTCTTCTCAGCTCGTTAATCCTTTTTGTGAACTCAACCCCTTGTTCAAGAGAATTCATAAGTAGGCTCTCCACATTTGGTAAGGAATCTTTGGGATGAATGGACAAGTGATTCAATTCAAGTAAGGAATAATTAATGGATTCCACCATGGAATTTTACATCTCACATGCATCACTGATGCCCTTTTTAACTAATCATATCTAGGCTTTCCATCCCTTAAGGATATCTAATTTATGCATTGCATCGATTCAAGGAAAGTCAGATTTCCTCCCTAGGCATTGTATTTCCATTCTAACATTTCATTAAGGTCCCTCTTGGCTTCATTAAAGCATGAAATCATTTCCACCAGCTTATCAGTCATAGCATTCCCCAATCGACATTGTTCCTGAATCAAATTCAACTTCTCATAGAAAAATTGTTGTTGTCTCTATAGTCGTACATTGAATTCATGGGCCTCTTATTTGAAATCATTTAGCTGACGACCCCTCTTGTAATTTCTTATATTGTGTTGGGATTCCCAGAGATAATTATCCTTAACCTCGATCTCATCTACATGGTAAATTTGAATGGAATTGAACTGTTTTTGTAGGTTTTCCACTGAAATTTCCTTTTTATCTACTAGGGCTTGCCACTGTGCTCCCTATTGCTCCTCCTTATTGATGAGTGTTGTTCCATGGAGGAAATATTCTCATCCTTCTCACTGAACATTTATTGAACTTCTATAACTATTTCCATGGTGATAGAAGCATATGCACATGTGAACTGAGTTAATTTTCCAACTTCCTCACCAGGAGAAGCTGAAGTACCTTTCCAGAGGACTTCAAGGGGTTGTGAGGTTTTCTTTGGAACTAACGTTGGGGGACCATCTAGCTTTCTCTTCTTTATCCCTCTCTTTACCACTGCCTTATGCATAGGGCTATAAAAAATATCCATTGGGGTAGTCTCTTCAATTTTGAAGGAAGATATCACAAGTGCCACATATCATAAAAGGCATTTGCTGAAAAAAAAACCAATTGTGGTGCCCTTTTGGGTGTGGAAACTCCTCTTTGGGATATCCAATGTTTCAATAACACATCTGACCATGCCTGTGTATGGCATAATGCGAGGCCTCACTCCAATTATTTGCAAGAAATAATTGGCCACATCTTGTGGGGTTGCCTCCAATGTAGGGGTTTCATCATGGATGATGGCTTTACTGATGGTCACCTGGGGACCTTCATCTTCAAAATACTTGTAAATTGTCTAGAAGGAGGAATTACCTGAATACTTGGTGCATATTGTGTTTGAAAATAGTCTTTCCGCTCTTAACGTTTCATCAATGGTTTCTCTAAATGGGCCAACGGGTTGTTTTTTTTTTTCCAATAAAAAAAAAAACAACCCGTTGGCCCATATAGAGAAACCAATGATGAAACGTTAAGAGCAGAAAGACTTCCCCTTGGGTTTCTTCATTTATTCCTAATGAAAGTGGTGGGGGATATATTGGGAAGCAGAGGGAATAAAACACTATGAGTGCACAAAGGTATTCACTCTAGTTGGAATTTGACTGGAGTTAATTGTAAACAAATGGAATGGCTAGTGGCATAATAGTTTTAAATAGAAAAAAATTGAATTACAATGGGCGGTGCATGGGGTGAAACGGTTGGATCACGGGATTTCAGGTAGGAAAGGGAGGAGATGGCGGAGGCGAGGGGGCGGCGAGGTCGGCGGGCAAGGGGGAACACGAGGAAGAATTAGATTTGAAAGAGGACAACGGAGGAGGGTGATGTATCAAACGGTCTTGTGCTCACTTTCCATGCTTGCTTTATAATGGTTCCAACTGTTGATGTGGTTGCCGTGCTAGCCTGATAAGTGGAAGGTATCTTTTATCTCCTTCGACGGGTTGCATAGGAAGAGGGCGAGCCTTATTTTAGCTGCCATAGGCCCATTAATGCGGCCCAGGAAGTTGATGCCCACCGTCCGATTAAAAGTGTAGACCATCGTGCGGCGGGCACCAGCTGCCTGGGCCGCATTAATGGGCCTATGGCAGCTGAAATAAGGCTCGCCTAGGAAGAGTTAGAGGCAATGCTCAACCCCATGAAATTAATCACAACCGTCAATTTTTTAATGTTATTTTATAGATTCTAACTTTCTCGAGGCAAGCATTGACTTAACTATCTCACTTGTTTACCTGTCAGAGAATATTCCTAATGAGGTTCCTTTGATATGGATGATGATCTCCTTCATAGGTGGCCTCTCTTTAATTATTTGCAAAAATAAATGGTGGATGGCCCACTACCACTAAGCAACTCCTCCATTCCAGAAATGGTGTCACTTACTGCTTAGCTATAACAGAAATGCCCTGACGCTCTCATCGTCTCGTCCCCAGAAGCCCGCCTTCTTTTGAAATATAATTTGAAATTGTTACAAGTTTTTGACCCTTCGGGGTACACTACCAGGATGATGTGATGCTGACTCCAACCAAGCCACATGTCAAACTCAGATTTATCCATGCATAATCCATATAGGTCCTTTAGGTACCTGAAAACTTTAAAAAGTACTGCCACGTGTGCACCTCTTAGTGGGTGGTTTCTAACGTCACGTTTTCCCAATGACATGTTTCCGCCTGTCTGGGCAGAGGAGAGAAATAAGGATCCCCACTCTTTTGTTGTGCAATCTATCTCTTTGCAAATAGTTTGATCCCAGTGCCTTCGAAAATTGATATAAAATTTTTTTACGAGGTTCCAGGGTCATGGGGTCTTGGCCTCCAATCTCTGTTTTTGGGTTCCTTTAGTAGATGACCCCATCTCCTACAGTTAAAAAATCCCTATTCCCTGCTCCAAGCACACTCCACGAGGCTTTTTGAAATTGATTTTACAACGAGTCATGAGATTCTGAGCTCGCCAGGTCTCCAATATTTTAACCTTTATGGGCCCAAATTTGACTGCCCTTAAATTTTGATACAGGAGGCCAATATCAAACTTCCAAACTTCCTTATATGACTAGAAACATTTTCTAGAAAGAATATCATTTGATGGGTTTGATATGGTCTTTGAGCTCATTTTCTATTCTAAAAAAGGCCCCAAACTCTGTTATGATTTACACTTCAAACCCTTAGTTATATGAAGCTTAAGAAAACAGAAAATGAAGGGCACAAAAATGAGCACAAAATTTTCAAATGTATGAAGTGTAGGTCTTCATATAGAAGGACGTATCACCATTAAAGTTTGAAATAAAAATATGAAGAGCATGAAGCTGATTCAGAGCACAAGAAACCAAAAGTCAAAAAATGAAAAACCATTGGTTAATAGGTTTCTAAAAGTGTTTTTTTATTTATTGTTCGAGACTATTAAAAAAAAAATCACAAAGAATGGTTTTCTTTTGAAAATTCCTCCCTCAATTAAAAAGTAAACATTTAAATTGTTTTTAAGCTCTATTAAAAAAAGGGCTTATGTGATTTCTTAGAAGGGCTTCAAGGGTATAATTTTAAAAGTGCTCATGTATTTTTGTTAAAATGGATTTGTTCATAGTTCATTTTGTTAAAAGCGTGAAGATTTCTTAAAAAAACCCAAAACACATTCAAATCAATTGTGAAATATTTTGTGAGAACATCTCCCTCGTATATAATTTATACACCTGTCTGTTTTGAAAAAATTGAGCAACAAAGAAGCCACTGCAGGGGTGCAAGAAAATGAAACCTCTATGTCTGCAAGTTGATTATCTTGTTGAGCCATATATAACTGATTCTCAACAAATGGGAAAATCCAAGAGGCTGAGAAATTTGAAGCAACAACGATAGTTGTTTAAGATCTATTTGAACTAGTTGGAAGAGGAAAGGAAATAGAATTATTTTGCATTAAAATACATAAAATAGTGTGTGTGTGTGTGTGACAAAATTCTTTCCCACATTCCAGATGCAAAGACAACCAAGATAGCTTTGGATACCATTGAGAGGAGTTTTGGTGTAAGGGGGAGTAATCTCGTTGAAGAGGAAATGAAGTTGGATCTATACCAACATATCTGCATAAAGAGTTTGGAGAATCCCATTTCAAAGTGGATAACAACACTGATGGTGTGTTATATGAAGCATAAAAAGAGCACACAGATGCTCTTGAATCCCATTGTGCACAGCCACAAGTGGATGACCATTTAGTGAATCCAACAATGGAGCTTTTGTTGGGAAAAATACTAAAGGAGGGGGGAGGGGGGCGGGTGAATCAGTATTTAGAGCTCACTGATAACTTTAAATTTTTTATTTAATAAATTCAATACGCAAATTTAATGAACCCAACTTGCGTATGCATGTGGATATACCAAAAGAAACTTGCACATACTGAGATAACTTTAATCATAGATAAACTTTCGGAAATAATATTTAAATCAGATTATCAGTTATGCAACAATTAGTTAAGCAGTAAATATGTGCAGAATAATAAATCATCACACAATAGAATCACACATGAACACCAATATTTAAGGTGGAAACCCAATTCAGGAGAAAACCACCGCTACTGTCATATTTGTCTTCAATATTTATTATAAAGAAAATTGTTTACAATATTGTACTAATGCAAACTCATATCATTATGCAGGCATCTACCTGTAGAAGGCTGCAACCTTCTCTCGTTCTCCAGCTTCTATTGGAAGGGAGCTACAACCCCCTGAACTCGTTTACTAGCCACTACTGGAAGGGAGCTTCATTTAACACTCATCATCCATCTTGGAGATTCTGACATGTGAAAGTGCTCCTGTGAAAAAGATTGCACCTTCAAGTCCACGAATGTGCAAGGGATTACACCAAGACGTCCCAGTGCTACTAACCATAATAATTTCTAAAAAGACTCACAGGATAGATGAAGGGACTTCGAAAATTTATTCTTATTAACCCCTTGATAATGTATAAAAGGTCTCTGATCTTACATGTTTATAAGTTTGAATATGGGACGAGCTCTGCGGGCGAACATGGCGGCGACCAAACCCTAGAGTTTTTCCCGTGCATCTGAGACTACCGACTACGGCTCCTGCTCACCATGACTGAACGACGGTGATTGGCGATGAGGGAACTCTGAACCTCCGCGGGTTCCGCTTCACACCCGGTATTTTTCGCTACTGTTTATACCCTTTTTGTTTTACCTGATCTTGCGGGGTCCCCTGGGCCCCTTCGGTCTTTTCTGGTGGGTATTACAACCCTTGGAGGGCTTTCATTTGGTTATTGCTCGGGATATGAAGATGTGGCGGTCTGGGGTTTCGCCCCTTCTTGGTCGCTGAACCGGCGGCTACTGTTTGGAGGGTATTGGGTTTGGTTTGGTACCCCTATTTGGTGGGGTCGTATGCCACTGCGCCTCTTGGTGGACTCCCTCTGACCCCAGTTCCGGGCCATCATTATTGGCATTTGCTCTGAACTCTGGATTCAAGGTCAGGACTGTCAGTCTTCCGGTTATTATTTATGCACTCTTGTTGTTTTCTGTGGGTATCTGTCCCCCCATCAGCATCCCAGGAGGTTCTGAAGGGCAGCGTATGATATGGGTAGTTATGAAGATGAGGTCGACTATACGGAGGACCCTCTGGAGGGGGTCGACATATGGGGTTTGGAATCCGAAGCTGAGGTGGACACCATGTCGGATTTGGACCCATTAACCGGGGCAGATATGCTACCGCAGCCCGTCTCCACCGTGGCAGGAGGCATCTCGCCTTTGGAGGACCTCGCGGAGTTAACATTTGGGTCGCCCTTGAATGATGATATCGGGTTATGGACTTTTCCGCAGACGGAACTGAACAATCCGGTTAGGGTCGGCTTCGAAAGTTCTGCACTTCTCACGGAGGCGGCATTTCTTGAGAAGGAGGCCACATCTAGCTACTTGGCGCTTCAGCCTTACGAAGGCCTTCCTACTCATGGGTATAACCCTCTCGACCCTGTTGGCATTGCTTTCGCGGCACAAGCCTGTGAGGAACCCTCTACTCCGTTGGCGGCCTCGGGGGCTTTCAACATTTTACCGGAGGACCTGAACGGCCGTGCACAGAACTGTAACCTACCAGCATCAGAAGACTCGGCCGTGCCGACATTGGGGGTTTGTCGGGCCAATAAGCCGCACAAGGTCACGAGGAACAAGTTAAACTATCTCTCTAACTTCGGAAGTGAGAGTGGCATGGAGGATTGGAGTTCAGTTGCAGCAAAGACCCTGGTGGGGAAGATACGCGGCAGAAAGTACTCCCCAGCTCGTCTTCAAAAATGGACAAAGGAAATTTGGGGCGAAACCCTAGATTGCCTCCCGGTGGTTGGGGCCTTGACCAAGGGTTGGTTCTCCCTTACTTTCGCGCGACCTGAACATTCAGATTGGGTCCTCAAGCAGTTCTGGCACCTGGAATTACACCCCGTCCACCTCAAAAGATGGGTGCCCTTATTTGATCCTAAAAAAGAAAATGCTGGGGCCGGCCCCATTTGGATGAGACTTCCTGGTTTGCCTCTACATTTCTGGAACGATACTGCACTCCGAAATATTGGAGGCCATTTCGGTCGCTACTTAGATCATGATCGATCTTATCTGACCACAGGCAGCAGAGCAGTGGCCCGAATCTTGATTTTTCTTGACACTCGGGAAGGCCTATACGAGAATTTTATCATGTGGTTTGATGGGATGCAGTGGAAGCAACCACTGGACTATGAAGGCGTGCCCTTCCGATGCAGAAAATGTCACGAAGTCGGCCACTTATACAAAGATTGTCCGAAAAAGGGCGCGGGCCGGTCAATTGCTAAGAACTCCCGCACCAGAGGTACACAAACAGTTGAGGACCCAGGTAAATTGCCGGACAGTGAGGGTGTGCAGTCGAAGGTTCCTGAGACATCCGATGATGGCGGCTCGAGGACAGCATCTCTGCCCACCTGGACATCCACGCAGCCCCGATCTCGGCCTTTGTCCTCTTCGGTGCCTCCACAGCAGGAATTTACCATTCCGGGTACTTCTTTTTCTGGCCCCTTTTCCTCTGTTTTTGCTGATATATCGTCTCTCCCTTCATTACCTTTAACTGTATCGATAAATGATATTGTTAATCTGTCGTCTGCTTTTTCCTCCTCTCGTCTTGATACTGGGGTGCACCATAATTCCTTAAATCTCCCATCGGTTTGCTGCACTATTGCTTCGGCCTCCCCCTCTTTCTCACCTATTATCCATCATGTTTCTGCTGAACCCTCCTCGAGCCATTCTTTATCCTCTTCAGAGACTCTCTCGTCAAAGCACAATTACTTCCTGAGATCCTCAACTAACCCTCAATCTGGTGAGGTTTTTGGTATTGGGTCGGATCCGGGATCCTTACCCACTAAACCTCGTGGCCGACCATCTGCCCTAGCGAAGGCTATCAAAAGAACAAACTTTGAGGTTGAAGCTGGCACTCAATCCACACTATTGCGGGTCCTTAGAGCACGACGACCCTTGCCGACTGTTACATTATGATCTGTCTTTCTTTCAACTGCAGGGGTATGGCCAACCCCGACAAGAGATTGGCCCTTAGAGATCTGCTCACTCACAAGACTTTTGACATACTCTTCCTGCAAGAAACGCTCGGGGTCGGGGTAGAGGTGTCGGCTATCTTAGCTTCCTTTCTCCCGGATTGGTCTTTCATAACTCTGGATGCCCGTGGTAGATCTGGAGGTTGTGCCCTGGGCATTAACAACAAAACTACCCGAATGACTAATTGCTGGGGCCGGTCGGGTGTCTTGGCGATGAATGTACTGTTTGGAAGTTCTGAGATGGAGTTTACATTAGTGAATGTCTATGGTCCTTGTTCCGACAGAGAACATTTCTGGCGCTCCCTTTTGACTTGCTCTCTTTTGTCTGCATCCCACCTTATCCTAGGTGGTGACCTCAATTTTTCATTGGGAATAGCTGAATCTTGGGGCCCCCTGGCTACCCCGGACCCTTTGGCAGAGTTTTTCAACTCTGAGATCGGTAACTCTCACCTGATTGACATTCAGACTACCAAGTTGGTCCCTACCTGGAGGAATAGAAGGACTGGTAATGCTGCTCTGGCCCGGCGCCTTGATAGATTTCTTATTAAACAGGAGCTCCTCCCGGTTCTGTCTGGTGCTCGGCAATGGGTGGGAACAGGAGGTAGATCCGATCACTCGCCCATTTACCTGGAGTTTGCTTGTGGTCCTATTAGAGCTCGGCCCCCTTTCAAGTTCAACTCCAGATGGTTGAGAGATCCGGACTATAACCAGTTGGTCAAGCAATCCTGGGTGCCCTACAGACCTGCGATGAATATTGACCCAGGCAGGGCTTTCAATGGAAACCTTAAACACCTAAAGAACCTCACCACTCTATGGGTCCGGAACAAAAAGATACTGGAAAGAGAGGCCCTTCACTGTATTGAGGACAAAATTAGCTTACTCAACAACGAGGAGATGTTGGGTTTTCGTAACGAGGAGACCAGAGCTCATCTTTTCTCACTCGAAGCTGAAAAAGTCAAACTGTTGAAACAGATTGAGGAAGATTGGAGACTTAAAAGTCGGGCTATATGGATTCAGGTTGGAGACGAGAACACTAAATACTTTCAGCACCATGCAAATGGCCGTAAGGCAGCCAATACCATTTGGGAATTGTCAGATTGCAATGGCATTACTGCAAGAACTCATGCTCAGTTATCAGAACTGGGTACCAGGCACTTCGCAAATCTATATAGGGCCCCACAAAATATTAATCTACCTGATATCCTGCGCATTACTCAAAATTTTAAACTTATGGTGGACCCGGAGCAGCAGGATGATCTCAACTCCCCGGTTACCATGGGTGAACTGGAAGGTGTTTTGAAATGGTTTAAGCGAGACAAGAGCCCGGGTCCTGATGGTTGGCCCGTTGAATTTTTCATCCATTTCTTCGACCTCATATCTGCTGACCTCCTGGCAGTGATTGAAGACAGTAGGTTGAGGGGCAGGATCTATGATGGATTTAACACCACATTTATTGCTCTTATCCCCAAGTCAGACAAGCCTAACAACTTTAATGACTTCAGGCCCATTTCGCTGTGCAACTGTATTTACAAGATCATTTCCAAAATTATTGCTAACCGCATCAAACCTTTCTTGTCAGAGCATATAGAAAAGGAACAATTTGCTTTCCTGAATCACAGGCAAATTCATGAGGCTATTGGCACTGCACAGGAGGCACTACACTCAATTAAAACTCTCCGGCTGAAATCGACCATTCTCAAGATTGATCTTACCAAGGCTTTCGATCAAGTTGACTGGAGTTACCTACACCTCATGTTGATCCATGCGGGCTTTCCTCACTCTTTAATAAACTGGATCATGGGCTGTGTTTGTCATGCTACCTTCAGTTTATTGATTAATGGTACTGCTTCAAACTTCTTCCATGTGGGCAGGGGACTCCGCCAGGGCTGCCCCCTTTCACCACTACTTTTTGTCCTTGTCATGGAGGGTCTATCCATCCTTATCAACAATGCTAAAGATAGAGGATTAATTCAAGGGCTCCGCATTGTGGAAAATTTATACCTCACACATCTCTTATTTGTTGACGATGTTCTTATTTTCCTAAATGGCACTAGACATGATTCTGTACATTTTGATCTGCTCCTGAAATGTTTTTGCAGGGCTACCGGTATGGCACCGAATAGTACTAAATCTTCTATTATCATGACTAGGTGCTCGCAACTGGAACAAGATATATCTAGAAATATTTTCGATTTTGTCTGTATTGACATCAACAGTGGCCTCAGGTACTTGGGATACATCATCAAACCAAATGATTACCACATTCAGGACTGGAACTGGATTCTTGTTAAAATTGAGCGCAGAATCAACGTCTGGTATAACCGATGGCTCTCTAGGGCTGGTAGACTTACTCTCATCAAGTCTGTTCTGGAAGCCATCCCGGTCTATTGGATGACCCTGGCCTGGATTCCGATTGGCATCACCAATCGGATAAAAAATATTTGCAGAAATTTTCTTTGGCGTTACCAAGGCAAGTCTGCCACATTTGCATGGATTGCTTGGGACCGCATTAACTTGCCCAAACATTGGGGTGGCTGGGGGTTAAAGGATCTCCACCTTTTCTCCCGTGCCCTGGCAGCTAAGATGGGTTGGCACATTATTACAGGTCAGAGTCTTTGGAAGGAGGTTATGGTCGCCAAGTATATCTCGCCCCAAAGCCCTCTGGATTGGATTCGGGGCCGCATCACTCTAAATGCAGGGGCATCGATCATTTGGAAGGCCATCACAAGGGCGGCCCTCATTCTCCAGAATGGTATTTCTTGGCAGATTGGCTCCGGAACTCAAGTGCGTATAGGTGCTGACTCTTGGTCTGGCAGTGGGGTTTTCCACAAACTTCCGGAGTTCATTATACAGCACCTTGCCCACAGAAATGTCACCTGCCTGGCACAGATCGTAGACTGGGCCCATACCTCTTGGAGACAACAAGCCTGGCTTCAGGCGGGTGATTTGGAGATCCCCCAGGAGGGCACACACAGCTGGGGTCGATTTATCTGGGCACTAAAAGCATCTAACATTCGCATCACCGACCAACCAGACAATTTGATCTGGGCTATTTCAAAGGATGGGCACTACACTCCAAAGCTTGGTTACTTGGAACTTATTAAGCACAGGGAGCCCCCCATAAAGGTCTGGTGGTGGGCTAACATCTGGAAGCTGAAAGCCCCGCACAAACACAGGCTCCTGTTCTGGTGCTTACTGAAAGATTGCATTCCTACCACAGATTTCCTCCACAGAAGAGCTTTCTACGGGGCCTCCAGGTGCTGTTACTGCCTTAATGATAGGGAAGATGCCCTCCATTTATTCTTACAATGCCGCATAATCCAAAACACTTGGGCCAGGATTACTTCTGAATTGGGATGCAGACCTTACTGGCAGGGTGACTCTTTAGCTGAAGCCTGGTCTCATTGGTGGCAGCACACTGCCCACAGTCCAAAATTACGTAACTTACCCCTTATTGTTACCTGGGAGTTATGGAGAAGCCGAAACAATCTGACTTTCAACGATATTCCTATTGACTATCATAGGATTACTGCTGCCTCACTTGCCACTTATCAGCTTATTCCCGAGGACTGTAGCAGCTGCAGGCCTCCACAGGTGATCCCAGAAACTATTGATTACAGCAGGGCTTGGGCTTATTTCGACGGAGCGTCCAATGCCCATGGGTGTGGGGGGGGTGCCACACTTTATTTAAGCAATCAGCATTACTACAACATCAGAATGGGGCTTGGACCTGGTACCAACAACTATGCCGAATTGCAGAGCCTTAGACTTCTTCTCATCTTTGCTCGAGACATTACCTGTGACTCCATCCAGATATTTGGCGATTCTCAACTTGTGACAAATTGGTTCAACAACATATCCCAATGCCACTCGCACACACTGTCTGCACTGCTGCATGAGGTTCACCATCTCAGATCACTCTTTGACTTCATCACTGTGACTCATATTTACAGGTCTCGGAACAAAGTGGCAGACCAACTGTCCAAAGAAGCTACGGAGCTGATCTGGGGTACCTGGCACATCACAGAGCACACGGAGGGACATACTTACAGATATTATCATAGGCCTTTTATCGAGGAGGTTCCTCCTGTTTGATGTCTAGTTTTCAGCTACTTGCAGGGAGATTTTGTACTACCTCCCCTTTTTATTTATTTCGGCATGTATTATACTTCATTATCACTCTGGGTCTGTAGGAGATAGTAAGTTATGCACCGAACTTACTAGGGGACTATTATATGTCATACACTGTACATGTCATGTTTTTCTGGGTGGGAGATTTGTCTTCAGACTTTTTTTTTTGAAAACTGACAGATTATGTTATTGTATATGTTTTCGGACAGAACAGTAGTTTTATACTACAGTCATATGTAACAGGTATTTGATCATAATATGAATAGTTACGAACTTTTTCACTGTGAAAAAATGTATAAAAGGTCTCTAGGTAATGAATAACACCCTGCACACACATATAAAGGAATCATATGAATAAAAATTAGTATTGGAAATATCATATACAATTAGTTTCATTTTAATTAGACTAATAGAGTGGAGTCATGCATGACAACCTCATTATTATTATCTAGAGAGTTCTCCACAAGTGTATACATGAGTTTTACTCATGGCTAAATAACAAGGCATAGATGTTAGTTTGATTTAGTATTGTCCACATCTCCTTAGATTCACTACTATGGTGTATTATTTCAACCATGTAGAGTATATTTTATATCATTTGTATTCTCTTATTTATTTTGTGTCTGAAAAGAATTGATTAATTTTGTCTCTCAATTTTCTTTCTTATTTCCTACTAACAATTTTTGTTCATTATTTTCTTGCTAGATTCATTTTATGCAGGTTCAGCAAAAATTTCAAATTGTATTAGATCCCATGTGAGCCACAAAGGAGTATAAACAATCTTTTTGCAGGTACTAAAAATTGGAGCTACTGTAAAGAATGAAGTTTCCACCTTTTTCAATTCTCACGCCATGAAATTGAGATAAAACCAAATTCTGTAGTTGAAAACTGCATGGACAAGGCTTTTAGTCTCTTATGCTTATCAATTTCTCCAGAATTAGTTCATGTTGAAGCATGCACCACACTAAATGAAGTTTGGACCAATTTGAAGACTCTCCTTGGGAAATATGAGTAGACGTAGGGTCACATCCTTGAAATGAACTCAACTCATCAGATCCAAGAAATTATAAAAAAAAAAATATTCCTTCATGGGGTTCAAAGTCTTGTTACTCCAGTTGAAAGGAGTGAGAATCGAAAAATTCAAGCAAAAAGACCAATTAATTCTTGCCATACTGCCAAAATTGGATCCATTCATTTTTCACACAGTCGGGCTTGCAACAAAAACAACTTGGAAGATGCCCACACTCAATACTTGTATTGAGTACTTGATACAAGAGTAGGATAAGCTCATAAATATGGGCACATTGAGTTCCAAATCCCATTCACTTGCTATACATGAGAGGGGAAATGCCAACTCGAAATCCAATCAGCTATCCAAATGCAAAGAAAATGCAAAGGAACTAGATCCAAAAAAGGCAGGAAATCCCAACCCTTTGAATGAATCTACCAGCTCACAGGAAACAAAGGGAAATAAGGGTAAATCAAAATGAAACTATTGTAACTATGGTTACCATCTAGAATCATAATGCATGAGAAGACCATTGATCTCAGGGCACAAAATCTTTAGTAGAACAACCTTGGTGATTTCATTCCAGAGTGTGCCAAGAAGTAACACAGAGAAAGAGCACCAACAACAAGAGGAAATGTGTGAGAATTAATTGCTACTTATTATTCTCCTGATGTATGGATCGATCATAGAATCTAAAACTTCACGTCACATGAAAGCCACAAAATATGCTCTCTCATATTTAAAACCATATGTCGGTCCTCCTATTCTCATGGAAGATGATTCTCTAGTATATAAAACTAAACAAGGGAGGGTAGATATTGGAGATGGAGGTTTCCATAATGTCCCACATATTCCAAAGCTTACAGTAAATTTTATCTATATCAAATGAAACATATTGGCACCAGAAGGAGAGTTGAATTCACCCCAAATTTAGTAACCATATATGATGTTGTGGATCATCTACATATCCTTTTATTTTTCAAATATTTGAAAATATAAAAATTACAAATGGTTGAAAAATATATTAAAGTATCAAAATCCTTATACTTTAGCATGAAAAATATGTATGTTTGCTATATCTGAGTTAAATTTTAAGCATTTAAACTTTATATAAATGGGTTCTGCATTTGATGCTTAAACATTGATTGTTTTGTTGGGCGGAAAGCACTGATGATAAAAGATCCTATCAAAAGGCCCAACCGGCAGGCACAAACAACGCACAAGATATCGAGACGAGTGCCTCCGCAGTTGACTAGGTTGACTGCGGGGAAAACAGAGATGAACGATGGAGATTGAGTGTGGGGGCACCAACTAAATTTTTCCTCCGTACCCCGGGACCCTCTGCAGTGATGTAAGACACTGAGTTGTTGACAGTTGTCTTCCACGTCGGGTGGAATCAACGGCTCGCTGGCACGTCTTGTCAGCATTTAGTTTAAAATTCAACCACCTATTTAAAGAATATTTTCACTTGTTTTTCAAATTATTTGTAATTAGTTACACTGCATCCTCTTTTAGTTTTCCATCACCTGCATAAATTTGACCACCCTGTGAATTGTTCTTGTGAAATTTTTTAGTCATGGCTAAATGGTCATCTCTATCAAGTTCAGCTAGTCATATCCCTCTCATGGATATTGAGAGGGATATTCAAGATACTATATGTTCTATAATTCACCTTCCTTTCTATCAGAAATTCATCTTGAATGATAATGCTTCCCCTGTTTATTCTGCCATGGTCAAGTCTAGAATTCTTTCTACATGCATTCCAAAGACCCATCTTTTCCCTGAATTTATCTATTGGTTGGTGTCATTCATGTATCCTGGGAAGTGTTTTGTTATGAATTCCCAAGGAGAGAACATTCTGCATGTGTCCACCCAGTTAATCTGCCAAGCTCTTTGCTATCCTAATTGAGAGTCATCCATCCAGTTTTCTGACGATTCGCTGGTACATTATTATGATACTCTTGCAAGTGAAGAGTTTAATCAGTTCATGTTTTATTTGAAACCTGACACAAAGCATTTTCAGCCAAACTATAAAGAGTTTGCTATGGAGGTTTTTGACGCAGAGACTCATCATGTATTAAGTAACATTGCAAAAATTCTGGGTAAAGATAATGATTATACAATGGATAAATCAGTCCTAGGGATGTTTGCCATGATGATGAAGCCAGAAATGGTGTTGGACATTCTATCATATTGGTAGGAAGCAGTCAATTCACAGCTAATGAGCCTTTCATTAACAGGTTCTTTCAAATTTCCTTCATTGAATGTATATTTCTTCTTATATCAGAATGTGGAATAATTCATGAATTTAGGTCTAAAGATTATGGATGCAAACAAAAGAAGGAAATCAGTGATATTCTGGACAGATGTAGTTAGAAGGGAGAAAAATGAAGCTGGATTGTTTGATTTTTCTAGCTATTACATGTCAGTTGCATATAAAATATTGAATGAAGTTCCTCCTCCCTGTTTTTTACCTAGAGCTCAGAAGTTCTTGCATTTAGGATCCAATTGCAGATTTGGAGATTGGTTTGTTTTTTAGGATTACTCTGAAATAAGGCTGTATGGAGCAAGTGTTGAGTCTTATAGACTCCCAACATTTGTACCACTGAGGCTTTTTGCTTTACAGTTTATTAGACAGAGCCTAAATGTTGATCAGGTTCACTTTGCACCTATGAAAAAACGACATATATATAAATTACCCATGATTTTAGTCCCTTTCATAGTCAATATGAGGCAGGAATTTGATGAAGTAACAAGAATGTTAGATGAGACGCATATGATACTAGGAGAAATTTGGGCTTATGACCCTTATAGTGTGATTTCAAATAGAAGAATTGAGAATGGGTACTCTGCTTTCATTCATGAAAGTAGGCCAGAACAGGAGAAGGTAGCAAGTAAAGGTGTGATGAGTTCAGTAGGTGAAAACATTCATACTCCCATCATAGCAGAGAAAACAAATAAAAGAACCAAAGAAGTGGTTATTGATCTAGATGATGAGGAGTAGGGAGCCCAAAGCTTGCTGAAGAACTTAAATCTAATTCACCTGGCTTTTATTTACATTTGGGAGAAGAGAAAAATGCTCTTGCTTCACCCAGGAGTCATGAAGCCTCTCATGAACAAGTTCCCTTGATCAAAAAGATGTTTTCACAAATTGAGGAAAGAAATCAGAAGATGAAGGCCAACATGGAGACCCAAGATGAACATCAATTTGTTGCTGATCAACCAAGATTGTTGATTATAATGGATCTTGAGAAAGATCAATTTATAATTGCCCTATCACATCCTAGAGACATGTCAATTGGTTCTTCCAGTAATTTCAACACTGTAAATGTGACTGTGGATGTCAAGAAAATTCCAATGATGGATAAAATAAATTTGAATATGCAAACAGGTCAGTTTATTGTAAATGACCTCACAAAGACTAATGCAATGGCAATAAAGGCAGAGAATATGTTGGGGAAAGTAATTGCAAAATTAAAGTTACAGAAGGCTAACTCAAGAACCTTAATAGTTCAGAATGAGGAATTGAATAAAATCATTATAAAGATTGGAGTAGACCCCAGTGACAAGATTGTTGTGTAGAAATTCTTGCAAAGTGCAAAGGTAGAAATATCCACATCGAGGAAAAAGCTAAAATTACCTACTTGAGAACATTCAATGGCTGCAGAAGTTGTGGAGGTAGAGAAGGAAAAGGAAAATGTTTATCCAGGTGGATATTGGTGGCCACCCACCTATTCCACTTGGGGCCCCACTATTGTCTCTTTCATTTTTTTTCACAACTTACTATTTTCAGTATTTTTTCGAGTCCTGAATTTCCAGAACCATTTTGAAGCCCCAAACAGAGATAATATGCCGAAGTTACGTCCCTAGGAGATGAAGCGCCAAAACTATGGGCCTAGTTTGGGTAAATTGGTGTTTCAAATTCCCAAGGACATAACTTCGGCATACTATCTCTATTTGGGGCTTCAAAACAGCTCCGGAAGTTCAGGACCTGAAAAAATGCTAAAAATAGTAAGTTGTGAAAAAAACTGAAAGAGACAATGGTGGGGCCCCAAGTGGAATAGGCGGGTGGCCACCAATGTCCCCCTAGATCAAAACTCTTACAAAAACTCATGCAGAAAGAAGAAGAAATCTCCAAAATAAAGCAAACTGCAATTACTTTGAAAAATCATATTGAAAACCATAATTGTACTTTTGTTTTTCCTATAGGTAATGAAGATCCTCAAGCATAGATTGTTCAATTAAATACTGAGTTGCAGATGGATGAAAGAGATCGAAAGAAGACTCAAACAGATATGGAGACTGCAACAAAGTTGATTAAAGTCATAGAAAATGAAGCTGACAAGTACAAAATGGATTTCCAAAATGCCGAAGCTGAGATTAAAAATCTCAAAGAAAGACTAAAAGGAAATCTCTCACTGATACAAGCTAAAGACATCATTTGGACTGATATCATTTCTGAAATGAAATCTAATTGGTGCTTCTTGATGATAGTTGCAAAAGAGAAAAGTCTTATTTTAGAATGTAAAGAACCAATCATGTCTGATAAACCAAAAGGAATTAATAGAGCCATTTGGGCCAGAAGATTCATTGATTTTATTAACTCTAAATTAGATCAGGAATCAGAGGAGAATGACATGCAAGATAGAATGTTGTATGTAGTAGAAATTAACAAAATGATTGTCGGAAATGATCTCAGAAAGGCTGCAGAAAATAAGCTAATGGAAATTAAGGAAGCAGTAAGTCAGTTTGATAAGTCATTTGAAAAAATGAAAAGAGTAAGCTTGCCATCATGTTGGGGAGTTGAAGGAAATATTTTGCCATGGAATTATTATGAGAACTTACTAGTATTGACAAAAAGCAAAGTTGACAACAGGCATGAAGAGACTCAAGTGTAAAGGAGAAACACTGGTCAACTTGTTGCAAAGACATTTTCAACTATTGTGGATGGTAAAGACTCTTTTCACAGAAAGTCCATCCTATGATTGAATTACTGCATTCAGATTGGAATATCACAATCTGACACATTAATCCAGGACGAAGGTATAAATATGGAAAAAGTGCAGATCTTGGACAATAGATCTTCCAAAAGGATCAGCATTAAAGAAATACAAATCAATTACCCAGAAAAAGAAGCCACATCATAAGTAATTCCTATAGATTAGGATATTTATTTTATCTTCTGAAGACAGTGTAATTGTAATAAGACATTTTCAAGGCATGTAATAGACAGTCTTCGAATTCCTAAGTATTTTTGGTAGTTAGGATTGGTTACAGCAGTTCCAAACTGTTTTTTACTGTATTTTATGTAATTTTCAAGGGAAGGAAAGATTTCGAGTTTTGGACCTTCAGAAAATTATTTTTGTACTCAGAGATTCAAATATTAATGAATGAGTAAGCAAGTTTCTAGCATTTTGTTTATGTTGAAATGTATTTGAGTTCACATCTTGTGTTTTCTATCTATGAATAAAACAAAGTTATGAGAAACAGGTTTCTTTTTACTTTTGTATGTAAGAGTTAAAAACCTTAATTGGTGCTCCTTTGTTTTAACCGTTTCTTTCATATATTTCTTCTGGGTTTGAGATGATATTTTTTGTATAAAACAACATATCAGTTTGGGCTTCTTTTTTCATTTTCTTCTAGTCACTTCATTCAACATCAACAAATGGTAGTGTTGTGAGGTATTCATCATATTTTTTATTTAAGGGTTGATCATAAATACTTGAAGGTTAATAAAACAGAGACATATATATTCGTGACATAATCAAATAAATTTCTTAAGAACTAATTCCTTATCACAGATAAGGGATTGTCTCTTAAGGTACAACATTAATTAGCGTCATTGCGAGGGACCGAAGAATCAAAGTTTTCCCTAGGTTTTGTTCATATTTCCTCTCGTTGTTCAAAGAGGAGGAAATATTAAATTGTTCCTTATTTTAATAATGTTGGCTCCTAAGAAGCCTCACACGAGGTCAGATACCTCTTAGGAAAAAGCCCCTATTCTGTCAAATCCATAAAAGTTAGTTTCAAATAAGGGCCAAAAAACAAAAATATTTTCTACACGTGATGCCACACTACTTGCACCAGGCAGCAGTTCTCATATCTTACTATTCAAGGATATTTCCTGAAAACTCATTTTCTCGGAACAAGAATCCTTACCCTCACCCATTCATTTCCATGAACCAACCTTAGAAGAACTATCTTTTGAGTCTGTATCATTTCCATCCACAGAATCTCAACCTAACATGGTTGCTAGTTCTTCTGCTAATGTTCATCTACCCCTTCCCATATCAGTTGTTCCATCCCGTTTATCCCCACCTACAACTGGTATTCATTTTACCTCCGCTCAAGGAGTAGTCAATTAGGGCATAAACATGGAAACCCCTACTTTCTTGATGAATAGATATGCACCATTAAATATACCCCAACCAATGACTGCAATGCCTCAGGAGTACCTTAAGTTGCTTCCTAGATTTACTGGTGAAGATGAAATATCTGCTGAACAACACTTGCCTTTGTTTTGCACTTTTTCCGAAAATTTTAATGTAGAACATCTTGATGTTGTAATGAGACTTTTTGTGCAGTCTCTAAGTGGAGAGGCAAGAAAATGGTTCAAAGGATTACCAAATGGTTCAATAAATGGTTAGGATGAATTAGAAAGGCAATTCATCCAGAGATGGGGTGAAAAAGGAGACCATGGTTATTATTTAACAGAGTTTAATGCTATAAAGAAAAAATCAAATGAAAACAAGAGTGATTTTATCAAAAGGTTTAATAAGTTGTACAATAGTTTTCCCGTGGAAATGAAACCTCCTCCTATTCGAGCAAGGGTTGTTTTTGTTGGGGAATTTGTATCAGATTTCAGTTTTACCTTGAGAGAAAGAAGATCCTCCACTCTTGAACAGATTATAACTGATGTCTTAGAGATTGAGGCAAATATCACTGCTACTGGAAAGGTTCAAGACAAAGGAAAATCCAAAGAAGAAGACTCATCACAAGATCAAAGGATCGATGACATGACTAAGGTCATTAAAAATTTGTCAAACAAATTAGTAAATATGGAATTAGAAAACAAGAAACTTGCACAACAAAATAGAGGGTTTTCGATCCCCAATTCAGAAAACAGCCCTTGCAGATTCTACAGAGAGAAAGAAAATATCAAGACCAAGTCCAAGCACCTTTATATATAGAGGCAGCACCATCACATTCTGTTGATAATGATCAGAAATAATATGAAGATCAAATTTTTGTTTCGTATATGGAGGATGGTGAAACAGAAGAAGATAGAGAGAAAGAATATGTAGAGGAATGTAAAGAAGCTGATGTCTCATTTGATCAGGAAAAGATGGATGATTATTTCAAACAGTTTATTGATTTTACGCAAGTAGAGTTGCATAAAAAATATGATTTGAGGTCAAAAAAGAGGTTGAGAACTCAGGATGATGAAGAAGAGGAATCAAAATGAGTACCTATTCCAATGGCGACTCCACTACAGAAGAATCAAATTAAAAAATCAGATAAGTGCCCATGAATCAAGAAAAAGAAAAAGAGAAGCAGCAAGTTGAGGCTTCCCAAATAAAGCCTAATGACCCTAATTTGTTGGAGAATATTGTTACTATTCCTGATCAACATGAAAATTCAAACAAAAAAGAAGAAGAACTTGAAAATTTGACAAAAAAAAATCAAACTTTCAATTTGTCGAAAGAGTTAGGAAAAGTAAAGATTCAAGTACCACTTCTTGAGTTGGTTAAAACACCTAGTTATAAGAAAGAAATTGTAGAGTTTATTAATTTATCTCAGTCTTATGAGGTGGGTGATATAGTAAATCTACAAGAAGAGAAACCAGTGGTTACTTTTGGACCTCATGTTGAAGAGGTAGATTCTTCTTTTCCACCGTTTTATATATCAGTTCTGTTGCATGATTTCATTTTACATAATTGTATGCTAGATTCTAGTGCATCACATAATCTAATGCCACTATCTGTAATGAATGAGTTAAATTTAAAAATCACCAAGACATTTAGAGACCCGTATTCCTTTGATTCAAAAAGTGTGAAGTGTGTAGGTCTTATCAAAGATATGGTTGTTTCCTTGGCTCAAATTCCAGCTAAGAGTATTATGATGGATACGGTAGTAGCAGATATTCCAGCCAGATTTGGTATGTTGTTGTCTAGATCTTGGGGGGAAAAGCTTGGAGGATTTTTGAAATTGGATTTCACATATGCTATTATTCTTGTTTTTAATGGGGAGGAGAGGAGGTTATACAGAGAAACCATATTTTTCAAAACTACTACCAAGAAATATGCAGGTAATTCCCCCATTTATGGTCAAGAGAAGTAAGATCTCTCTTGTTTCATGCTGCATGAAGATGAAGAATTTGCTGAAGATTCACAAGAGCAGCTCTCTTCAGCCAATGTACATAAAGAGATGTGTTCAAATAAAATTTGGAAGTGTTATTTTGATGGTGCATTCTATGAGGAGGGCACTGGAGCTGGATTCATATTTATATCTCCTCAAGGTAACCTTTTACCTTTTTCCTTCAAATTGGAATTTGAATCTACTAATAATGTAGCTGAATACGAAGCATTGATTCTAAGTCTGCAAACAGCTAAACAGATGGGAATTCAGTCTATCTCTATTTTTGGTGATTTTGAATTAATAATAAGACAAATTAAGAATTGGTGTCAGAATAAACATCCCATATTGAGGTATTATATAAATGAGGTGTGGGATCTAGTTGATAATTATTTTGAAGCTTTTAGTTTATAGTTTATTCCAAGAGAAGAAAATAGAATGGAAGATTCATTGGTATTTGCAGCCAGTACATTTAAGCCACCAATTAATCCAAGGTTGAGATATGAAATTGAATTGAGACACAAGCCTTCAATCCATGATAATGTGAAGCATTGGCACGTTTTTGAGGATGATGAGTAGATTAATCAATTTTTAACGATGATTGGAAATTTTGAAGGTAGTCAAATTGATTTAGAAGTTGATGAAAGTGGTAAAAGTGATATGTCTAAAAATATGAAACATTCAATTGGTGATCAAAAGATAATTCAGTTGAAGGATAATATTTTTCCCAGAGGTTTGGTACCTCTTGAGAGATTGTTTGATGCTAATGATATGGCAGTGAAACAGAAAAAGGTATCCCAAGATGGAGAAATGGAGGACTGTAATTTAGGAACTCAACATGAGCCTAAAATAGTCAAATTGTTTAAAGGAGTTCCTAAGGACTACAAAGAAAGGTATATAGAACTTTTTAAACAATTCATGGATGTATTTGCATGGTCATATGAAGATTTAAAAACTTATGATCTAGATATTCTTCAGCATAAAATACCACTGAAAGATGGAGTTAAGCCACATAGGAAGAATCTCAGACAAATTAACCCACTATTGCTGGCTCCAATTGAAAAAGAGGTAAATAATCTTTTGCAAGAAAAAAACATAGTTCCACTAAGATATTCATATTAGGTTTCCAATCTGGTACCAGTCAGGAAGAAAAATGGAGAGATAAGAATGTGTGTGGATTTCAGAAATTTGAACAGAGCTTCCCTAAAGGATAATTGTCCTTTATCGAAGATTGATTTTGTTCTGCAGAAAGTAACTGGAGCATTCAGGTTATCTATGGTTGATGGTTTTCTGGGTATAATCAGGTGGTTGTGGAAAATGAAGATCAAAAGAAAATTTCTTTCATCACACCTTGGGGAACATTCATGTATGCCAGGATGCCATTCAGCCTCATGAATGCAGGAGCTACTTTCCAAAGGGAAACAGATATTGCTTTTGTGGGTGATAAATTTGTAGTCATTTATCTTGATGATGTTACTATTTTTTCAGGTTTCGATGATGAGCACTTAGAACACCTGTGGAAAGCCTTCTTGAAATGCAAAAATTTTGGATTCTCATTAAATCCCAAGAAATATTTGTTTTCTTTAGAGGAAGGTAAGTTGTTGGATCACATAGTTTCAAATCAAGGAGTGAAGATTGACCCAGCAAGGGTTGAACCTATATAGACAATTCCAGTGCCTAGAAGTAAAATGGATATCCAAAGGTTTCTGGGAAAAGTCAATTTTCTAAGAAGATTTGTTCCGAATTACGCTGAGATTGTCAAAAGAATAATAGATATGTTAAAAAATAATGTTGAAGTAAAATGGGACGAAGATGCAAGAGAATCCTTTGGCAGAATTAAATAATCTCTTCAAGAAGCTCCTGTTCTGATCAGTCTAGACTACTTGAAGACTTTTCAAATCTTCTCATTTGCATCATTCTCTCTATTGCTGCTGTGTTATTACAAAAAAATGAAGGAAGTGAACAACCTGTAGCCTTTTTCAGAAAAGTCCTTAGAGATGCAGATCTGAAGTATAATATCCTGGAGAAGAAGGTATATGCTTTAGTTAAATCATTAAAGGCTTTCAGAACTTATGTACTCCATTGTCAAGTAGTAGCGTATGTGCCTAATTCTACTGTAAAGGATGTGCTAGTACAGGGTGATGTGGAAGGAAAAAGAGTAAAATGGATTGCCAAAATCCAAGAATATGATTTGGATATCAACCAACAAAGTTAGTCAAATGACAGGGACTGGAAAAATTGCTGACAGAATCGAATTTCAAAGCTTTGGGAATTAGCCTACTTGCACTTGTAGATGAAGTGACTAAAGAAACAGATCAGATTAAGATGAAGTCAGCAATTAAATATAAATTTCTCTGTTCATACTGGTATCAAGATATTATTCATTATCTGTGTTTCTTTTCTTGTCCTCCTTCAATAAAAAGAGCTAAGTACAGAGCTTTGAAACTTAAGGCTCAACCTTATTTTATAATTGAAGCTAAGTTGTATTGGAAAGATCCTACTGGTGTGTTGCTATTATGTTTGATAGAAGAGGAAACCATGGAAGTGATTAAAGAATACCACGAATGCTTTTGTGGAGGTCATTACAGCTGGAAAGTAACTACTCATAAGATCCTTAAATCAGGTTTTTATTGGCCCTCTTTATTTGCTGATGTATACAAAACTGTTAGAAGTTGCCAGAAATGCCAATTGTTTGCAGAAAAGAAAAGGTTATCTCCTTTACATCTTCTTCCTGTGTTTATTGAAGAACCCTTCCAACAATGGGGATCGGATTTCATTCGAGAGATTAATCCACCATCAAGTGGGTAGTTTAAATGGATTCTAACTACTATTGATTATTTTAAAAAATGGGTAGAGGCAATTCCTACTAGAAAAGAAAATGATTTGGTTGTGATGAAGTTTTTAGAAGAGAATATTTTCAGTAGATTTGGATGTCTAGTAAATATTGCAACAGACAATTCTCAAGTATTCAACTCAGTTAGGTTTATAATTTTTTTTCAAACTTATAATGTAATATTGTCCCATTCTATAGCATATCACCCTCAGGGAAATGGATTAGCAGAATCATCTAATAAAACATTGGTGAAAATCTTGAAGAAAACAATCAATGAGAACTAGAAGGATTGGGATTCAAAGCTTATTTTTTATTTATGAACATTAAGGATGACTACTAGAAGATCCACTAGTAATTCACCTTATGAATTGGTATATGGTGCTCAGGCTTTGTTTCCCACTCAGCTAGCAAGACCAGTAATATCTTTTCTTCAAGACTCTCAAGAGGAACCTAATGCCTTGATCAAAAGACTAAATAAGGTGATAGAATTGAGTGAAAGCATAAATAAATTCAGAGACAATTTGGTCACTTATGAGGAGAAAATGAAGTCCATTTTTGACAGAAAGGCAAGAGAAATCATGTTTCAAACTGGAGATCCGGTATTAAGATGGGATATTAGAAGGGAAGAGAAAGGGAAACATGGTAAATTTGATCCTTTATGGTATGGTCCTTACAAAATCTCTGAAGGCAAATCAAATAACACATTCATGCTAGAAAATATTGATGGAGAAGCAGTAGAATTTCCTGTGAATGGGAAGTATTTGAAACATTATTTCCAACACTAAAAGTAGTTAGTCCATCATTGTACATATTCGGTTTTCTCTAACTGTATATTTATGATCAAGAAATTTATGACTCCATGCCCAAAGTGAAGGCACTGATCTACAGGTCCTTAGTGTTTCGTGGCAAAAAACACTATCCCTAGGTCAAGCCAGATGTTGTGGATCATCTACATATCCTTTTATTTTTCAAATATTTGAAAATATAAAAATTATAAAGGGCTGAGAAATATGTTAAATTATCAAAATCCTTATACTTTAGCATGAAAAATATGTATCTTCGCTATATATGAGTTAAATTTTAAGCATTTAAACTTTATATAAATGGGTTCTGCATTTGATGGTTAAACATTGATTGATTTGTTGGGTGGAAAGCGCTAATGATAAAAGTTCCTATCAAAAGGCCCAACCCGCAGGCACAAACAACGCACAAGATATCGAGACGAGTGCCTATGCAGTTGACTGGGTTGACTGTGGGGACAACGGAGATGAACGGTGGAGATTGAGTGCGGGGGAACCAGCAAAAGTTTTCCTCCATACCTCGGGAGCCTCTACAGTGACGTAAGACGCTGATTTGTTGACAGTTGTCTTCCACGTTGGGTGGAATCAATGGCTCACTGGCACATCTTGTCAGCATTTAGTTTAAAATCCGCGCCACCTATTTAAAGAATATTTTCACTTATTCTTCAAATTATTTGTAATTTGTTGCATTGCATCCTGTTTCAGTTTTCCATCACCTGCATAAATTTTACCACCCTATGAATTGTTCTTGCAGAAATTTTCAGTCATCTCTAAACGGTCGCCTCTATCAGGTTCAGCTAGTCATGTCCCTCTCATGGGTACTGAGAGGGATATTCAAGATACTATATGTTCTGTAATTCACCTTCCTTTTTATCAACAAGTCATCTTGAATGATAATTTTTCCCCTGTTTATTCTCCCATGGTCAAGTCCGGAATTCATTCTACATGCATTCCAAAGACCCATCTTTTCCCTAAATTTATCTATTGGTTGGTGTCAGTCATGTATCCTAGGAAGTGTTTTGTTATGAATTCCCAAGGAGAGAACGTTCTGCAAGTGTCCACCCAGTTAATCTGCCAAACCCTTTACTATCACGAGTCAGAGTCATCCATCCATTTTTCTGACGATTCGCTGGTACATTATTATGATAATCTTGCAGGTGAAGAGTTTAATCAGCTCATGTTTTTTTTGAAACCTGACACAAAGAAATTTCAGCCAGACTGTAAAGAGTTTTCTATGGAGGTTTTTTATGTAGAGACTCATTCTGTATTAAGTAAAATTGCAAAAATTCTGGGTAAATATGATGATAATACAGTGGATAAATAAATCCTAGGGATGTTTGCCATGATGATGAAGCCAGGAATGGTGCTAGATATTCCATCATATTGGCAGGAAGCAGTCAATTCACAGCTAATGAGCCTTTCATTAACAGGTTCTTTCAAATTTCCTTCATTGATTGTATATTTGTTCTTATATCATAATGTGGAAGAATTCATGCATTTAGGTCTAAATGTTATGGATGCAAACAAAAGAAGGCAATCAGTGATATTCTGGATAGATGTAGTTAGAAGGGAGAAACATGAAGCTGGATTGTTTGATTTTTCTCGCTATTACATGTCAGTTGCATATAAAATATTAAATGGAGTTCCTCCTCCCTACTTTTTACCTAAAGCTCAGGATTTCTTGCATTTAGGATCCAATTGCAGATTTTGAGATTGGTTTCTTTTTAGGATTACTCTGAAATAAGGATGTATGGAGAAATTGTTGAGCCTTATAGACTCCCTATGTTTGTACCAATGAGATTTTTTGCTTTAGAGTTTATTAGAAAGAGCCTAAATGTTGATCAGGTTCACTTTGTATCTATGAAAAAAGGACATATGTATAAATTACCCATGATTGTAGGCCCTTTCATAGTCAATATGAGGTAGGAATTTGATGAAGTAACAAGAATGTTAGATGAGATGCATATGCTACTAGGAGAAATTTGGGCTTATGACTCTTATAGTGTGATTTCAAATAGAAGAATTAAGAATGGGTACTCTGCTTTCATTCATGAAAGTAGGCCAGAATAGGAGAATGTAGCAAGTAAAGGTGTGATGAGTTCATTAGGTGAAAACATTCAGACTCCCATAATAGTAGAGAAAACAAATAAAAAAACCAAAGAAGTGGTTATTGATCTAGATGATGAGGAGTAGGGAGTCGAGAAGAGAACAAAATTTGTTGAAGAACCTAAATCTAATTCACCTAGTTTTTCTTTACATTTGGGAGAACAAAAAAATGCTCCTACTTTACCCAGGAGTCATGAAGCCTCTCATGAACAAGTGCCCTTGATCAAATAGATGTTTTCACAAATTGAGGAAAGAAATTAGAAGATGAAGTCCAGCATGGAGACCCAAGCTAAACATCAAGTTGTTGTTGATGAAACAAGATTGTTGATTGTAATGGATCTTGAGAAAGATAAATTTAGAACCAGTAATTTCAACACTGTATATGTGATTGTGGATGTGAAGAAAATTCCACTGATGGATAAAATGAATTTTCATATGAAAATAGGTGAGTTGATTTTAAATGACCTCACAAAGACTAATGCAATGGCAATAAAGGCAGAGAATATGTTGGGGAAAGTAATTAAACAATTTAAGTTAGAGAAGGCTAACTCAAGAACCTTAACAGTTTAGAATGAGGAATTGAAGAAAATCATTATAAAGATTGGAGTAGACCCCAGTGACAAGAATGTTGTGTAGAAATTCATGCAAATTATTTAGGTAGAAATATCCACATTGAGGAAAAAGATAAAATTACCTACTGGAGAACACTCAATGGTTGCAAAATTTGCAGAGGTAGAGAAGGAAAAGGAAAATCTCTTACAACAACTAATGCAAAAAGAAGAATAAATCTACAAAATAAAGCAAACTACGATTTCATTGCAAAATCATATTGATAACCATAATTGTACTTTTGTTTTTCCTACAGGTAATGAAGATCCTCAAGCACAAATTTTTCAATTAAATACTGAGTTGAAAATGGCTGAAAGAGATCAAAAGAAGGCTCAAAAAGATCTAGATACTGCAATAAAGTTGATTAAAGTCATATAAAATGAAGCTGGCAAGTAAAAAATGGATTTTCGAAATGCTGAAGCTGAGATTAAAAATCTCAAAGAAAGATTGAAAGGAAATCTCTCACTGATACAAGCCAAAGACATCATTTGGACTGATATCATTTCAGAAATGAAATCTAATTGGTGCTTCTTGATGATAGTTGCAAAAGAGAAAAGTCTTATTTTATAATGTGAAGAACCAATCATGTCTGATAAAAAAAAATGAATTAATAGAGCCATTTGGGCCAAAAGATTCATTTATTTTATTAACTCTAAATGAGATCATGAATTAGAGGAGAATGACATGCAGGACAAAATGTTTTATGTAGTAGAATTTAACAAAATGATTTTCAGAAACGATCTCAAATATGCTACAGAAAAAAAAGCTAATGGAAATTAAGGAAGCAATTTCTCAGTTTGATAAGTCATTTGACAAAATGACAAGAGTAGGCTTGCCATCATGTTGGGGAGATGAAGGAAATCTTTTTCCATGGAATTCTTATGAGAACTTACTAGTATTGATAAAAAGAAAATTTAACAACAAGCATGAAAAGACTCAGGTGCTTAAAGGAGAAACAATGGTCAATTTCTTGTAGAGACATTTTCATCTATTGTGGATGGTATAGACTCTTTTCACAGATAGGTCGTCCTATGATCGAATTACTGCATTCAAATTGGAATATCACAATCTGACACATTCATCCAAGACGAAGGTAGAAAGAAATATGGAAAAAGTGTAGAGCTTGGACAATAGATCTGCCAAAAGGATCAACATCAAAGAAAGACAAATCAGTTGACCCAGAAAAAGAAGCCACATCATTAGCAATTCCTATAGATTAGGATATTTATTTTATTTTCTGAAGACATTGTAATTGTAATAAGACATTTTCAAGGCATCTAATAGACAACTTTCATAGTCCTAAGTAGTTTTTGTAGTTAGGATTGGTTACTACAGTTCCAAACTAATTTTTTTTTGTATTTAATGTAATTTTCAAGGGAAGGAAAGGTTCCGATTTTGGGACCTTCTGACAATTTTTTTTGTACTCAGAGATTCAAAGATTAATGAATAAGTAAGCAACTTTCTAGAATTCCGTTTATGTTGAAATGTATTCGAGTTCACATACTGTGTTTTCTATCTATGAATAAAACAAAGTTATGAGAAGCAAGTCTCTTTTTACTTTTGTATGTAAGAGTTAAAAACCTTAATTGGCGCTCCTTTTTTTAACCGTTTATTTCATATATTTCTTCTAGGGTTTGAGATGATATTTTTTGTATAAAATAACATATCAGTTTGGGATTCTTCTTTCATTTTCTTCTAGTCACTTCATTCAACATCAACAGATGGTAGCATTGTGAGGTATTCATTGTATTTTATATTTAAGGGTTGATCATAAATACTTGAAGGTTAATAAAACAGAGACATATATATTCGTGACATAATAATATAAATGTCTTAAGAACTGAATCTTTATCACAACTAAGGGATTGTCTCTTAAGGTACAACATATGACATGCAAAATAGCTCCAAAATTCAACTACTAAGATAAATCACCAGTCTCATTTGTACATTTTTCTGAGTTTGTTCCTTAATCAGATTCCACTTTACTATTGATGCATGCAAATGATGAAAGTTGATTTTGGCATGAAAAAATTGTATATCTAAATTTCATATAAATGCATCAACTTGGTAAACATGGGATAGTGAAAGGATTTTCTGCCATAGAATTTTCATTTGAGATTGTGAAGGATATGCTCTAGGAAAGCATCCACAAGAAAAATTTTGAAAGGGAAAAGCACGGAGATCCGCCTTTTCTTTGGAGCTTATTGCACAAGATACACATGGGTATACTTTCTCAATCTCAAATATGAAGTGTTTGATCATATACAGGTTTTCAAAGTGTATGCACAAAAGTAATGTAAAAAATGATCAATACCATTTGTGCATATAATGGGGGAGTATTTAAACAAGGATGTCAAACATCATTGTGATGAAGTAAGAACACAATTGTAGAATATTGCCCCTTACATTCCGTAGTAGAATCAAGTATCTAAGAGGAAGAGTAGATCATTGAAATATATGGTCAATTACATGTTGCATGCAAGGTCCTAATGCAGGAGCATCACCCTAGGAAAATTATTTTGTTTAAGGCCCAAATGGAGCCATGTAGAGTCTAGAAGAATGTTTTTATTTTTTCAATTTGTAGTGGCATTTGGGTTGTTATCATAGCCATTTGTCTCATTCCAGTAATACAAATTAGCAGGCTCAGTTGTTAGGTTTCTAATAAATTTTAAATTTTATTGGAGTTGTTGTCCACGACAAGGGATAAGAATCCTAGAAAAGTATAAAGAAGGCCACTGAACGAGCCTACTATCATGTGGTATCAAGATAGCAAAGAGTTGAAAAATTATGAAGTTTGTAGAGCAAGGTGATCTCAATGGAGGTCTTGTGGAAAAAGGAATGAGCCAATGGATCTTGCAGCTAGTGAAGAGGAGAGGACATAGACCAAAGAAGTAACAGTTTCTCTATTTATTTTAATAATAACTGACATTTTGGTTAATTTGTAAAGACAAGGTAGAGAAAGAAAGGAAAGGAGTTAGAGATAGAGGATACCAAAACGGAAGATATTTTGAAAAGGGAAATAAATATTAGATGTAAGAGAAACTCTGACAGAAGATTGCAGAAAGTTAGGGAGAATTCCAGCCAATTGGAGAGCTAGAAATAGACAAAACAATATCATCGAGAGGAAGCATTAGGAAAACAAATATATTGAAATTTTAGAGGTGGAGAAATGGGCAGGTATAACTTGGTTATGTTTTATGTTTTTCTACAAAATTTGTGAGTGCAGGTAGCAGTATATGTAGCCAAAGATATTGTGCAAAGCAAGGTGAGAATCATAAGTTTTTCTCACAAAAAAGAGGTGATCTTGGTTGAAGAGAGAACTAGTTGTGATCTCCAATAATGTTGCAAAAGAAAACCCTTTCAAAAAATAAGTTGCACACAGAGAAAAAATCCAATTGAGGTTGGAATGAAGAGGGGGGTCAGAGGAATTCCTCAAGGAGAAGAGAACATGTGAAGTTATTAGAAGGTGAGCATAGGGGTAACAACCAAATAGGAGCAAGGAGAGCCCAGAAGGTTCCAGAGGAGGGAACCAAGAGGGACACCGATACCTAAGAGGAGGTGAGGTATTCAGGTAACAATTGAGGTGAGGCTTGCTACAGGGCTAGGTTGGAGCTCATGGTAAACATGGTGGAGCATATGTAGAGAAGGAAGAAGATGACTATTGTTGGTCATCATGAAGGGTTGAGTAAAAGCCATAGTAGAGGAGAGAAGGATGCCAAGAAAAATGGCGTGAGGAAAATAATCCAGGAGGAATTTGAATAGGAGATGGCTGAGTTGAACCACAACTTAATGTGGTAATGAAAATCCTACAAGCTAGAAAAGAAAGTAAAAAAAGGAACCTTAGGAGGAGGTTTAAACTATTAGACCAAATAATTTGAACGATAAATATCCAAGAGATAGAGAGATGTGGAAAACAAGGATAATGCCTTTGATACTAGCATAGATGGAAGAAAAAGATATTGGAGTAGTTGAGCTTGTGGAAGGAGTAGTTCTTTTTTGCAAACCACTTCTTGAAGATAAAGAGAGAAGATTTGGTGAAAAGTCTCATGGGTTGTGAAGGGTCCAAAACAATAAGAGAAGTTGTTGAAAAAGGAAGAGTCTAGAGGCCCTTGTATTTTTTAAACTAACAAATTTTGTGTGGATGCAACCTTTGTAAGCAAGGAAGAAAGCAACCACTAAAATCTCTTACATATCGAAGGCATGCACAAATTTTCCAAAGGGATAAAAAGAAGATAAATGGTTGGATATTGAAAATGAGGAAGAAGATGAAGTGGACTCTATTTCAAATGAGGATGAAGCACAACATTAATGCTTTGTTACAAGAACTAATTTTGTTGAGTATGGAGGAGTGGATAAGTTCTAGGAAGGATGACACAGGTGATGAAATGATGATGAGCTTTTATCAGCGGAAGGAAAGAATATCAGCAACATCATATGAAGAGAAAGAAATAAATATAATTTTAGTTAAATGTTTACAAGAGTTTGAATTTGTAGGTATTGAGTACCATGGAGCTTATCGGGTGCCATAAATTATGAAGAATGGTGAACCTCGAGAGGAACTGAGCTATGTTGACAAGTAACAACAGGAGGAAGCTAATTCAGAAGGTGGATAGCCTCAAGGAACTATCATAGAGGAAGGTGATGAAAAGTTATCTCATTATTAAGACAATGTAGATAAGACCATGAAGAAGCTCAATATGAAACTCTTTATGCATATGAGAGGAAGAATGAACCCAGAGGTAAACTTGACAGGTGATGTATTCTCTTATTGAATGTTTTTGGATCGTTTGTAAAATTATTTTATCATGGGTTGAAGACCAATGGAAATTGGGAAAATAGAAGAAACCTCATGTTTTGAAAATTTGTGGATTGGTTCTGTATGAAGTTCATGGAGGGAGAGTGGGTGAGAAGCCCTCAGTATAGTGCAATTTATCTAATCCAAAGGAGGTAATAATAGCCTAATTACAAGAACACAAATAAGAGTTTCCTATTGACAAAGAGGAGACACCATTGTCTCGTGCAATCAAGGAGAGAAAAAGGTTTGATTAGGAAGACAATTATGAAGCAAGCTATGTAGGAGTACCTAAAGGAAATGCATTCCTAGACATGGATGGGAAGGCTTATGCAGATGAAGTTGTGATTCTATGGATAAATGACAAGAGTGTCACCCAAGAAGTTACATGAAATGGTGAATGGGTTCAAGAAGGAAATAATTTTCCTGATGAGACAGAGACCCACACATTTGAAGTAGAAATCCTACAGAGGTAAAATGTTTTCCATAACATGCTTGTCATATGTTTAGATGTGACTAGAGTTTAGACTTTCATAAAGCTAACAAAGAGTTTGACATGGAAACTATGTTTTGTGGATATGAATGAAGAAAAGGGGGAGAATAATATTACAATTCTTATACAAAACATTGTTGAGGAAGAGAAGGATTGCAAAGAATATGAAGTTGAAATATGCAAACAACTTTTGTCACAAGGAGTCAAATTTGTGCAATCCATTCAAAAAATAAATAATCAAACGATTTTGTTCCAAGAAGAAGATAACCCAATCAATTAGGGAATGCACTTAATCACTAACCGAAATGAAGAATATTGTGGGAAGAAAGCGTTGAAAAAATTTGACGTTCTTGAAGCCTAAAAATATTTGTTTGGAAAGTAGATTGTTGAAGGCATAGTCAAAAGAAGAAATAAAGGAGGAGCATGGAACAAGTCTATTTCATGACAATTTCTTTCAATTCCAAACAAAGAGTATGGGACAAGATTTTTCCATGAGGTATTCTGATGAGGGTAGTGATAAGGGGGAATTTTTTTGGTATAGGTATATTCAATATGTATGAGGTTTATTATATGGTGAATAATATAATGAGGTGGAGAATGAAATCCCATGGTGTTAGGAGATGTTTAGGAAGTTAACTGTCAATAATAACTTAAACTAGCAAGGGTGATGCAGTATGTATCAACAAGAAAGCATACTGGACATGAAGGCTGAGGAACTAATGAAGTTGATAAAGACCCAAGATATGGTACAATGGCAAGGAGAGAGTAATCATTTGTAGCCCTTGGCTAACTAGAAAATACTACACCAACATGGCAGTGGTAAGGAAAATCCAAAGTAAAATTTGAGAACGTGGAAGGAAGAGAATATCAAGTATCGAATTGATTGTACATGATTGCCTCAGAAAATCCAGTGGTAAAATGGAGAATCAAGTGTGGGATCCTATAAAACTGAAGTCAGGATAGAATCAACAACGTATTCTTTAGGATCTTGGATGTTTTGAAAAGGATGTAATTTTTTTTTCACCTTGGGAGTCTAATGCAGGAGCATCAACCTAGGAAAATTATTTTGCTTAAGACCGAAATTGGGCCATGTTGATTATAGAATTATACTTTTATATTGTCAATTTGTAGTGGAATATGGGGTTTTAGTATAGCCATTTGGATCATTGTAGTAATGTCAGCTAGTAGGCTAAGGTTTTAGGTTGTTTTACTATCTAGCCAAGTGGGCCTTTGCTAGTGTGACATGTGTAAATCCAGGAATCTTGTAGTTTTGGTATGTTAGACAGATGTCCAAAATTTTCTTTTCTATAGAGATATTTTCAATGCAGTGTTCTTGTACATAGAAGTGTCTCTACAGTGAGTCAATAGTGGATGCCTAACAAAAAAGCTGGCTCCATAGTAAGAAAGGAAGAAGAATGAGTAGGGAAAGTTTGAGGAAAATCTAGGCAGTGAGTCCATTGTATGTCCTCTATAATTATTTTTTTATGAGTAAATATAAGGTATTTATTCTTTGAATGAGTGGCTCCTATGTCAAAATATAAATTGATATCGTTTCGATTCAGAAAAACATAACTGGGTTAATTTCTTAATGTTACTTGGGTGACATTTTCGCCTTTGCATCACAGTCATGGGAAAACTTGAATGGGGAAATATTCAAAACAATATTAGGAGCAAATCCATAAGAATTTAAATCTAAGTTTGATGTCAGACTTTGGTAGATATAATAGTATGGAGTTAATATTTTATAGGAGGAAAAAAAAATTCAATACTGGATGCCTTTTAACTCGTTAAGGTGGCCAACAAACCTAGTTTCCTTTGGGCAGGTTGAGCCAATCGCTTTTTGATATGTAAACCTGCTTATTTTTGTATAAATAGAAAAATGGAAAGGCACTACTAAACTTTCAAAATAAAAAAAGAATTTAAATCTTAACTCAAAGTGGAAATATAATAGAGTCTCACTTCTAATGCACATAGCATTGTGTATGTTTATACATTTGTGGATTTTCGAATTGAAAATATGAGGAATAGCATCGTGAGAGTAGAGATAATGGTGAATCAATATCGAAGGAGTGGCATGAGAATAGAGGGAATGATTTCTAGGCATGAGTCTGTGTTCGAGTAGCATGTGGGATGAGGGAATTCAATATGAAATTCACCAAAGGGACTATTTTCAAGGCTATTGTTATATGATATTAGTTGCAATATAAGTTTTGGCCATTTCAGGGAGTTTATGTCGCCCAACTTCCACCAGACATTGGTAAAAAACAACATCAATTAATTTGGATATGTAATAGCATGCATTGGAAAATTTAGCAAGTGAGGGTGAGCCAAAGGGAGTTGAATCTAAACAAGTCGAGATCCATGTTTGTTTTAGAAAATATGTATCATTGAAAATCAATGGACCTCTCCATATGTCTTGACCCCTGACTTGGTCGGGGTCTACCAACGAAATTAACGTGGACGCAAACAGTCTATAATCGGCCAAAGTGAGTTAGTCAGATTTGAATGAAAGGAATGATAGAGGGTGCCTTGACTCTTGAACATCATTGGACCTTGCAAGCACTTTTATGAATGGGTTTTATTTTATAAAGAGAAAAATAAAGAGTTGTTGAGGAATTAACTCTGATTTTAGTTCTGTGAAGAAAAGGAACAAAGGGGCATACTCCATAAGAGATATCATGATCTTAATTTAATGGTACTACAATATTTGATTTGGGTTGTTTTCCTCTTCCATGAAATTCATAAGAGACAAGGATCGATTCATGTGGTAATACCACTAATATAGAGAACTAATGTAGAGGATATAAAAAAAAATTGCAGAGTCCTCATGAAATTTTAAATTTTATTGGAGTTGTTGTCGACGCACAAGGGATAAGAATCCTAGGCAAAACTAGAGTAGACCACCAGAGGGCCTCCTATCAGGTCCCTTCCTTAAAAATTGTGGGTTGAATCAATCAATTGTGCTTTGTATATACAAAACATATATTCTCAAAAAAATATTACAAGAAAAACACCTTTTTAATAGTGAAGCAGCATGAAACGATAATTCACATATTTTTGCATTTTTGGATCCATGCATGGGTGCAAACTAGAGGAAGCTTTCTGATCCTCAAAGGAAAGAGTACATATTTTTTGGATATGAAGATGGGGTAAAATGATAACGACTGCTATATATTTCAAAAAAATATCTCTTCATTAATAGGAGTGACTACTTTGAAGAAAGTCTCTTGAATGCATCTAAGAAACATTATGTAGAAATTTTGGTGCTTCCTCCTATAGAATATCTAAGATATGGAGCATCTTAACATTCATATCAGATGATTTATTTGAGTTCTAAAGCTGATTCAAACTATCATTAGCATGTATGCCAAAAATTGTATTACCAACCACTTTTAGCATAAACTTGGCGCCTCAAGAGTAATCTCTTGGGTGATCCTTCCATGAGATCTCAATTTCAAGAAGCACGTCATGCACTCACAACTACAAAAAAATTTATGCCCATGCATTGGTACATTTTTCTAGCATCCAAGCCACAAACCTTTGCAAAAGGTTCCAAAAATACTTTCTGGGAAGCAACTATGAACGCGGAACATAACTCCTTCATTAAAAACCAAACTTGGATCTTAGTTCTGCTTCTTTAAAATTGTAATCATGTCAAACACAAGTGGGTATACAAGACAAAGAAAGTAGAAAATGGACTTGCTAGCAGATATAAAGTATGGTCAGTGGCCAAATGCTTTCACCAAGTTCATTACATCAAATATAATGAAACTTTTGCTCCAATGGCCAAAGTGAATCTATTTGATTGGATATTTCCATTGTAGCAGTAAGGAGGGAGCCTCACCACATGGATATAAATAATTCATTTCTTAAAAATAATCTCGAAGAGAAAATTTTCATGGAGCAAGGATACATAAATAATTCATTTGTATCAACATTTCAGACAATTTAAATGTAGCACAAATGTTTATATGCTAAGAACATATAACTCTTTGTTGGTCATAATACCCTTTGTGGATGATATACTAATCACATGTAGTTCAACCTCAACTATTGTTGTAAAGAAATTTACATGATAGGTATGCCATGATAGATATGGGTATGTTACACTTATTCCTTGGAATATAAATCAACCAAAATGATTCAGGATTAAAATTACTCATTCCAATTATGTGAGAGATCTCTTGCTTCATTTTCACATGGAAAGGATACACCATTGGTTGATTGCACCATGTACAGAGAACTTTTGTTTAGTCTCCTCTATCCCACTTACTCTTGTCCATATCTATCATGTGTAGTAGGTGCAGTTTCAAGATACATGTGGGAGTTGAATGAGTTTCATTGGGAAACTTCCAAATGCATACTTGGATATATCGAGGTAAACATTAGCTATGGGATTCACTATGCAACATTATGTAATTTGGATCTCACTGGCCACACTCATTTAGCATTAGGGGAATTTTGAGGTCTAAAATGGGCCTCCGAAGGAAACTATAAATAATAGTGGAAATAGTAAAATAAGATTCAATTACATCATCAATTTTTACAGGGAAAAGAGAAAAAACTACTTTTTCAACTTGTATTTTCAACTTATCTCCCTATGGGTTTACTCAAATTCTGAGCAGGAACACTAGTTGGATGTAGAATTTGATGAGGAATTGAATTTTTCATCCAACGAGTAATACCACTTGAAATTTGAGTAAAACCTTAGGGAGATAAGTTGAAAAAGTGGTTTTATTATTTTATTATTTTTTAAACTTTTTCGTTTTTTACCCCAAAAATTGTGTATCACCCCCCATGGTTGACATCATCATATTGAATCCTATTAGTTCTTGAAAAGTTTGTTTTGGTTGTAAATTATTCTTAGGAGGCCCATTTTAGACCTCAAAAGTTCTCTAATGATTGGGATAATGATAACATTGATCGCAAATCCACTTTAGGATTTTTTCTTAATTTGGGATCCAAATCCATTCACAACAAAGGTTGAATATAGAGGTGCAATCAAAATTCTCATTCAAGCTATTTGGTTGCAAAAATTTCTCATTGATCTTGGTATCCTATTTAATCACCCAACCATCATCTAATATTTCAATCAAAGCACACTAAAGCTTTCCATAGATCTAATGTTGCGAAAACAAACTAAACACATTGATTATCCACATGCACTACATCTAAGGATCAATACACGATGGGGTCAATGATTCACAGTATTATCCCACTTTTAAATAGAAAGATTACATATTCATGAAGACTTTCCCTAAAAGCATAAGTTTCACCTTCTACGATACTACTTTAAGGTGTAGGCACAACTACCTAGTAGTTTTATTTCTTTTTCAACATTGTATTTTGAGGGAGGGTTTTGTTCCCATTTTGTTTTCCCTATTTCCTCTTTTTTTACTTGCTTTATGTTACTAAGATGCTTCTGTAAAATCAATACCCTACATGAATTTTTCCTTGAACACAATCATTATCCTCTACCTAGTAGTGCTTCAGGGGGATATTGAAGATATTACATACACTTAGTTGTACTTCGGTTAGACTAGTACGATGGAGTCATGCATGGAAACCTCAGTGTTATCACCAAGAGATCTCTCCACAAGCACATGCATGAGTTTTATGCATCTCCATTTCGATGAGAAAGTGATGTATGCCTACATGGCTAGTTAATTAATGACTACAAGGCTAGTTAACTAAGTCTAGGTTTTAGTTTTCTTCGATGCATGTCCAAATATCTCTAGATTTACTACTATGGTGCATTAGTCAATTTTCGTTAATGCATGTCCATGTCTCTCTAGATTCATTATTATGGTGCATTAGTTCAGCCACCTCATATGTAATTTATGTTCTCTTATTTATTCTATGGGAAAATATAATTCATTAATTATTTCTCTCAATTTTCTTGCTTCTTTCCTACTTCCAATTTTTGTTAATTGTTTTCTAGCCAAATCCATTTTATGCATGTTCACATACAATTTCACAACACAAAATTGTTTAGAAAATAACTAGTGAGTAATATATAATGAAATTGGAATTTTAGTTGTAATAATCCTTATAATACATAAAATATTACATTACAATATCATTGTTTAAGTGTTACAAGGCTTCCTTCCAAGTAAGTTTTTTGTGGGAGCTAGTTCAATGATGTATATAGGTAACTATAGTGATGATGCCACACTTTTCCTATCATATTATTATGAAATTAATAATTTTCTTAAAACACTTATATAACACAACTCCCACTCCAAATATCGTTGGCAATATACCTATTTTCATATTAAGTGTCACTTTTGGTCACCAAGTGTTGCTTCATGGTATTTTACATGTTTCAAGTGTCTTTTTTCTTTCCTAAGTGTCTTCGCATCTTCAGGAACATCCATAATGCACTTCGCTGTCTTAATACAATTTCTAGTTACAAAACAACACTTTTCATCGCAACTACACACACTTTGTTTTTTGTACTTGGAGAGTGTTTGTAAATTGGCTTTTTGATGTATGATTCTCAGTATTGGGTCCTTTCTAAACTTTACTGATGATTTGGTCTTGTCTTGAGCAGTCCTAACCAATTTTCAGAGTTAATATTAACCAACAAAACCCTTTTACTACTGGCCCTTTTGGTAGTGACCTACATGCACAAGTCAAAGTCTCACCCGAAGTTGTATGGGGGGGTGTTGGAACTAGGTTTCCACACCCTGAGAGAGAATTAAATGATGTGGGTGTCTTCAAATCTATAATGATAGTGGACTAGCCTTCCCAACAGAAACCCTAACTAGGCAGGTTCTAGGTCAATTTACGCAAGCTACCTCTGCACGCCCAGATAAGGGCTTCGCAATCCCTTCAACAATATTAATAGGTCTTACAGTAATATATTATGCATTCAATGTTCATATAAGACTGAAAAGCAGGTACGAAATCGATCCAAACATAGGCAATATAGTTTATGTAGTAAAAGGAAATAATACACAGAAATAGATCATCAAGCGAAACACTAATGCATTTGATACTCAGAATTATCCCAAAACACTTCTTTACTCATTCTCAGTTACTAATCCCTTACAATACTTAAGTTCCACCCATGCACATATCCAATAGGAGCCTTTTATACCTATACAGAAAATATAGACTTATCTCAAAGGTCTATCATTCATCAAAATTCATCAAAACTTACTTAGAATTGTCTTATCCGACTCGATCTAGACTTCTATTTATATCTTTAGTGTGTGCTCATCTAAGGTCCACAAATTATGGATTGCGACCCCTAATTCTACCCTTTTTCCCATTACAAATCATGAAGGGGCTTTGAACCACCCCAAAGCCCTTTGCCTGTGCATTTATTAGCGTGCACGACTCAAAATTATAAAAGTTCTATATTTTTATCAAAATTGCGGTCCTAAGGGACCCCACTTCAACAGACCCCCAACACTATCGTGTGACTTGTCCCAAGTCACAGAGGTACTGGGGTCTTCATATTTGTTTGCAGCTCCTCGATGGTAGCAACGAAGGGTGCCAGGACACTCGCGCTCTGATCAATTACACTCTGCACTTTGTCAACCAATTTATGTGAAGTCGGCCCTTCTGCGGCGAGATTTATGCTCTGATAGGTCTGGTTCAAATTCTTCACAACAACATCTAGATCCTGTGACAGCTGCATCGATTCATTAACCCATGACTTCATATGGCCAGCCATGATGTGCTTCTTTCTGCACAGCTCCTCAACTTCATCCCACAAGATCTGTCTTCTCTGCAACCGAGGCATGTGCTGAGCAGGTAAAAAAGTAGGCAGTGCCTCCTGAAGGTCATCAAACCCCTGCTCCTCGGCGTGCAATTCCTGTGAAATATTTCTAACCAGTGGATCTGTCTCAATGGATGTCCACTGTCCCATAGTTGTTTCTAACAGCACGGTTCCCTTTTCTACTGTAGCGGAAATAATTATTAAGGCTTCTTTTACTAGGGTAGCTCATTTCACTCACACCTCTAGTGGAGTTTCTGGTTGCAGCTTCGCCTACAATTCTGTGATTTTTTGCTCAAAATCTGCCTTCACTTCATGCACTTCTGATCTGTAGGCCTTCAGTGTTTCTACCAAACCTTCAACTTTAGCCTATGGTGCGGCGGAAGCAGGGATGACTACCTCTGGCTGGTTGTCACAAATTCTATCAATCAAATGTTCCAATTCTGCTCATTGTGCTACTGCTACCTGCTACGTTGTCTAGGTTTGGAGAGATTCTTATGTCTTTGTTGCGATATTTTTTTCAGCTACACTCAGCTGTTGGTGTACACGTGCCTCCCTGCACTGAAACTTGTCTATAATAATGGTTTGTACTCCATGTAGCCTACCACTAGGCAACATTGACAAGTCTATCCCAACCTCTTCACAGGTCTGCGACTGCGCATGCAATTCAAGTTGTTCTACAATGATCGTTGTGCCCGGGAAGGGGCCGATCCTACTGTCCACCGTGATGATGATCATACTTGTATGTTGGCTCGCTTGATTCACGCTCGCCTAAATGTTGTCAGGTTTTAGCTACAACACCTACAATCCCGACTGCAATGCCTCTACGGTCTCTTTGTATTGTTTCTCCATTGTCATCCACCTATCTTCAGAGGCAGATGCGATCACATTTGCTATCTTATCAAGGTCGTCCTTTGTCAAGGTGACATCTGATGCCTCCGACCTTCAAGCCTTTCCTCTTCTTTCACAGGCCCTTGGGGGTTTCTGTGTCACACTTCATTCCTCTAGGAGACTCAAATCCAGTAACATCTAGACAATCTAGGCCTCCAAGATCCACCTCGGCTTCTCCTTCAATTTATTTCTCTGTTTCTTTCTCAGCCTCCTTCTCGGTATAATTTTCAACTTCTTTTTTTGCTTCTTTATCCTTTGCTTATTCTTTTCCAGGCATGGAGGCTGTGACCGGGGCATAGTAGAGTCTAGCCTGGTCTTCCATGCTTCAGGCCAGGTCTCAAGGGTTTGGTCAATTTCAGTCTCCGTGACCATGTATGGCGAATTGTGCTGAACAGGGTCCTTGCGTGACTGGATATGTACATTATGCATGGTCACCTAAAAGTCTACATTATTTTTGTACTTAGCATAAATGGTCGGTGGCAATCAGGGCCGTGAGTGAATAGTTTCTTCCAGCGCACCCTCAAACAAAACCTAGAAAATTTTGATCTCCTTTAGTATCTATGGGTCTGGTGAATCCCACAGATTGTCATAGTGCGCCCCTCTGCACACACAAGCTTTGAATACTAGGAGTATGGTGCCCTATGGCATCTCCCATGCAATTAGAGAGAACAACAAAAGAAACCAGGAGTAGCTAAACTTCTTGCCTTCCTCTTACACCTCGCACACATTCTCCAAGAACTCCTAACATAGGTACTGTGACCAATTATAGCGTACGCCTTTTTCACATTTTCCTTCCAGTGCGATAACATGTGTAGGGACCACTTTAGATCATAATTTTCACATTAGCTTTCATCTGAAGACCAGGGTTCCAAGACGTACTACTAGATCCACGATTTGTTGTACTAGGAACCTCTTGGAGTCGCGCTCGACCTTGTAATCCTTCTTAACTTTGGCAGCAACCTTCAACTCACTAATTTTCCCAAAACTGGCCATCGGATGGGGCCCCTTCTTGGGCAGGCCAATGATCCAATGGATCAATATGAAATCTATTGGGATTATATTCATGATCCATAAACATCCTTCGTGGATCAATGCCAACAACTAGCGCACACAAACACTGCTGACGGGATATCTGCCAAAGTAGGGAATCATCAATAGATTGAGAATCCCCAAATTTCTCAACTCGTGTGCCCACGACATAGGTTCTACCTTCAACTCCCCATCATATAAGACACGAGCTTAGGGAATGTCTCCTCATTCACCAAGTCATAGTCATCAAACTTAACCAAGAGGAGTTTTTCGAACATGTCTCCCTTCAAAGTAACTTCCTCTGGGATTAGTGGCATCTGCAAATATGTGCACACTCTATCCAAATATTTTCGTGCCTTCATGGAGGGTCTACGCAGCTTGAAATATTTCAACAGCCATGGTATGGGCTTGACAAAGAGAACATCCTCCTCTGTAGTGCTCATGGGTCTCTTAGTTGGGTCATTTGTAGGGAACCTATCCTTCGTTGCTTGATGCAGGGATGTGAATTGTCGAGGTGACATCCGTGACTTCGAAGATGACCCCTTGAACATATTTCCCTTTCCTTTAGCTAGTGTGGACACAACCTCTTGAATTTCTAGCACTACTTCATGAACATCATCAAATCCCGGCTTCACAGACACAGTGAGCGACATGGAATGCTCTTCAGATGGTGCTCTCTCAGGGTAAATGGCCATCATCCTTGGTTTAAAAATTAATTTTGAGTTTCTTATGTCGCATGCAGGGGTGTGACAGCTAGACTTATAGGTATCATAGATGAATGTTGGGTGAAATTCACAAATAAATTTAGGACGCAATATACCCGGAAAGAAAAGGAACAGAATATGACCCGTGCCCATCCTTTTATAGGTGATCCAAGTTAAAAATGATCAGATCTTCATTCAATGCATCTTACCCCCATAAAAACGGTCAAAAATCCTGTAATATATTCTCATTAAATGCATAAGACCCTCGCCATTCAATAGTAAAATCACTTTTTCACCCAATTTTACTGTTCCAATGACTAGTTTCTCCTTTTTTACATTACCTATGCACTTATGTCACAACTATCTATGCATTTCCTCTACGCAGCATGCAAGCAAGTGGATTCTCATCTTCCGACCATAGTCAGTTGGTAGGCATCGGGTTACCCTATACAACTTCAGTCGGCTTCCATTGACCTGGGAAAACTATCACCACGCAACGTGGTCAAGGGCACTACACCTCCATCAATGATTTCTTTCACAATTTATGGCCCCAACCAATGCTTCCTAAAACTTTCCTAGGTGGTGCACAAACTGAATTTCATATAACAAAACCAAATCATCTTCTTTGAATACCTTCTGTCAAATGTGTCTATCATGCTAAGCCTTTTCGTGTGCCTTCTGTACCTGTTGATGGAAGTTGGCAATAAAATGATCATCTTCTAATGCAACCAATTGCGCTAAATGCTCATCCATGATGTCAAGCTTAGCCATATTACTGAATGTTGCGATGCACAAACTTGGAATAATATATTCCATTTGCATGATGGCTTCTTGCCCATAAACCATCCTGAAAGGTGTTTTCCCAGTCAAGTTCTTACATGTGGTGTTATAAGCCCATAACACAAAAGGGATGTGCACATCCCAATCATTCTAATTTTTATTACAGATCTTAGTGAGTGCATTCTCCAAGATTTTGTTGAAAGCTTATAATACACCATTTTATTGAGGGTGGTAAGGGGTACTCTTCTGGTGAGTATTTTAAATTCCTCTATGAGAGCTTCGATGGTTTCATTAACAAAGTGCATACCCCTATCACTCATCTATATCTTTGGGCACCCAAATTGAGTCAGGATATGTTCAAAAATGAAATGTGTTGTAGTATATGCTGTACAATCTTTGACTGGCTTAGCCTCTACCCATCTGGTTACATAATCTGTGGCAGTGATGATGTAGCGTGGACTAGTCTTCTTCCCTAGAGGATTTATAAGTCCAACAAAATCTATAGCCCATTTATCAAAAGCCTACAGGGCCATCTATGGTTGCAGGGAAATCTCATCTATGCGTGGTGTCTTCCCCGTTCTTTGGCATGCATCACAAGCCTGAAAAAATGCATGTGCATCATTGTGTAGTGTGGGCCACTATAACTCAGCACACCGCACCTTCTACGCAGTGGCCTGCCCTGCATAGTGGCCTCCTACCACTCCTCCATGAGCCTCATCCAAGTGGTCCTACCTTTCATATTCCAACACACAGATTTTTAGCACTACATCTGATCCCAACTTATACAATTGACTAGCAATCAACGTAAAATCAGTTGCGCATGAAACGAGCTCCTTATTTTGCTACACCGAATATTCAACGGGTGCACTTCGAGTGGTCAGAAAGTGGATAATATCAGCAAAGTGTTGATCAACCACCTTGATAGCGAAGAGCTACACATTAGGTAGTCCTCGCTCCATACTGGTTGGTTCCTCCCCATTCTCAATGCATGACAGATGATCGGGTCCAACATTCAATCTACCAAGCTTCACAATAATTTCAAAATCATACTCTTGAAATAGTAACATCCATCTACAAATCTTCCCCCCCAACACAGGCTTATTGACCAGGTATTTCAAAGAATAATGGTAAATGAACATCTTGAAGTTCCCTCATAGTAGATATTTCCTATACTTTTGCAGAGCATAGACCATGGCCAATACTTCCCTTTCTATGGTTGAGTAGTTTCACTCTACACTGGAGAGCTCCCTACTGGAAAAAGTAACAGGGTGATAAATGTCTCCTTCTCCTGGCCACACTAAAATAGCTCCAAGTGCTATACCGGATGCATCAACATGTACATGGAAGACCTTGGACCAGTCTGGGAATATTAGAATAGGTGTGGTAACCATTTTTTCCTTTGGCAGTTCAAATCTCTTTTGACATTCCTCATCCCATAAAAATGACACATCCTTCTTCACCAATTTCTCCATCAACGCAGTGATCAGAGCATAGCCAAGAATCATTAGGGGAATTTTGAGGTCTAAAATGGGCCTCCTAAGAAAAAAGTACAATAGAAATAAACTTTATGAGAACTAATAGGATTCAAGATGATGATGTCAACCATGGGGGATGATTCACCATTTTTGGAGTAAAAAAGTAAAAAGATTAAAAAATAATAAAATAATAAAACTCCTTGCTCAACTCGTATTTTCAACTTATCTCCCTAAGGGTTTACTCAAATTTTGAACGGGAGTACACGTTGGATGAAAAATTTAATTCCTTATCCAAGGAGTACCCATGTTGCATACTTTTGATGGACCCTTCTACACGAAAAATGAGAAATACATGAAAAAATGTGATTAGAATCTTGTTTTTCATGTATTTCTCATTTTTCGTATAGCAGAGTCCATCAAAATCATGCAACATGTGTACTCCTTGGATGGGGAGTTAAATATTTCATCTAATGAATATTATTTCTCGAAATTTGAGTAAAACTTAGGGAGATAAGTTCAAAATATGAGTTGAAATAGTAGTTTTTTCATTTCTCCTCTAAAATTTGATGATGTAATCAAATCTTGTTTTCTTATTTCCACTATTATTTTATAATTTCTTTAGTAGGCCCATTTTAGACCTCAAAATTCCCTTAATGGAATTTTTTGTAATATCTGGTATGTCCCAGAATGGAGCACAATTTCTTTTCATTAGTACGGAATTCTACGTTGATAGTAACTGCAATCTTGGCCGGATCTACCATCAACCATTGCTAATACACAGTATGGACCAACAAGATTCCAAAAGGAATGCTAAAAAACAATTATTCAAGTTAAGAGAAATCTGGTGCTTCCTTCAGGTGTCAAGCATCATGCAAAGGTTGGACACATGCTTCTTTACCTGCCCAAACATAGTCCAGTCATCAAAATACACCTCCAAGAACTTGTGCATGAATTCTTTGAACACAGCTACTACTACGCGCGAGAAGATAGCAGGTGCATTATTCAATCTAAAAGGCATGACTGTGTATTGGAAAGACCCCCATTCTGTTGCAAAGGTGGCCTTGCTTCAGTCTTCTGATGCAATTCTAATTTGATGATGCCCTGAAAATCCATTAGTAAAATAATAAGCCTCTTGTCCTCCCACATTATCTAAGATCTCATCTGAAAATGGAGTGGGGAAACAGTCATGCACACATGCATCATTCAAGTTGCGCATATCTACACAAATCCTTATCTCTTCCTTAGTCTTCTTTTCTTTAACAACCATGTGGCTCACCCAATTAGACTGCTCCATAGGCTCGATGATTCCTGCAGCAACCATCTTCTCTAGTTGCTCTTTCACTTTCTGCTTATACTTGGGATTTAATCGGTATGGTTGATGCTTGACAAGGCACACATCTGGTTTCAGAGTGACCTTCATAATGCCTAAATCTCCTACAATTCCTTTAAGCTCATAGAAATTCATGGGAAATAGGTCATGATACTCTGTCAGCAACTCTGCAACCTTTCCCACTATGTCATCATCCAAATAATCTCCGATTTTGGCCAACTTGGGCTTTTATTCTGTCTCAATGTTGACTTCCTTCAACTTCAGGGGCTTAGTTATATCCACCCTTCCCAATAAGGGCCCTGTTGTTGTGCGCTCCCCCTCGGACTCAAGGATTTTAATATTTCTTAGATCTTCCTCATTATCTTCTACTGACAGGGTCCTGCGGTTGGCAATATCTTACATATGAGCTTCCTAAGTTAGCACAACACATTCTAGCTGAGGCCGAGAATCATCAAAGACAGGTGCTTCTATATCCTGCAGGGCTTCGTCCAATACCTTTGATCCCCTACCAAGCCAAAGGTTGACAGAAAACTGTCAGTCATTGTAATCTAATGTTCAGTCCCTTAGTGCAACTTTATTTCCAAATACCATGTAGTAGGTATTGGTCCCAATGAATGGAAAAACATATGAACCCATTTGTTCCAATTATTCTCATTCCAAAACTCCATCCATGTGGATAGGTGCTTGCACAAATCACCTTGGCCATTGAAAAGCTCGGTTAGTGGGGTAGCAGGTTGTTCAAAGTGCAACCTCATCATCTTGCTACATTCCTCCCAATCCTTAAATATTCCTTTATGTGTGTCCCACCAACACGCTGGAGTTGTGCACATGGCCAGATGAATTGCCCAGAACCTTCATTCTTCTAGGACAACCTTTTCCAACTTTTCCAAAAATAATACAAAACTATCAAAACCATAAAAATAGGGTAATTCTCTTACCTTTGAGGAGATGCATCAAAAACATTTAGTGATCTTGAGGCAGTGTAGCACAAAAACATCATGCAATTGATTATGCCAATTTTCCATTTCCCCATCCGAATATGAGAAACACGAGCTATCATTTTCCCAATTCAGCGTTCCATCATCCACAGGGTTAAACCAATCCTCATCCCATGTAGTCAGCTTGTATACATGGTCGACATCATCTCCTTCACACACTGATTCTGTATATCTTTATCCTTTTTCCGAATCCAGAGGTACTATTACCAACGTACCATCGTTTTCAAAGATCATGCTTCTGTGCTTCAAGGTGATGATACCTCCCATATAGATGGCCTAATCTAGCCCTAGAAGTGTAGGGTAAGGTTTTGCATCATCCACAATTTGTATTAATTAAAAATATACACGTACCTTTACTCCACCAATGTCTACCAGAACTTGTGGGAGCCTTCCAAGTCGAATGATCTTAGGTTGATTAGACATGCACAGATGAATGGTGGACCACTCCAGCTTTGATTCGCCCATATTTTTCTAGGACTTCTTAGGTAGAACATGTGCATCATACCCTAAGTCCATTATGTCTTGATCCATCTCATACTCTCCAATTTGCACAGTCTTGTGCATCTCCCGACTAGTTCTCCTTTTGTTCTTATAAATCTTGTTCACATATTTAGTCTCTGTTTGAGGAAACTCCTTGTGCGCACAGTTATCTATTAGGGCCTGAATATTGTCTAATTATTTCTGATTGTGCAATAACTTAATGCATGCTTGTAGGAAAGGTCTGACTTCATCATCAATCTTTGCTTCCATGATCGTCTTGGATGTGGATGCACCTACAGCAACAAAATCCTTCCTGGCTTCAATAAAATTATCATTTTCCTTCTGTAGGTTGATTCCTTCCTTCTTTTTAGAGGCCTTCCTGATCAATGGCTTTGCATGAACCTTATTTCCCTCATCTCCTCCAGTGGAAACACCACTGGGTGTAATTATGTTTACACTTGGATCATCATTATGCATCTCAAATTTAACCATTTGTATGTTCTGTGTAGGTGCATGTTGTTTCTTTTCCTGTATTCGAGAAATTAAAATAGGAAAATATTCATTAACATGATCAAATTGTTTGCAATACCTGCAAGATTGTCGGACAAGGTTCGGACAATCGCGCGCATAGTGTCAAGTGTCTCCACAGTTATAGAAAATTAATTTTCCTCTTCCACAACCTGCACCTCCACCTGTCCCTCCTCCCCTTCCTCTTGTTGGAGATCCTCCATTCCTTGAGGGAGATTCTGGTGAAGATGGGTTAGCTTGCACCATAGAGAGGTTGGCACTATCCATGATTAGCTCAAATGTGCGGCAATGGTGCTCATCGTGACCAACTAAAGAGAAACACCTACACCATTGTTTCTTTAGTTCTGGCACATAACTTCCTAATCGAGGGCAATGGTTTGTTTCATGCTATCTGGCTACTTTACAGTCAGCGCACCATAGCTGGGGAGAACCACTTGGTCTTGTAGCATCCTTGGTGCGCAATGGGTTTAACCCTCCCACTTGCACGTAATCTAGAAAAAGGTTACAATGATATTTTGTGTGGATGGAACCCTTACAATGTATACACCATACATCTGTACCAACTTCCTTTCCTCAGTCTCTGCATAGGTTCTGAATCCCCTAGTGCATTGCCTCATACTGATTTTTGATTTGCAAAGTTCCAAATTGGTCATCAGCTCGAGGCGAATATTCCAGTTTCATGGAAAATTCTATAGCTTCAACCTGAGAGTCAATATTTTGCTGATTCATAGGCCCACGCAGCTGTGGAAATATCATGGAAATAAACCATTCATTATGATGCTTATCATTATATATGAATCCTCCCTCACTGATAGTGCGCTTCATCCATTGATCGACCTCCCAAACACATTCACTTGGCTCTTGTTTAATATCTTTCAATTACATTACACATTGTGAGTATGACTTTGGATTTCTAAATTGCTACTTCAAAGCATCCTTGATCTCATCAATAGTCGTATTGGCATGTTGAGCCAGATATCCCATAAACCAATCCAGCGCATGACCTTAAAACACCATTACGAGTTGCATTCTCTTGAAAACATCAATGTTAACATTTTGCACAGTCCATACCAAATTGGCAACAAACCAAAACTTATCCATGTCCTCATCTCCCACACCCTTGAAGGTGGGTAGCTTCATATGCGCAACCATATTTCCTTCTGGTGGCAGTGTTTTTGGGGTAGGAGATGTCTTACCCTTATGCAAGTTTGACTGTGGATTAGCAGGAGCGCTACCTCCGATGCCCATAGCCTCACCTCTTTCTATATCACTACCAGGTTATTTTCTCAGAGGGTTGTATACGGATTTTCCTCCTTTTTTATTAAACCAATAATACTTTCCGCTATGCATAGTGCTTTCTAGCTTATTTGGGGTCATTCACTCTATGTGACTGCACAAAAGACTCTTTTCACACAAGATCATCTTAATCAGAAAAGGCAGAGAGCGTATGAATTTACCTCTCAATCCCTTGAAAAACCTCCTCTCAGCTTCAGAATATGACAAAAACTGATCTATTGTAAATTATTTTGCAAACCCACACAAAATGATGTCAACCCAAAGCTCTATGATACGGGTGATGGAGTTGTCAATATGCTCTAACTGTTGAATCAACTCAAGTGGTCATTGAGTGACCTTATCTTCCTTCCAACAGGTTTGGAACTCAGCTAATCTTAATAACCACTCCTGCAATTCTTGTGCAAAGGTCACAAATAAAATCTCATGAACTTGTGTGAAGATATACGTCTGCTTCCAATCTTCAGTAGACAACTTCTTACTTATGTTTTCCTTGAGGAAAAATTCTTGAATATTCTTCTCAAACCAGTCTTCTAACTTAGGCTTTGATGGCTACCACATCACCCAATTTCTCTCAAAATGATCCGTATCCCGACAATGGAACCATTTTTTGGCTTGAGGGGTCATGACCCAGGTTCATAGTTAAGCTTAACCAACAAAACACTCTTATTACTGGCCCTTTCAGCATTGACCTACTTGTGTAGGTAAAAGTCTCACTCGAAGTAGTATGGGGGGGTGTTGGAACCGAGTTTCCACACCCTAAGTGAGAATTAAATGATGTGGGTATCTTCAATTCTATAATGATAGCGGACTGCCCTTCATAATAGAAACCCTAACTAGGCAGGTTTTAGGTCAATTTACGTAGGCTACCCTATGCATGCCTAGATAAGGGCTTCGTAATCCCTTCAACAGTATTAATAGGGCTTACCGTAATAAATCTATTCATTCAACGTTCATGTAAGACAGAAAAGGAGGTACGTAACTGATCCAAACACAGACAATATACTTGATGCAGTAAATGGAAATAATACACAGAAACAGATCATAAAGAAAAATATTGATGCATTTGATACTCAGAATTATTCCAAAAAACTTCTTTATTCATTCACAGTTTGTAATCCCCTTACAATAATTTAGTTCCACCCATGCACACAGCCAGTGGGGACTGCACATAGCAGGACTAAGGTCTCCGTGCACACAACCAGCAGGAGCCTTCTATACCTGGATAGAAAACACATACTTATCTTAGAGGTCTATCATTCATCAAACTTCATCAAAACTTACTTAGAACTATCATATCCAACTTGATCTAGAATTATATTTATATCTTTATCCTGCGCTCATCTAAGGTCTGCAAACTGTTGTTAGCGACCCCTAGTTCTACCCTTTTTCCCATTACAACTCATGATGGGGCTTTGACCTGCCCCAAAGCTCCTTGAAATGTGAATTTATTAGCACGCATGACTAAAAATTAAAAAAAATCTATATTTTTATCAAAATTGTGGTCCTAAGGGACCCCACTCCAATAGTTGGTATGTGGCACACTTGTTTTAACTTTAAACTCATTATGTTTTCCTTTTTTTTTACCTTGCAGAATTAGAAAAATTCTAGGCCTGGGAGATCGCACCGCACTAGGCCTGGGAGATCACACCGCACATTCTCAATGTTTAGTCATACCCTCGTTTTTTGAGGCTACACCATGTTCCCAAGCCCAACATTTCCTCCCTTCCATGCACACAATGTACTTTCAAGCATCAAGACCCCGTCATTCTTCCGAACTACACCCTCCATGTGCCCTCTCTCTTAGCTAAGCTTAAAACACACTAGCAGTGGTTATTCAAGCCCTCCTTGACCCTTTACAATGTGCCTTGTTCCCTCCTTGTACCCATGCCTTCCCAATTGAGTGCACCTCGCATCAACAGGCAATAGTAAGCTCCCTTGCCTCTTGTGGTCACTCCCCGTGCCCAACTTCAGACCTCCTCTTCTCAACAAAGTGCACAACGCAAGCTTAGTGGCTTCTTCTTCCCTTTTTAGTGTGTCATGTGCCTAGAAAATTCCCCTTCCCCTCCTAAGCGCATTCTTGATTCACAGTCGAAAAGTTTGCATGAAATAAGAGAGAATAGGAGATTTTTGGGTTGATTTTTGTTTGCCATGAGTGATATTACTTGTAGGTGTCACTATAAAAATATTACAAGGATGCATGAGGATATTTGTCAAAGAAATCATCCCAAGGAAGCATTCAAAGACAAAATAATACATGATTGCTACAAATGAAAGAACATCAAATTCTAGTGATCAAAGTGATCCATAAAGACTTAACATGATCTCAAAACCCTTTGGAGAGTAGATGGAAAGAACAATGAGAAATTTGCACCAAGTATTGAAGACATAGGTGGCAGCATTGTCACCTCTTAAGAAAGCCTAGGTCACAAGTCATTATGTGTCTAATTCATCAATGTTAGTGGTTTGACATGTTCTCACCACATGATGATGTAGAAATAATGATGTAATTTTGTGAAACTAAATATGTGCAAGTTCAAGAGTGATATGGATCTTTTTAGTTCAAGGATGTGTACAAAAATTCATTTAAAAGAGCATTTAACCATAAGATGAATATACAAAGGAAGTAGAAATAAAATGCAACCATGAGAAACAAAGGTGCACACAATTTGATAACGGAATTCACCCAATGTGGGTTATGTCTCTGGGCCCTACTCAATGTGGGGAGGTATCCTTGATTAATCTCCAACAAAATCAAAATTCATACAATTATAATGACACCTTATACCTCTACATCTAGGGATGTCCTAAAAATGTACCCCTCTACTAAAGAAATAGAGAGCACAGTTGAATTCCTGGTGAAAAATCATGAAAAATGATTAGAAAGTCGGCCTAATTTTGTTTTGGTGACCTTTGGATCTCTAGGGAATCTCTTAGATTCCATGAATATTCTTTGGGGAATATTCCCTACAATATTTTGGAATCTTTCTCAAAATACATGCCCATGAGGGGTGCATTTCTGATAGGCGCAGGGTTCTGCAAGCCAGGTTCTGGCTGGACAGGTTTTATTGTTCACTCCCTGATCAGTCGTAGTCAAATGAAATATTTAAATAAAATTTGGGTGGTGAACCTCCCAACGGAGGAAATTTGGCCCATTGGTAATGGCCTCTTTGTTGGTCCATTATTCAACCACTGGTCGTCGGGTCAATCTTGGTTGTTTTTTGTTGGCGTCATTTGTTTTTAATTGGTCGTCATTTCGAATGTTGTTGGAGAACCCACCGTTGGTCCTGCTGGGAAAGTCTAATTCCCGCCATTATTAATATATTATATATATAATATAATGGCTCGTAAAATAGTCTTTCAACTCTACCAACTTCTTGTGGTGTTTTTAACATAAAATCTGTTGTATAATCGTTGGGGCCCAGTTGGTTGGGTTTCACTACCAGCCAAATGACCTGATTTTTTTAATATATTTTGAATTTCAAGAAAACTGCCAAAACCAATTGTGAGATTTTAGGGGTTACTAGACAAATTAAGTAGGTGACAATTTGATAAAGTGAAAAATGTCACTTCGTTAAGAAACCAACAGGGTTTCAAATGGGCACCATGTGGCGCATTTTGATTCGTATGTATCGTCGACTAGGTCGCAGGCTGGGTTAATAAAATCATGGTGATGTCACTTGATACATGTCGTCTCCTAATTGGCTCCCCACTGACTATACCACCACATAAATTTATTGACATTAGAAGTCGTACGAATGATTCCAGCATCTGTATTGCTGACATTGGTGTCACATGTCATCCTTGGGTCCTCGAAATTTTTTAGTTATTTCTCAAAAACTTCAGCGAGTCATAAATTTCACATACAGTGTCAGATTGAGGTGTCGTTCATATCGTTGGGTTCAAAACAACAAGCTGTTTTATTTTAGATCAATTTCTTCAAGTTTCGAGGGCTTCAAAAATTTGGCCATTTAGGATCCTCCTAGATCATTCCTCCCCACCAAGGAGATTTTGGTCCTCCAAAATCATAGAAACAATATTAAATTTGTTGTGCTCTCTCATATACACAATAAGTGCCCTAAAATTCCACACTCCCTTCTCCTTCACATTTTTACTTTGGAGTGATAAGTGATGAACTTATACATGTATTCTGTAGTACAACTTGCAAAATACAAGTTCTTTGACAAGACCAAACATGACACAAGAAAATATAAAACTTTCCAATATTTTATAACAAACTCATTGGTCAAGTTTACATCATAAACCATACCCAATATATCAACAAAAAGGGTCAAAAACCTCACCATGTTGCATCCATAAGTGATGGAAAACACTTCATCAATTTTACAATTATTTCACAACATGTGATTTACAAAACATGCCCATGTTCAACTACTTAAAAATTTCACCCATATCTTAACCAACCTGGTAAATGGGTTCTCATCCACTAGCTGGCTTTCTATATTGATTGTTCCTTCTTCCTTCATAGGTTCTTTCTGGTCATGGAGTACCTAACATGTGGCTCTTTGATGTTCATCCGTGTTGCAATGGCGACAATAGTCCATCCTCCTCCAAACTTTCTCTACCTTTCTTGAGCGTCTTTTCTTGGTGTTCCCGTGATAAATATAAATTCATGTTGAATCCTCACTTTCAATCTAATGTTGTGATGTTCTCTCATCATCCATCATTGTTTAGTGACTGGTTATCTTAGAGTATTCTCCAACCTCCTTTCTGACATAACCAAGTTCTGCATAGCAAGGAAATTTCTCCACTTTGATAGCATTGACAATGCCCTCGCCATTAATGTCAAGCCCCTTGTCTTGATACCCCATTTTATTCATTAGTTTAGATCCAATTCCTATTGTATGTTTTTGAAAATAGCAAAGTCAACATCATAAAGAGAACATGAAATTAAAGAATTTTACCTCAAGTTTGTTATGCTGCAAATTTTCCAAGGCCTCCTCCTTGGCTTGTAATTGATGATGTAAACTTTGTTTCTCCTCCTTTGCTTCTTATAGGAGTATCCTTAGTCATCATTCTCCACTTGAATTATTTGGTTGATATTTTTGAGCTCTTGGAGCCATTCATTCTTTGTTTCCCTTCTTATATTTGGCATAACATCTACAAAAATATTTGTCTCATCTCTTGAATCGGAACTCAAGTCAATAGGTCCATCGCCTTCTATCCCGAGAGCTGCAATCTTCATCTCTCACCTGAGTTGGATCCCAGATTAATTGGTCCAAAACCTGCAAATCCCGCAATGGTGGTCTTCTCCTCATTCTTTGATTCACTTTCTTGGTCTTGTTGCATGATGCTTCTCTTTTCTATCATTCCTCTTTGGCTTCAATTCCAAATGAAATTTTCAGCAATGCTCCTAATCATTCCCTTCTTTCTCACAATGAGTATAAGAGGGCTTTGCTTCGTTTCTCTTCGTTGGTGTTTTCCTCTTTTTTAAATTCATTTTGCTCATGCTTCCCCTACTTTCAAGATGTAAAACCATCACACTAGCTTCATCAAGGGTTTTAGGTTCAAATAATAACAATGAATTATTCAAATAATTATGCAAAGATCCAATATATTTCATCAACATCTCTCGAGAGTCTAATGTAACATTCAATGCTAATTATTTTTTGCAAAAAACTTGTGTAAAATTTTGAACATTTTGACCTTTTATTTTTTCAAATGTTTCCATACGATCATGGCCTTATTCCTATAGCCTAATGGGTAAAATTTTCCTCTTAAAGCATACACAAACTCGGACCAAGATGAAAGAAGTTTATGATTACTCATTACTCTTACCACCTTTCTGTATTTTTCTTTCCCACCATATGAGAGCAGTACCACTTAGTCAAAGATATGTTGACTATATCTTGGATTTATCCTCTTAGAATCATTATATGCGACATTATACTTCACCCTACTTGATCCAATTATCTAGCTTTTTTGCATTATATTCTCCATTAAACATAAGAAAATCAAAATTGACATCCAAATTGAGAAAATATTTTTATGGGTTTTTCTACTTTTAGAACAATGAGAAGATGAGGAAGAAGTGGAAAATTCCATAGCAGATGGAGATGGGGGTTCAGGAGGCGCTTCTCCTCCTCCTTGATTTACCAAGGCATGATCATTTCGTTCTTTCTTCTGCTTATTCACCATTATCTTCTCATACTCTGCAAACATTTTTTCAACCTTGGCGACCATGTTGTAAAAGGCCTTGCAAATATTTCTCTCTTCCTCCAACTAAGCATATTCATCATCCATTATCCTTCTTCTTCTTGCACGCCCTGCTTTTGGATGAAAAGATTTAAGTTTACCTTCACCCTTTTGGAGTTTTTTCGTGTTTATCATACACTTGAAATTCACATCAACCAAAGACCCATTTTCATACCAAACATGATCCGGATCATTTTAATTCAAGGATGCATAGAAAATTGCATTTAAATGAGAAGGTAACCATAATATGCATACACATAAAAGATGCAGAAATAAAACGCAACCATGAGAAACAAAGGCACACACAAGTTGGTTACGAAGTTCACCTAGTGTGGGTTATGTATTTGGGCACTGCTTAATGTGGGGAGACCTCTTTCATTATCTTCTGCGAAATAAAAATGCATACAATTACAAATTTCACCTTATACCTCCAATTTTAGGATGGCCTGGAAAATGCACCCCTTAGTTGAAGAACAGACTACATAGTTGAATTCCTAGTGAAAAATCGTGAAAGATGACTATAAAGTTGGCCCAATTTTGTGCTGGTGAGCTCTGAAGCTCTAGGGAATATTTTATATTCCCTGTAGATTCTCTATGGAATATTCCTACAAGATCTTGGGAATCTTTCTCAAAAAACAAGCCTAGGAGGGGCACGGTTCTGGCAGGAATAGGGTTTTGTAGGCTAGGTTTTGGGTAGACGAGTATCATTGGTCGCTCTCTCTATGTTGATTGAATGAACTATTTAAATAACATTTGGGCAACATAACTCCAAACGAAGGCCACTTGGTCCACTAGTAGTAGGGTCTTCGCTGGTTTGTTTTCCGACAACTTGTCATAGAATCAATCATGGTTAGCGCTCGTTTTGGGTTATTTTTTGTGGGTGTCTTTTGATTTTAATTGGCAGTCATTTCAAACATTGTCGATTGTCTCATGATGCAAGCCTGACTACTACCAACATTAATATATTACATATATAATATAATCACTGGTAAAACTGACCGCCAACTCCACTTTCCAACCGCTTGTGATGTTTTTAACATAAAATGTGTTGTATCGTGGTTGGGGTCTGGTTGGCTGTGTTTGAGAGTCAGCCAACCGAACCGATTTTTTTAATATATTTTGAATTTCAAACAAGCTACCAAAACCAATCAGGAACATTTTAGGGTTACCATAAAAATGAAGTAGCCAATAATTTCATTGCTTCAAGGTGCCGCAAAGGTGCAAAATTTCACTTGTATCGACTGGGTTGCTGACATCACTTGCCATGTGTCGCCTCCTGATTCGCTCCATGTTGACCATACTGGCATGTCACCTTATTGATATTAGTATTTGTACGGATGATATCAGCATCAATATTGTTGACGTTAGCACCACGTTTCATCCATGTGGGTCTTGTCTAAAATGTTTTTAGTTATTTCTCAAAAACTTCATCAGGCCATAACTTTCACATACGGTCTCAGATTGATATATCATTCACATCGTTGAATTCAGAATGAGGAGCTCTTATATTTGAGATATATTTCTCAGTTTTGAGGACTTGAAAATTTTGGCCTTTTACGATCTTTCTGGATGAAAGAGTCATATATGGATGAAAGAGCCACATAGAGAATTCTAAAGGTCACAAATAGAAGTCCAAAAAACACAAAGAAGTCCAAAACTCATGCTGAAGTTCAAGAGTCATTTGGAATTCCAAAGGTTATTTAGAAGTCTAAATGTCATTAGAAGTTGAAAAGTCATATGGGATGTTCAAGATTCATGGGGATATGAAGAGTCATGCCTCTGGTTATTAAAAAAAATTCATTACCGAAAGAAAGGAATTTTCACCTTGGCTTCTCCCACAAGGCATTAGAAAGATAGAGATAGTTCTTTTGGAGAGCAAGTGGTGGCTCAAATGCTCCACTATTGGATCTAGTGGTGTTCAGCGTACTGATCTATCTTGGAATTTTTCTTATTACTCTGATCTCCCTCAAAAGGAACTTTGATCTCCATTATAATATAATTTTTTGTTGTACTTATTTCATATGAGCTTGTAATTTCTCTTTATCTTGTTGTATATGACCAAATTTTGTTTTATTCCATTTCTTTATTTTTTTCTTTGTCTTTTAGTCAGAATTGGAAGGTATGCATCATGTTTCTTCCTTGTATTTGGCTTGCTTCCCACCATCCTTTGGCTTTGTCAATGAAGGTAGGGTATCTTAACTAGAATACCTCAAATATAAATAGACTCTTCCTGTTGCATTGCTTCATGTGAACCTCAATACATATTGAAGAGTGGTCTAGTCCCAAACAAGGAAGGATTGAGGCCTCATAAAAACATCACTACTTATAAGATCTTCAAACGCTAAAAACCTATCGAGTCGTGATGCTATTTGATGAAAACCTCGTTGTCTATTTTTCTAGGTATACTTAACATTCCCTGTTAGTATGTCAACTAGATGCAAGTTAGTTAACATGTCTCTAAAGATCTCCATCTCGGGTTCATCTCTTTGTATGCCTCATTTTTTCTCCTACCGACTTGTGATCATATTAAAATCACCTCCTATCAACCAATATTTCTTATTATGCAGATTCTTTAACATTGTTATACTCCCGAGGAATTTTGCATTTTCTTCTGGAATATGAGGGCCATAAACAGAGGAAACAAGAATCCAATCATTCGTCTTGATTGGCGAAAGCGCCCCGTTATAATGCAAGGTAACCCTATCCATCCCTCTACCATAATCTTCACTAGATTCCATAGAACAGATATGTTGCCCAAACTTCCTCTTGAATCTATGGCCACTGCTTTGTATTTTGGATTCAAAAACTGCAAGATTTACTCTAATCGTTGCCCAAAGACTTTAGTTTCTTGAAGGAGTACAACATCCAGACTTTCCATCTTCAGTGTTTCTTGTAGATATTGTTGCTTACCCCTACTGTTAAGGCCCCTCGCATTCGAGGAGATAACTATCATTGAGAAACTTTTTGTAGTTGTTGAAATACTGTTGATAGCGGTATTACCCTCCCCAAATTCACTAACATTTCCCCAACCATTTGAACAGATTCTTGCAAATTATTTCTACCACTCTTCTTTCCTCCTTTAGATTGAGTGATGGGTTCCTGAGAGTTTCATTTTTGTGAACTCAAATTTTATGCCATGTCCATCTGTCTCTGCTCTTTGCAGGTCATGTATTGTTCAAAATTTTCTTTGTACTACGTCTTTTGGTCTTCTAGTATGAACTAGTCATCTAGAATTCTCCATTTTTGCATCAATTTCTTTAATACCACCTCTTTCATGCATAAATAATCCTTCATTGTATCCAATTACATTGCCGATTGTTCAACCATTTGAGATTGATCTTATTTTTCATATGGTTCTCATTGAGCCTTTCTTTTAGCCTTCATGGCTTTTTGGGTTGTGTTTTCTTGACCTTCTTCAATGGTATGTTCAACTTCTTTCGAGCTTTCTCCTGTTTCTTGTAGTATTTCGTACCTGTTATGATTAATCTTCTACTCAGATGGGGAATGTTATGGTTTGCATGCATTTGACTATTCTTTCACCTTCTGGCAACTGTTTTAAAAACCCATCGTCCTTCTCAGCGGATCCTCCTCCTCCATCTAGTTTCTTCCCCTCCATCTGATCTGGGTTTTTAAGAGGGCATGTTTTAAATAAGTGGCCATATTCATGGCATCGCTGACAGTGAAATGGTGTTAGTTCATAGTCAAGAAAATCTTGTCAGACTTCCCCTTCATATTCGAATTCTATCGATTATGGTAAAGGCTCAACTATATTCATATAAACACAAATGCAGGCAAATGAAGTATACCTTGCTCGATGGGTAGTTTCTACTATTTTCACAAATATTCCAAGAGAGTTGCAAATACCTTCCAGTATTTATGCGTCCTAGAAGTCGACCGAAAATGCAAAGAGTCTCACCAATACTGGTGCTGATAGAAGTTGTTCTTGATCAGGGTTATAACATTCTTCCCATTGCCTTAGAAATAAGTATTATAGTAGAAATATGGCTCTCCCTCAAAAATTCTTTCTTTATCCATGAGGTTAATAAAGATCACTATAAAAAATCCTATGGCCCAAAATTTAAGATATATATGGCCCTTTGGTTGCCATTTTAACTAGATCCATTTGATTAATCCCTCTCAGTTAGCCAAATGCCTATAAATTTGAAGATTAAGGCATGATCCTTCATATAGCTTCGTCGATATTGGTCCAGTTTGTTTTCCGGAATGACAAAGAGAGACTTCTTTGTGGCTCTTGGCAGACATTGGTCTCTAGTCTTCGCCTACCATCGGGCACCTAACACATGTCCTAGGTTAGGGCCAGCGCCTCCTTGAGATCTTGTCTGCTTACCACTATACTCTCCTACCATTACATTCCGGTAGGAGGGATTCTAACCCCCCTAACGATGTTGCCATGTTGCCGCTCAAAACTGTCATAGAGCCTTTGCTCCTTGCCTAAAATCCAAGGTTTTCAGAACTTCAGTTATCTCTAAACCCTAGCCTCTCACTCATTCTCTCAACATATAAATAAAATTGAAAACCAATATTTCTGTTTTACTAGAAATTTAAAAATAATTTTACAATTTTCTGGAAATCATATTTTTAATTTTTGAATGGCTTAGGAAGTTATGATGGGGTATAATTCCCCCGGGGAGAGCGTTTATTTTCTCAATCTGTGATAATTTAAATTAAAAAAAAAACTATTTTTCAAAATAACAAGCTTATTGCTAAGTGCTCTGACACTGACCCTGTTATTCACTGATAGTACTTTTCCCAAAAATTGCAAGTCACTTACCTGGGTGAAAAGAAAAGTTCCACACTACTGCAGAGAAAAACTCTGCACTCACTGGCTTCGGCTTCTCACACATTACAATTATGTGCACAAACTAATTTCATGCAAACTTCATACAGCTTCCGAATCCCCGCACAATATGATTCTCCGAACTCTCGAGATAGATAAACAAATAAAAGACTCCAAAGTCCTCGCCGCTTGAAGCTCCTTCGCTCAATGTTATGGATCCCCAAAGTATAACTTGATAATCTTATAGTGTTCAATGGCTCAATGTTATGGATCCCCAAAGTATAACTTGATAATCTTATAGTATTCAATGGTTTGAAAAAAAACTAAGGTATTTGGCCATGAACTCGTAGAAGAGTATGAATCCATATTTGTTGGAGTCAATGTCCTTTGTTACCCCATCAATCTCCTCCCCCATAGCACTGCACTTGAAAATGGAGCTTAGTTCTGATTTCGATATTTTTTGATCGTCATTGTTGTCAAACTTGCAGAGCAGGTCCTCCATCTCCAAGCGGCATGAAAGAGTAGAACATTGCACAGCTGAAGCGGAGTCTCGCGATGGGCGACGTTGAAGTTATTGGTGTATATTTGTTTTATACACAGTTTATCTAAGGGGTTTGACATGACCACGACGATAAGATCAAAGTTAATATTTTTGAAGAGAGAAGTCAAACGACAATGGACAATGACCTTGCTGTGGAATAAGACAAAAGAGTTGAAATACTAAACGAAATTTAGGCTTCAGGGTCTCTTTGAATATGATTCTTATTTTCCTCATAATTGGGGGATTAATAAATGCTGGAGAATGTAGACAACATATGATTTTACATTACAGTAACTAAGCTTGTCATGATGAGTGTGAAATCTCTCGTCTCGAATCAAGATTTGAGTATCTACAACTTGCAATGCATGGGCCCATCAATAAATCAACTCAACTTATTATATGTTTCCAAGACAATGGATTCTTCAAGAAATCACAACCTCTTGTTTTCACGAAATTGTTACAATAAATTCTTATAGGGCACGGGTCTGGCAGTAAACCACGTTATCATGTTCTTGTTAGAATTTTTATAACTTCTTTAATGCAGAATTCTTTAAATGCAGAGTTAGAATGTTAACTCTTTTATGCACAGTAAAAAACAATTACTAAAAAAAAACATAAGCAATTTTTTGTGCAGTAAAAAACATATCAATTAAAAAACTTTAAACTTTTTTTTATGATATGTAAGCTTTAATAAAAAATTAATAACGATTCTATAATGCGGAAAAATAATCGAAAAATAAATATAAAAATTAATTCCCAATACATCACATACCTCCCGCCATTGGTGTTAGTCAAATTCACAATATATGCAAATTCACTATGTATAAAATTTGCACTCCACGACCGAAGCTGCTCCTTCATACACAATAATAAATAACTGTAGTAGCTAGGCTAAAACAATTAAGTGATAGAGCACTCAATACTCAAATCGCTGTGCAACTCCGTCAAAGTCTTCTCCAATTTTTGTTTTAGAAATGTTCCAAGAGGAAGTGGCAATCCCATATAACTCACGCTCTAAATTTTGCAAAGAGTCAAAGGACTTTTAAATTGAATTACAGCAGCAAAGACAAATATAATATGGCGCACTCAAAATTGAAAGCACCACTTCAGCGTTACTCGATAGAATATAGGAAAACCCAAAACTTCACATAAGCAAAAAAGAAGAATACAGGAAATCTGAAGGCTCTTTCAAGCTCAACTAATTCTAGTTGATGGTGTAAAACTGAAGGGAATGAATTTTTGAGCTTGGGGACCAAACAGAAAACTATATAGCCCAGCTTCCATCAAGCTTCTGTTGGCTATGTGTCAAATGCTCCACTGATCATGGCAGAGAACTGCAGTGGGAGTAATGGACCACTTCAGAAGCTCCCAACAAGAAATTAATGAACTGCAGTTGATTTCCATAATTTAAGGAAATTACTGCAGTTAGTTTCCATAAATTAAGGAAATCACTGCAGTTGGTTTCCAGAATTTTACTCCAGTTGTTTCCAGAAATAACTCCAGTTGAGAGATGGAGCGTAACATTCTCCCACTTGGTCCATACTTCCAAACTTAATGTCTCATCTTAAAACCCATTGATAATCTGTATTAAGCAATAGATACATGAATCATGGCGATAAGTCCTCTAATGACGAGTATTATCTTCCATGTATTACTATGTATTTATTCTTATTAAAATTTATGTGGCAACAATTTCTTAATGAATAAACCCCATGTTTATTCTTGGTCCTAC